>CAMAPF010000998.1:1200000-1645000 GCA_945859915.1 Cuscuta epithymum
CCTTGGGCTCCTGCATATACCTACTCAACACCCCTAAAGAGTAGGCAAGATCAGGTCTCGTATGAAGCAAGTACCTCAAACAACCAATGTTTCTCCTATACTCGGTTTCACAGATACTTCTTTCCTCTTTTGCCTTAGAAATCTTCAATCCCGGGTCCATAGGAATGTGGCTTGGATTACACTCGCCCATTCCTGTCTCTCTTAAAATCTTCTTGGCATAAGCTTCCTGTTTAAGAGCAATTCCTCCTTTGTATTGACATACTTCAATTCCTACGTACCGAGATCACTCATCTCGAACCTTGAGGACATGTCCTTTTTGAACTTAATTAAGACAATGAGACTTGGACCTGTGATAAATAAGTCATCCACGTAGACCGCCACTAGTAACAGACCGACCTTTTCTTCCCTTCGATATAATGATGGTTCCTTTGAGCATTTCACAAAGTTCATCTCACCCAATACTTGGTTAAGCTTTTCACTCCAAGCTCGCGATGCCTGTCTCAATCTGTAGAGAGCTTTGTTCAACTTATACACCTTATTTTCACTTCCCTGAATAGTGAATCCCTCGGGTTGATTGACGTAAACAACTTCCTTCAAATCACCGTGAAGAAATGTCGTCTTCACGTCTAAATGATGCACTTCCCAACCTTCTGCAGCTGCCAATCCTATAAGCAGTCTAATGGTTTCAATACGTGTAACTGGAGCAAACACCTCGTCATAATCAACACCATGCTCTTGTACATAGCCCTTCGCTACAAGCCGTGCTTTATATTTGTTCACACTGCCATCCGAGTTCCGTTTGACCTTGAATATCCCCTTCACACCAATTGATTTTGCTCCATTTGGTAGATCAACCAGGTTCCAGGTCTTGTTCCTCTCAATTGATCTAAGTTCATCCTTGCACGCCTCTATCCACACCTTTTCTGATTTTGCTTCTTTGAAGCTCCATGGTTCCTCATTGCTCGCCCATAAAACACGTTCACAATCTTCAAACATCACATAGTCATCTAAATATCCCGGTCTTCTGCTCACCCTCTGTGATCGCCTCGGCGCATTTGGCAGGTCCAAGGTTTCTGTTTCTTCCTCATTTTGATTTCCATTGTTATTGCTTTCGATGAACTCGTCCTCTTCATTTGTTCCTTCAATGCCTCCGGTTCCAATCCTAAGCTTGAATCTTCCTGAGTCATTCTAACTTTTTCCTCAGATGCATTCCATTCCCAACTTGAGTTTTCATCGAATTCCACATTGCGACTTATCACAATTTTTCCACTCGTGGGATCGAAGAGCCTGTAAGCCTTTGTTCCAGGTTCAATTCCGAGATGCACTAACACCCTTGAGTGAGCCTCTAACTTCTTAAGCTGTGGAGTGTCTACTTTGGTAAATCCAATACAACCGAACACTCTAATGTGCTGAACACACGGTTTTTTCTTCTTCAAAGCTTCATATGGTGTCTGATCAACAAGAGTTCTGGTGAATGTTCTATTGATGAGGTATGTGGCGTGTCTGACAGCTTCTCCCCAGAGAAAACTTGGAATCTTCATATGCCTCATAAGACTTCGAGTCATTCCCATCAATGTTCTATTTCTCCTCTCAACGACTCCGTTTTGTTGAGGGGAGTAAGGCGCAGTTAATTGCCTACTGATTCCGGACTCTTCACAGAAACATTGAAACTCGCGAGAGGTGAACTCACCACCTCTATCGGTTCTGAAAGTTTTGATGGAGGCTCCTGTTTCTTGCTCGACATTCACCTTAAATTTTCTGAACTTATCGAAAGCATCTCCCTTTTCCTTCAAAAGAATTGTCCACATATATCGAGAATAGTCATCAATAAGTACAAAGATATACCGGTTGCCTCCTGCAGTTGAAGGGGAGATAGGTCCACAAAGATCTCCGTGAACAAGTTCAAGTACTTTTGATGCTCTGAATGAGGTTGCTTGAGGGAATGACTTTCTGGTTTGCTTTCCGAAGAGACAAGAACTGCATTGTTCCTTTTCAACTTCAAACCTTGGAATTCCTATGACCAGTTCCTTGGTCATCATATTTTTTAATGCATCACTTCCAATATGTCTGAGCCTTGCGTGCCACCTTGCTGATTTATCCAGAGAAGAGTTGAGTTGCAGACACTTTGTTTCTGCTTTCTCCATGATAACCTTGTACAAGCGATTTCGTGACCGGATTGATCTTGCAATCAAATTTCCCTTCTTATCATGAAGAGTAAGAATACTCCCCTTCATGTTGACTTCACAACCTGATTCAGTGGCTTGACCAAAGCTTATGATATTACTCTTCAAGTCTGGAATGTAATAAACATCAGCAAGAATTTTACTCTCTCCGTTACTGCTTATGAACAGAACTGATCCCTTTCCTTTGATATCGATTCGTGAGTCATCTCCAAACCGTACTTTTCCTGTTACATTCTCGTCAATCTTCACGAAATACTCTCGATTCCCTGTCATGTGGTTGCTTGCTCCATTGTCCAGGTACCATACACCGTCATTATCTGAACAAGTTTCAAACTTCATGGGATTGACATTCCTTTCATGGAGATAAATTACTTCATTCATCAAAAGGTCATCAGCTGCTTCTGTATCTTCCTGATCATCAGCTTGAGTTTCTTGAAGTTTAAGGAGGCGATCGGGACAATTAGAGGCATAATGTCCGAACTTGTCGCATCTAAAACATTGGATTTTTGACATATCCTTTATTTTATTAGACCTTCCGCGGCCCCTTCCTCTTCCTCTCGATTGCCCACCGCGTCCTCTTCCTCCGTTGAATCCATTCTGATCATGTGTTGACTGCTCATACTGATTTTCTGAAGGTGCATACATCAGTTTGTCTTGTTCACCTTGAGTGTCTTCGTCTTCATCAGCAACCCGTTCCTCATAAGCCTTTAATCGTTCTATGATATCTTCAAAACTGGTTTTGTTGAGGTCCAGAACTTGTTCCAGTGACGCCACTATGTGTATGTACTTCTTCCTGGGAAGGCTTGAAAGAAATTTCTTCACCATCTTTGGGTCGCCAATCTCCTTTCCCAACTCAGCTGATTTGGATGAAATTGAAGAAAGTCTACCAACAAAATCGTCAATTTTTTCAGTTTCTTTCATCTTCAGGCGCTCGAACTCAGCCATAAGGATTTGCAGTCTTGCTTCCTTAACTCTTTCTGCCCCGAGGTGTCTTGTATTTATTGCGTCCCATACCTCTTTTGCAGTATCCAGTTTCCCGATCTGGAGGATGAGATTTTCTGGGATCGATTGAAATATCAGCGCCATAGCCATGTCGTTCTTCTCTTCATCGAGTTTCCCCTTTTCAACGGCCTCCCATGCTTTGTGGATTTTGAGAAGAATTTTCATCCTTATGGCCCATACCGTATAATTTGTAGAGTAAAGCAAAGGACACTTAATCAATGACGACATCGGAGGTTTCTTCTCGTCATGCTTGTCGTCGGCAGCCATGCCTGTCTTCCCTTTGTCAATTTGCTCGTAACAGAGTGCGTATCACGGTCCCTTCCTCGAACCTCGCTCTGATACCAATTATTGACAAAACAATTCCAGAATTACTCTCTTTATTGCTTAAGAAACTTCTCAAAACTCACGCCCTCAATCTCTGTGAGTTATATCACACGTTGATATCTCCTCAATTTATAAGAAAACAATAAATCCTAATTGTTTACAAAGACAAAGTTCTATCCTTAGATAACTCCTAAGAGGATAGAGACATGTATATTTAGATATCTCCTAAAATATACTCTCTTAATTATTTATCCTATTACTTTATTTCGAGCTTGTGTCAACAATATGAACAAACGAAACAAACGCGAGGAGGACAAAAAATGACACTAATTAAGAATTCAACCATGTTTGTTGTACCCACCACTTTGTACCCACCTTATACCCACCTCTGTGAAGACTATTTTTTTGTCTGTGAAGTCGGTTCACAGACAAAATATGTCTTTGAATTCCTTCATATACATTTTTTTTCTGTGAAGGAATTCACAGACAAAAAATATAACTTCACAAACATGGGTGGATACAAAAATGGGTATAAAAGTGGGTACAAACATCATTGGGGTTAAGAATTGGACATTAACCGGACCAATATAATCCAAGATCAACCCTTTTCGTCATTTTGGACACCCACTAACATTTTTACTTAACGGTGGACTAACTATTGTTACATTTCGTCTAAAAATGCCGAATATATATAGTCCTCCATAAATAATGTAAATAGATCTTTAATGCAAATAGATCTTTTCACTTTAACCCGTCGTTATATATATTTCGCTGTATATATTCCTCCATAAATAATGTAAATAATATCTCAAATGGTTATCAAGTTTGTAAGAAGAAGACATGCTTTCAATTTCTTCAATTCGTACCCGAGACTATATATGTGATTATTTAGAAACCGAGAGTCCCAAAGAATTTCTTGAAGTTATCTCAAATATGAAGAGTTTTTCATACATAGGTTTTAAATTTTCTTTAAAATAGTAGTCTTTTGGGGATTTTGGATGTGTATACCAATGAGTTGCATGTTTGAGTAGTACTTTTGTACTATTGGAACTTCGAATAGCTTATCCAATAGCATTTTTTTTCCAACTTTTATTCCCCAATTATTCTTATGTAATTCTAATTCATTTTCCAAGAAATTATAAGAGCTTTGACTTTTTTCTTTCTTTTCCCAATAATTTGTGCAACACACACTTCGAATTCACTTAATGAGATTGTTTTTATTTCTTATTTGCGCATATAATAAAATGCTTTTAGTTATTTATTTATTGCGGAAAATAAAAACCAATTGGATAATTGTTGATGAGAAATTCATTGGCTTAGCTATACGAAGTGCACACAGGCACATCGTCAAGCAATTCCAACTAAACATACCAGCATTTTTCAGGAGACCAACCAACAAAATGGGGTCTTTTCCATCCACTGCATGGATGGTTTAAAAAGGAGACTGAATTCAATAGGCTATTGTACTATCAAGTGTTTGCATCTGTTATAAACCCACAACCCATGAACTATAATAATATAGGTATTATATCACAATAACAAATAAACAAATTCATACGGGGTTCTAACACCATTAAAGAAATGTTCACTTTTCCAACTGTGTATACACTGTATAGTATGCCAAAGTCCACTTTGTTGATGAATAGAAGAGCTAGATATCAAACTCCCGCTGAAAGACTACCTCATTCCACTTTTTCCTTTAAATTTGTGTCAAGGTAGGTGGTTACGCATAGAGTTGCTAACAGCTGGATTCTTTCCACAATACACTATTAGTTTATTACTCTTCTAATCATTGGTTTTTTATTTCACTAAATTTCAGCTTTCATCACAATTTCACTCAACTTGGTCATTGACTAATAAATCCAGACCCAAAGTGATAGACATTTGTAGATAGATAAAAAACATATTTAGGTATGCTTTTGTAAACTATATTTATAGCTAATTTTTTAAAACTAAAATTAGCCCCCAACTATGAAACTCAGAAGTAATGCAGACAAAACAACAAATAAAACATAATTTCAGGGCAATTAACAAACACCAATACAACCAAAGCACCCAATCGCATCCCCTATATGAGAGGAACTGCCTCCCAGAAAATTCCGGATAAAAATGCTTAAAATCATAGTGAAAACTGAAAAGTATATCATGAAGCATCCAGTGTTTTAAAATTATGATGGTAAGAGATAGTAGGAACCAGAAAGATATAATTCTGATCAAACAAAATAAATAACTTACCTTCACAAAAATAGTTTTACAAATTATATTTTTTTCAGCAACCAAAAATGGTTAGTATAAACAAGGGACAAAGAATGGGAAGTGGACGTTCTAAATAAAATGATTTGAAATAGGGGGCTCGAACTTTTTTTTTGGGTGGTCAAGTAGTGATCATGTAACTTTCTAGTATAAAGAAGGGAACAGAGAATGGGAAGTTAGACCTGCAAAATAAGAAGCTCTATTTTAAAATGGGTTCGAGAGTCCGCACAAACATGAAGTGTAACACAAAGAAAACCGGTAATCAAAGAAGCAAATTAAACCAAGCTGAAATGAAACAGTTAGGAAGTACTTCATATTTGAGAATTCAATAAAAGGCAAAGTTCATTTTTAAAATCTGATGACAGAAAGAAAGTATGTTTTCACAAATGCCTTTTTAATTGAATATAGTAATAGGTAGAAAAACAGCTCACAGGCTCTTTGATTGACACGCAGTGAAAAAAACATGAGCTTTCATTGTAATTTACACTATTAATTACTACTCTTTTCTCCCTATTTTGAAATAAACCTCAAGTTTAGTCATTTTATTATATCTTAATTTCCGTCCATGGTAAATCTTAAAGAAGTTAAAGCCTCTTCTGAACTTAAGTTGTGTGTGTTGAGTGTGCTGTTGAAGCTTTGCTCTAGGTAACCCCATCCCCAAAAATAAGGAGACACATAACCATATGAATCTCATCCGCCACACCAAATAGTAAGGCACAAGTTGGGAATGTATGTTCACAGAATATATAGACATTGGAAGAATAAAACAAGGGGCGAAGGGGATTACAGCAGGGGACTAAGTTAAGAGGAGAAGATACCAGAAAAGAGTAAGGTTATTCAAAAACCAAGCCAATAGTAGCAGGTTTAAAAGTTTTAGGGCACCTCCAATGCAATGGTGCATTGCATTTCCACATCACCAAATGAGCAGCACCTTGATAAAGAATGTAGTCTCCAATGCAAATAGAAATAGACAAGGTCATGTTGAGTTGGCAAGAGAGAGAAATGGACAAAGTGCACTAGGAGGTCCATTTTGGGACCTTTGGTCTCACCCTCCCTTCTCAACACAAGAGTAATTATTTAATCATTACTTTAATTTTTTACATAGATATCTTTTGCATTGGAGCATGGAATGAATGGACCCTCTTCAATTTATTTATTTTGACCACATGCTCAATAGACCCTCTCCATTAATTAGAACAAAACTAATGGTGCTCACCAGTCACCAACAGGACCTTAAATATAGAGAGAGAAGGGAGAGAGAGAGGTCAAACCCGACTAATCCGTATGTAGGGATGGAGCGATGGGGCGAGGAGAGAACTGTAATAGTTCGAGAATGGGAGACTTCATAGATGGCAACCAATGGTTTCACTCAGGTATCGGCTTATTTTTACAAAGCATAAAAAGGACCGGCGTTAAATGGCAATTTTGGATTAATTGAGGGAACTGATGCTTATAGAAATGTGGAGATATACACGTTGCAGTTGTTTCTTTCAAAGGATGATAAAGCAATGACTTGAATTAAATACAGAGCTATCAAGAAGATCAAGTTGATCGAAGAGAACATAAGAAACATGAACACAGAGCACTCCTGATATATTACTAAAGACTGAAGTTATTATATTAAGGAGGTAAACCTCAATACCTCATACAATTAAACAAAATTATTAAAGATTGGCACTTCATCCATGAAACTACATGTGAAGTTCTTAGTTGTCTTATTGTTAACCTGAGATTCCATCCTAAAAGGTCAACCTGATCGAAGGAGTAATCCGGATCTTAATATAACACTTAATTGCTTCACACGTTTCCAGTGTGGGAACTCAACACCCCTCCTCACGATCAGACACTTCGTCTGGATCGTGTCGTCATTCATTTTTTCATCGGTTCATCCTCGTCATTTTTTTAATAATCACGTCATCATATTTCATAAGGGGCCCACACCATGAACCGATTAGGCTCTGATACTATGTTAAGACCCGAGTTTCCATCCTAAAAGGTCAACCTGATAGGAGGAGTAATCCGGATCTTAATATAGTGTTTAAATCTTTCAGAGATGTCCGGTGTGGGACTCTAACACTTACACTCTTGCTATGCCTAAACAAATACAAGACGAAATAATAGGTTCGTTTTTATAAAGCGGAGCAATGACGGTATCTTTATACGATAGTAATAGGTAAGAAAATCAAGAAATCTATTTGGAATCAGAAAAAATTATTTGGCGCATTTAATATCTCCATAATTTATAATAATAATAATAATAATAATAATAATAATAATAATAATAATAATAATAATAATAATAATAATAATAATAATAATAATAATAATAATAATAATAATAATAATAATAATAATAATAATAATAATAATAATAATAATAATAATAATAATAATAATAATAATAATAATAATAATAATAATAATAATAATAATAATAATAATAATAATAATAATAATAATAATAATAATAATAATAATAATAATAATAATAATAATAATAATAATAATAATAATAATAATAATAATAATAATAATAATAATAATAATAATAATAATAATAATAATAATAATAATAATAATAATAATAATAATAATAATAATAATAATAATAATAATAATAATAATAATAATAATAATAAAAGCTTATATTGAGATCTAAATAATAATTATAAATAAGAGTTTTTTATCAAAATAATGCGATTTTTTTAAAAAGTATTTCTCAAAATAGTGGAACAAACTGGGGTTAAGAAAGACATCATTTGAATTGGCGGATTAGGCAAAAAGTAGAACCACGCTAGCAACGGGAGAAAAGCACCTTTGGTTTCATCAAAATAAAAACTCATGTTTTTTAATTGTTATAATTTTTTTTTATTTCTACTCCAGTTTTTAGGTATTGTAACTATTTTTATGATAAAAAAAAGTATTGTAACTATTTTTATTTATCCTCTAATCATTACACAAAATATATCAAAATCATTTTAATATTTTGATGAAAGATAATAAAAAGTTATGAATTTGGATAGTTTTGTGTAACAATAGAATTATAAATAAAAAAGTACTAATTTTTCTAATTTTTAATTATATGCAATATTAGTACCGTATAGAGATAATGCGGAGTAAAAAGTTATGAATTTTGATATATATATTTTTATAACAATCAGTGTATAAATAAAATGTTACAATACTTTAACAAAAATTTTTTATTTTTATATGTACAACATTGATGTCGTATGAAAGATATTAAATATTTATGGATTAAGTACAAATAAAAAAGTTATAGCACTTGAAAAAAGTGAAGTTTTTATTTTGATAGGACTCAAAGTCACTTTTTTCCCTGCTGCTAGCGTCGTTCTATATTTTGCCTAAGCCGTCAATTCAAGTGGTGTTTTTATTAATTAACCCCAATTTGCTATAGAAGTATTTTGGATAATACTTTTAACTCAACCCTAATTTTATAAATAGTTTTTACTCCGTATTTAACATTCTTTTAAGAAAAGAAAAAAACTCTCTAAATAAGATGTTAGAAAAAAAGAATAATTAACTGAGTGTAATATGTCCACCCAGTGGCGGAACCAGGACTCGTGACTTGCAGGGGCACATTAACAAAACTATAAAATTTAAATAAAACAACTAATTAAAGGGTACCTTAATATTGATTAGAATCTGATGTGACAAATGAAGGAGAATAATTGAGAGGCGGCAATCTTTTTCTTCAAGGTGCCATCCTCTGAAATCGCCTCATATTGACTTCATTCTCAATTTTAACAAATACACCTTTCTCAATGTAACACACCAAACAATATGTCAAGTATTCTTCTCCCATCTTGTTGCGCAAATCTTCTTGATAAACTTCATCGTCGAGAAAGATCTTTCCACTGTGGCTGTTGTAACAGGTAAAACCACCAATGTTCGGCCATTTGATTCTAGTGTATAATATCGTAACATAGCGATTGTTTGTCAAACAACCTAAACCAATTACAATTGAAATTATATGAGTATAATTGTATAAATTACATTATAACAAATTAACAACATTAACTAAATCAATAAATACACAATTATAATTTTACAATATAATTAACATTTTAACGAGATTATCACAACATAATTGCCAAAAACTTCAACATTGTATTTGAATTCAACAAATAAAAGTATTCAACAATCAACATTTTATTTAAATTAAACAAATACAATTCAACAAACAAACAATTTAAATGAAATTATGAGAAAAACAATTAGGTTAAGGCATTAATATAAAAGGCTTACCAGGAGTCCAGCAGTGAGCAGTCCAGGAGTCTAGAGACGGCCCAGGGCCGCTTTTTAGCATGTTAATTAGGTTCAACAGAACAGAGCCTCACTTTTCATTGGGCCCCAATATTTATAAGACGCTAGTGTATACTATCGTATATGAATATGGGTTGCAGCTAAATTCATACTCCACTACTATGTAGAGATTACAAAAGTTGAAACACTTTACAAAAATGTAGAGATTAATTATTTGAAAGGGAAAAATTACTAAATGTAATTCTTTAATTGCATTATTTAATGAGTATTGAATTGATTTGAGTATAATAGGAATTTACATTGAGCATACTTTTTAGTTTTTGATATTAGCTTGGGGCCTCAAATTTGTATTTTGAACAGGGACCTCAAAATTCATTAGACGGCCCTGGACGGCCGCGTCCTTCGTCCACTCATCCGGGCTAAGTCAGTGAACAGTCCGGTAGTCCGTAGTTGCCTCGCTAAGATGCTCTTTCTGTCTTTCAGACTTTCAGTTTTCATCGCTACTCGTTGGCTCGATGTTGTAGCTTGAACGCAAGTGCAGAGGCTTGAGTTGGGAATTGGGGTCTTGGCCTTTTGGCTTTTGGGGAGTTGGGCTTCGGGCTGCGGGCTGCTCCAGGGAAGGGTTTTTTGGATTGGGCTGGTAAACCTAATAATGCAGCAAGAAAAGTAACTTCAATCTTACATTTTCCTTATTATTACAAAATTCAGCGCGCGAAATCAAAAGTTAAGTTTTTAATGAAAATTGGCTTATAAACCTAATAAGCTGAAAAACCCGAAAGAAGCTCTAAATCGTGTTCAAAAATCAAGTCATGAAGCGTGTGGGCGGCAAACGGAAATACTCCTTTTGTCCCAAATTGTTTTGCAAAGTCAAAATTTTTTTGTCAACCAATAATAAAAGTCAATTGTCTCTATCAATAATTAATTTAATTTTGAATAAATAAAATCTATATATATTCAGAAATTACATTAAAATCTCTTCAAAATTGTAAACAACAAATTAGAATATTATTAAAAATTGACATTCTAATTAAGCGAATAAAATGAAACTGTTTGACCAAGAAAAGTTAAATTTGTAAATCAATTTGGGATGGAGGTAGTAAGTTATTGACGGAAGACTATTAGGAATTGTCTATGAACTTAGAAGCTGTTCTCTTCGCCTGATCTGAATGTTTCTGATCTGAATTTTTTAAGTTCTGATCTGATCTGATCTGAATTTTTCTGATCTGATCTGAATCTTTCTGATCTGATCTGATCTGATCTGATCTGATCTGATCTGAATCTTTCTGATCTGATCTGATCTGATCTGATATGAATGTTTCTGATCTGGTCTGGTCTGATCTGAATGTTTCTGATCTGATCTGAATCTTTCTGATCTGATCTGATTCGAATATTTCTATGATTATAATTATAATTATAATTATAATTATAATTATAATTATTATGCAATTAAAAATATAATTTAAATAAAATTATAATTATAATTGTAATTATAATTACAATATTTATCTCTATAATTGTAACTATAGTTATCAATATTATTATAATTACTCCGTAAAATAATTACAATAGTAATAATAATAATAATATTAATATTAATATTAATTATAATAAAAATAATAATTATAATCATAAATTATAATTATAATATAATTATAAGTATAATTATAATTATTATAATTATAATTAATAATAATTATAATTATATTAACATTAATTATAATATTATAATATAATAATAGTAATATAAATACAATTAATATTATTATAACGATATTATTATATTAATATTATTATTAAAATAATATAATAATAATATGATTATTATTATAATTAGTATTATATTATTATAATATTATATTATAATTATAATCATAATCATAATTATAATTATGATTGTAATTATAATTATAATTATTATAATTATAATTAATTACAATTATAAATATAATTAATTATAGATATAATTATAATAATTACAATTGATTATACTTATAATTATAAGAATTATAATTGTAATTATAATTATAATTATAATTACATATAATTATAATATAATATTATAATAATATTAATCATATTATTATTATGTTGTAATAATAATAGTCTTCTTAACAATTGCATTTATATTACTATTATTATAGTAAAATATTATAACTATTATTAATATCTTTTTTTATCATATTATTATTAGTATTATTAATAATAATTATATAATAATAATCATAATAGTAATAACAATAATAATAATAATAATTAATATTTAATATAATAATAAAAGTGATAAATCATGTTTGGACTTTTCTGATCTGATCTGATCTGAATGTTTCTGATCTGATCTGATCTGATCTGAATCTTTCTGATCTGGTCTGAATTTTTCTGATCTGATCTGATCTAATCTGAATTTTTCTGATCTGATCTGATCTGAATAAAATAAGAATAAGCAATAAGCAATAAGAATAAGACGAACAGAACAGCACCTTAATTAAAAAAAAAGATTAAAAAGTTAAAATTGAATGATTATAAGGACAATGGACTGTGGGCCATTTAACTCATATGACTCATATAACCGTATGTAGTACTCCGTAAAACATTGTGGATTACTGGAGTGTTGGATTTATCCTGCCATAATTGAGTGGCTAACATATTGATGGGGTCACTCATTATTTTCATTGGGGTACTTTTCAGTTATAATACATACTACTATATACCTATTAATAACATTAAAAATTGGGAGTTCATTGGGGGCATGTGCCCCCAATAATAATATGGTGTATCCGTCCTCGGTGACATTTCCAAAGAGGAGGTTTTAAGTTCGAATCTCATCTTAGTTCAAAGATGTTGGCCGTAACAGAACATGTATTATATATTCCTTCCGTCCCACCAACAATGGGACAAGAGAGAGTGACACGCAAATTAATAAAAAGTGATTTATGTGATTGATTTGAAATTGATAAAGTAAAAACAAAGTAAGAATGATTTAGAGCCACACAAATTTTACCAAATAAGGTAGGAGACAATCTTAGTGTGACGGACCTAAAAGGCAAAATGGGACAATCTTAGCGGTACAGAGGGAGTAAGTTAGAAAGAATTGAAAAAAAATGTATTCATCATTCGTTAACTAGTATATATATATACTCCGTACTAGATAAGAAGTGAGAAAATTGGTTAAACTAACTCAACAATTTATAATGTATTGAAAATGATGCATTTTAGAAAAACATGATGAATTACCCTCAACATAAATAAAATCCGCCAAATCTCATATGACGTATTTGTTAATATATAGATAGTATAATACTACTACTATAGAATGGAAGTCTATGTTGCACGGATACGGATACGCCGATGCGTCAATACGCAAAAATGGGCACGACAATACAACAATTTAAAAAATAATAGGATACGGGTACAAGAGTATACTTATAAATAATAGTAATATAGGGTATAATTGGCAAATATATATAATTCATAGATTTATACATATAATAATAATAATAATAATAATAATAATAATAATAATAATAATAATAATAATAATAATAATAATAATAATAATAATAATAATAATAATAATAATAATAATAATAATAATAATAATAATAATAATAATAATAATAATAATAATAATAATAATAATAATAATAATAATAATAATAATAATAATAATAATAATAATAATAATAATAATAATAATAATAATAATAATAATAATAATAATAATACAAAAGATAACAATTATAATAAAATTTCAATGATTAGACTAAAAAAATTAAAGTACTGATATTTCGATTTAAATTCAAATAACATTTTTGGTTTTCTATTTGCATTTACATATAAGCCTTTTAACAAAACTGATTTCAACTAAAGCTCATCAAGCGATAAATTGGCAAATTATAGTATTTCAACATTTTTCATACTCCCGAAATCATCTTTATCAGTGTTCCCCATCTTGTGGTTGCTTGGGCGGCTACAAAATATCGGCATGTCGTGTATCAAATCAAGGTTATAGGGTTAGATACGCGTATCGATTCATGGATATGGGTATCAGAAGTATTTATATTCTTAAGAATAAGTCCAATACTTTTATTAAATTACGGATATGGACCTAATACGTACAATGGTACATGACGTGTATCAGTGAGTATCGGTATCGAATACGTATCAAATACGTGGATGCGGCATCGAGGTGAAGTATCGATAGATCATAGATGTAAGCTAGTATAAAAATTGACTAATTGAGTGCAGTGGAGGATTTGGAGGGCATAGGTACGTGCCCTCGAAATTTAGTATTATTATTTATTATGAAACTCGTGCCTCTACTCATACAAAAAAATAACACCATCAAAGAACATATGATATTGTAATGAGAAATGTATTTGATCATAGAATTGTGACGAAGCAATTCCTTGCACATAGACATGTTATTGCCAATGTTACTACACTTTCTTTGAAAAGTGGCATTGATAATTTTTTTTGGACAATTCTTTCTAACCTATATAGTATCTGCTCAATGTTAATGCCAACCTCCCTGAACTGGGATGAGATTTGAACATGTGACCTTCTCTTTGGGAGTGCTATGCCATCAGACCACAAGGTACTTGGTGATAATTTTTTCTTAAGTGTGCGCCTTAGACTACCTTTAGTGACGGTAAAAAAAACTCCTAATTAAAATTTAAGTACTTGGATGTTGAATGCTCCGTATGAGACTCTTCCTATCTATTACCGTCATTATTGCCAATATGTTAGCTCGCACTATTCCTCTACGATTATTATCCCCAATAACAAGCTAGGGTTTTTCTTTGTAGGCATTTGACTGTTTTTTGTTCATGTTGTTTTTTATTGTAGACTCATTAGTTAACTGGTTTTTTGTTTTTCTTTGTAGGCATTTGACTGTTTTTTGTTCATGTTGTTTTTTTATTGTAATTAGCTGGTATTTAAAGAAGAAGAGTAAAATTTACGAATATTTGAATTTTTGTAGTGAACAATGGATTGTTTTAGGTTTTGAAGTTGCTGGACTCCCAATAAGATTGGAGGTTTGCACTTTCTCATTTGTAACTCTGAATTTCATTATACATGAGTAGTGTATTCTAGTAGGAAAGTCAACGTGCACTTTCCTTGGTTTTTAAATCTTCTGATAAGAAAACAACCCCACAGTTTTTGCTTAGTCTGATTTAACTTATTGATGTTGATACTGTGCAGGTTTAATATTCAATTGATGTGTATTATCTCTTAAAGGACTTGAAACAAAAATGGAATCATTCTTGCAACACTTGGTAGGGTCTCTCTCTTGATTTTTATTTACTCTAGAACGACATTTTGTTGTTGTCCTTGTGAGTAAGTCAAGTCTTTTTTATATAAAAGTTAGTAAAGAATATAAATAGCTCTTTTATATGGATATAAGTTTCTTTTGCTTGTGATTTACATATTCCAAGATGTTTGATATACTTCTTATATATTTTGGTGGTCTTTTTTAAAAGTCCACATTAATTTTGCTGCAGTACAATGTTTTTCATACTCTAACCAATTTGTTTGGATATCACTTTCAAGATGTTCTCTACATTGTATTTGAGTTAAGAACCAATTTGTTGTTCATTTCCTAGATTGCTAGTTCAATTTAGGTCATAGACTTCTGCAAATCAGATTTTTTACAATGAAATTACAGGAAGTTAAAATTTTGATGTGTGTTTACTCTGTTTTTGCTATTGCAGTTTGCTTTCAAGGAGAAGTCAAAGCATGGATAGCTACTGCATGAATGAGTTCCTTAATTTTTTCCCCAGAATTTGTAATAATCAAATGGATCCCCACTTAGTAGAATAAACCCATATGTGTTTATTCTATCAATAAGAATGTTGTTTGTTGTCTTCCCCTTCTGTTTCGCTTAATTGTTGTAACACAATTATAATTATTATTTTCTTTCTTTACAAATTTTCAATAAATTAAAAGTTGAACTTTGATTCATGAGCATTATACTTGTTCAAAATAATAGCAGTCCAAGAAAATTCAACATAAAAAATGTAGCAAAAACGTTAAACTACTGTGAACTAATGAGATCGGAGGATCCAATCTATTAACAAATTAGTTTTTAATGAGGGTATAATTACTCTCATGATACACTTATTAATGATGGGAACTTATTCCCGTCATTATTTGCTTAAACTTTTAACTACGGAAGCTTTAGTGACGGGTTGTGACGGTATATTTCCCGTCACTAAATGTCTTTTATGACGGTATTTAAGCTTTTAACTACGGTATATCCTCTCATTAAAGGCACATTTTCTTGTAGTGACCTTTATGTATTTGACCTCTAACTTTGGCCATAAACGGTGCATTCATTGTTTTTCTTACCAATAAAAATTAGTTTTGTCAAATATTTTGCACGGATTAACATATCATTGTCAAGTTTGGGTAAAAAAAATGTGCAAAAACGTTTTGGCATGAAAAGGTTATCATCTTGATGAATAGCTCTTTCCTGTTGAAATCGAAGAGTTTCATTTTTATTATTTTCAAATTGTTTTTGACAAAAAAATAAGTAATAAATTCGTGATAAATTAGGGTCTTTTGAATTGGACTGTAATTTTCTAATCTAATCTGGTCTGATCTGAACTAGTCTGATCCAGTACGATAGATATCTTTCTATATTATGTATACTTTACAATTGTCATGGATGCGATTTGCTTGGGTTAACGTGATTCAATCCATTAGGACCATAGACATGGCCAATGATGATTTTTGTGATGGATTTTGTCGTGTCATTGCGATCAAGTGACTAGGGTTGCGAGGTGGCTCCCATTAGTTATTAGCTTATTACTCCTTCCATTCAAATGAACTTGTATTTCCTTTTTTGGGATATCCCAAAATGATTGTAATGTTTCCCTTTTTTGGAAAGAACTAAAAGTGGATTATCATTTACACCTCTCCTTTTTAATGAACAGTAAAAATAAAAAGATGAACAATACAATAAATTAAGATTCTTTAGTCTTTCTATCACATTTTCTTAATTTTGGTACCCAAAAAAAACAAGACCATCAATTGGGAGGAAGGGAATAGTTAGTAGCGTAGTCACTAACCAGTTAAGCAATTGCATAGCCACTATCCTATTTAAGTTAGTCATTTCACAATCACCACATGCGGCATTATGAGGCCGGGTGTCATTGATTAAAATAATTCTTAATTATAATAAATGTAAAATTAAAAGAGGTTCAAAAAAATATTAGAAAAAGCTCATTTACCAAAGAATGACAAAGAATACTATAGTATAAATTATTTAAATTTAAAAATTGAACATAAATTATCATTACAAAGTGCTCACTGTATTCACTATACTCCAAAGGTCGCATTATTAAAAATATCTTTTACTTTAATAATAAATACGGAATATGTAATAAATACGGAGTATAAAATACTCCGTACTTTCACTTTAGGTCATATACTCTTATACTCCGTACTAATTTGTTTCTTTGTATTTACTTTAGTATAATAATACTCATAAAAGAGTTCCTTTGTTTTAGATAACTCCCATAAAGTTTACTCTGTACTCCCTCCGTCCCTTAAAACTTTGTCAACTTTCCATTTTTGGATGTCCCACTAACTTTGCCACTTTCCCTTTTAAGTAAAAAAATTGTGGTTCCAGTTAATTCTCTCTCCTCTGCACAAACCTCAACCACACAATTTTTACTTTATTAATCCTCGTGCCAGTCAAACTTGGCAAAGTTTTAAGGGACGGAGGTAGTATTATTTAGGGAATAATAATATAAATAGATATAACTTCGATAGGGTGTGAGATAAGAACCCAAACTTGCATATGTAATATATATATCCCGAACTTTATCTAAAAAAGTTATTTTCACACTATAACTGTGTTTTTTTATACAAAAAATACAAATTTATTTGAATAATTACATAGTTTAAAATTACACGTCTACAGTGGTTTGGTCATGTGCATAGAAGACCGAGTGATGCACCTGTTAGACGAGTTGAAATGTGTGGAGAAGAGGCAAAGAAGAGAAGGAGAGGAAGGCCCAAATAGACGTGGGTTAGGCGAGTCCGAAGTGATATGCTTCTTTTTTGGTTGGCTAAAGGGTCAAATTGGCCCCTATACCTGTTCGGAATGCTCAATTCACACCCTGAACTCAAAAAAACTCCAATTCACCCCCTGAACTCAACAAAAAAGTTCAAATCCCACTTTTTGCAGGTTAATTTCTGGTCATCGCCACGTCAACCGTGCATCCCACGTGGAAATCTAAGGGGTCAAATAGACCCCTGAACCCGACAAAGTTGTCCAATTTACCCCCTCAATTGTTAAAAAGTGTCCAAATTGCCATTAAAAAATTAAAAATTAAAAATAGAAAATAAAAAATACAAATAATATACAAGTTCATAATATAAAACATAAAAGTCTATTTATAATATGACAATAAATTTTTTATATTTTACGTAAATTATATATATATATATATATATATATATATATATATATATATATATATATATATATATATATATATATATGAAAAATAGCACGCAAAATACAAAATTTAATATTAATTTGTAAAAAAATGTATGGTTGATTTTTTAAAATGGATTTAAAATATCAAAATATTTTTGATGAAATTTTTTTGTTTTGTTTTATGTGAATTTACCGCAAAAAATAAGGATATATTTATATTTACAGTAAATTCATATAAAATAAACTAAAAGAAATTCATTAAAACTATTTTCATATTTTAATATGTTTTAGATTTATATGTAAAATTACACACACATGCATATATGTATATATATTCCGTATTATTCTATTCTAGAATTATATACTACGTACTATACTTCATCCTAATTATATGCAACATAAAAATTTTATACTATAAAAAAATTATAATATGTAAATAGCTACAGACTACTACATTTTGATATTATGTATTTAATAATAAGTACCTTCATTATGTTTATATATATTTAATTTACCCTAAAATATAAAAATCGTTTTATTATATTATAAATAGACATCTAGATTTTATATTATGAACTTGTATATCATTTTATATTTTTATTTTCTATTTTTTAATTTCATATTTTTTAATAGCAATTTGGACACTTTTTAACGGTTGAGGGGGTAAATTGAACAATTTTGTCGGGTTCAGGGGTCTATTTGACCCCTTAGATTTCCACGTGGGATGCACGGTTGGCATCTAACCGGTTGACGTGGCGATGACCGGAAATTAACCTGCAAAAAGTGGGATTTGAATTTTTTTGTTGAGTTCAGGGGTGAATTGGAGTTTTTTTGAGTTCAGGGTGCGAATTGAGCATTCCGAACAGGTACAGGGGCCTATTTGACCCTTTAGCCTTTTGGGTTAGATGAGAGTATGACTTTGGAGAGAGCAAAGTGGAGGACGGGTATTCGTGTGGAGAAGTGATCTCGTATTATCTTTTCCCCTTATTTTTTTTCTTGCTTTTTTAATCCTTTTATCCTTATATATATAAATATTATTTTTATCCTTTTTATTTTATCATTTTTAAGGTATATTCATCTCTTTTTATATAATCTTTTTTATCTTTATTTTCTTTCTTTTCCTTTTGGTGGTGATATCATGTCTCGATTCATGTTAGCCGACCCCAATAACTTTTGGGACTAGGGCTTGAATATTGTTGTTGTTGTTGTAATTACATAATTTAAAATACTCTAAGCTTTGTTAGGATACAATTAGCATGCTAAAATTTCATTTATGAAGTACTTCCCCCGTCTCGAAAATAACTTCCGACTTCCTTATTTGGCAAATAATTTTCAAAAAAACAGTGTCGGACAGTGCAAAACAGTGTCAAAACAGTGTGAAAACAGTAAACTTTATCACCTAGTAAAATTATTGTCTTAATATGTGTGAAATCCAAGTGAGAAGTTAATTTCGGGACGGATGGAGTAAATAATATTACATCTGGTATAATTTATTCTTAATTTCATCCTCATAAATGTTTTTGTATTGTATACATAGTTTTATGCATTTAACACCATAAAATTGCATTTACGAAAAAAACATATGAATATAGTATCAACATAACTTTTATATAAAGTTTGGAATGATTATAATACATGTGCATATTTGAATGTTTATATAACATCTAGTTATTAAGAGCCCGCTTGGTAGCACAAAAATCGGCTGATTTGGTTAATTCTGTTGAAATTTATGAAGTTCTGGTTGAATTGGCTGTATTGACTTATTCTGCTGATTTAAGAAAAAATTACTTTTAAAATATATTTTATTAATAAAATAAGGAAAAAATTATATATAAAATTAGCTAAAAATGGTGTCATATGCAATAACTTGAGCCAATAAATCCAGAAAAGTAACTCAAATCTTACTTTTTCTGTTTATTACACAATTCAACACGTGAAAACAAAAATTACATGTTTGGTGAAAAAGTTGGTTGATAAGTCTGATAAAACAAAAAATAACGTTGTAAAACGCTAACCCTACCTACATGCAAAAAAATAACCAATTAAAAAACTAATTAGCCTATCTAGTAGGGGTGGAAATAGGCCAACCGGCCTGTCAGGGGCCTGTGGCCTGGCCTGTTAAAAGCCTGGCCTGGCCTGGCCTGTTTAGTAATCAAGTCAGGCTTAGGCTTTTTAAAAAGCCCGTTTATTTAAAAAGGCCAGGCCTAGCCTAATTCTGAAGCCTTTTTACCTTAACAGGCCAGCCTATTTATATATGTGTATATATATATATATATATGTATATATATCTAGTTATATTCATATTTATTTGTATTATTTATATTTATATTGTATTTATATTGGTATACTCAACTATAGCAAAATCGGTATAATAGTATTTTTAGGGAGTGGGTATTATAAATTAGAATAGAATACTATTTTAAATATACATAAAGTGTGTTAATAGTTTATTAAGGTAATTGAAATTCAAAGTTTTTCAAGATTTAAAGTATATAGAAATTTATAAACTACATAATAATACTCCATAATAATGTATTATTAGATATCTAAAGCAAAACTAACGTATTATTATACTTTTTAGTGAATATTTAGGGAAATAAATTTTATAGCGGATTAAAAGGATTTTACACTTTTTATTTTTAATTTTTTTGAAATTTTGATTTTTTTTCTTAACAGGCCCGGTAAACAGGCTTCAGGCCAGGCCAGGCTTTTGAACAGGCCAGGCCCAGGCCGAAAAAACAGGCCTTTAACAGGTAACAGGCCAGGCTCAGGCCTATATATTCTAAAACAGGCCCGGCCTGTTTAGGCGAAAGCCTGGCCTGGCCTGGCCTGGCCTGTTTCCACCCCTACTATCTAGTATCTAGCCGTATAGACGAGACGTGTCTCGCGCGTTTCCTTGTATTCTTTCTGCGTTGTTTAGAGCACTGATAATGGCGATTAGGGAAGTGGAGTGGTAAGCAACAGAGCAAGCTGGGCGCCCTTGAAGTCGAATCTGCTACACTTAATCCTGACAATGGTGTTGCTTTCGCCAACCACTACGAGAACCGGATTATTCCAACTCTCCTCTTCTTCAGTCCCATCACTAAATAACAAGAAAAGGAACAATTCCATCATAGCTCGAACCACTCCTTCCAGAACCAAGGCAAGTTTTTGCTTTCCTTTCCGCTGTTAGTTTTTTTTTATCCCTTGGAAAATGGAGTACTCTGTGGATTTGTATTGCTGTAGTATTAATCTGCATTCTTTTTGCTTCCACGTACTATGTGTAGAAGTTGTATTATCTATTGATCAATTGTATTATTGGCAACCAGAGTGCGTAAGAGCTTATATATGACACGAGATGACTAGAAAATATTATAACAATTAAACAATATATGGATGGTGATAAAGGTTTAATCTTGATCTGTAGAGGATAATGGAAAGTGTATCTGTGAGTGGAGAGGTGGGAGGAGCTGGTGGCGCATACACTTACACTGCTTTAAAAAGATTGGACCAGCTGTGGTCTAACATTTGCTCTGATGCACATGGTTAGTTCTGTAATTGATATGGATATTGACATCTGTTTTCCTTTTAGTGTTCGTGGATTGTGGAATATATCTGAATTTCTTGATTGCAGTGGTCACCGGATTACCAACACAAGTAGTTACGAAAATGTCTGGATCCTATAAGGATTATGAATTTGGTGGACGATCTCAAGAAGTATTTGATGTTGTGGTTTGTGGAGGTACTCTTGGCATCTTTCTTGCCACTGCCTTGTGTTCCAAAGGTCTTCGTGTTGGAATTGTGGAAAAGAATGTTCTGAAGGGGGTATTGTATTCTTCATTTTGTTGTGTACTTGTGTATTGAAAAACTATTCATCTCCATGTATAAGAGCGTTTGGTTTGTGGGTAATTGATGATCAGCGAGAACAGGAGTGGAATATTTCAAGGAAAGAACTTCTGGAACTGGTAGAAGTTGGTATTTTGACAGAAGATGAGCTAGAAAGGACCATCTCTTCCAGTTTCAATCCTGTAGGTTTATTGTTAAGAGCTCCATGCGATAGTGTTGGCAATAATGGTGTAGTCAGGACTCCATTTTTTTAGCTTAGGGTGGGCAGGAAAAAATTCAATTATTTAAATTTGTACACAAAAAATTAACTCATAAGAAAAAGTGTTTTACCAAATTTGTGGCGGCCCCGGATTGCCCCGCCCCACCTTCGCATATTACTGGTAACATTGTCAAATATCAAGTGCATTTACCTTTCTGTCAGTCTAGAACTTGGGATTCTATTAACTGTGCTACAATACTATATTACTTTTGATTTTATTTTATTTTATTTTATTTTATTTTATTCTAACACTGTGCAGAACAAATGTGGATTTGAAGGAAGGGGTGACATTTGGGTCGAGAACATTCTCAACCTTGGTGTTTTGTAAGTCAGGATCTGTGTTGGTATCCCAGCAAGTCACAATCACAGCATGTTATTTCATATGTAGTTCATATTAACTGGGAATTGAATTTGGAAAAAGTAGTCATTTATGTTTAATTATCTTATAAAGAAACTTTGCAATCTTTTATTATTCTCTATATTGGTAATCTTAGGTTCTTCAACTTAATACTCCGTATTTTATATTCTTTTATTATTCTAGTCTTATAGAGAAGCTTTGAAATCTCAGGCCCTCAAAGCTTGTACAGATCATGAAAGATCGGTTTGATTCGTTTGGAGGCGTCACCTTTGAGGGTCACAATGTATCCACTGTAAACGTGTACAAGGATGGAGTGGTAAGACCAAACTACTCGGAAAGTCAGAAGTCAATGGAGGCTATTTTTATTTAAAATGTCAAATGTTAATCTTTTACCAACATCATACAAGATTTGGTTGTTTGATGTTGTAGGCTGTGAAAACCCTAGTAGTATTGGGCTTAGCCCATTTGTATATCTTGCATAGGAAACCCTAGTACTCTAAATATAGCTATAAATATAGCTTCTTGTATAGCACTTTATTATCAAGTATATGAAATACAACAATACTTGTTCACATGGTATCAGAGCCAATACGGCAAATATAATTAGTTACTGTTATTATCCGGCACAAATTCCGGGCAGAATCTCTCCGGCCATAAATTCCGGCGTGAATAGTGGTCGTGGATGGTGTGCTTTCGGTAGTGATATAAACCTACCGTCCTCTTCACCTCAACATCCCGACTTACCGCCGAGAAAATCACCGCTGCCGCCTCATCCACGCGCCGCCACGCGCCGCTGCAGTTGGACCCGCAGCTGAGTGTTTTTCGTAGATCTCTGCCTTTCTATTCATCTGCTGTGTACACCACCAACCACCCGAGAATCCTGAGATTCCGGCGACCAGGAAGGTATGGGTTAGCACTGCCGCCGACTGACCACGCGCCGCCACCTCTTCCGCTGTCCACACGCGCCGCCGTCCACACGCGCCGCCGTCGCCCAGATCCGGTGTCATCCACACACCACCGCTCGTCCATACGCACTGCTTCTGCCGCTACCTTATTTCGCCTCTCCCGGACTGAGGTTGGTTTTCATACTCCCTGATTTGCTTCTACTGCTGATCTTCCCAGCAGTCTCTTGGTCAACACACAGCTGGTCAACACACAGCTGCTGCCTGATTGCCTGAAAGTTACTGGTTTTCTATTATTTGCTGCACTCTGCTGCCTTGAAGCGTTCATCCCTTCAGCAGGTTTTATTTTTGATTTCTCGTTTGTTTTGCTAATATTAATTAGCTTTTCACTCTTCTTTAAAAAAAAAAAAAAAAAAAAAAAAGAAAAGAAAAGAAAAAGAAAAAAAAAAAAAATCATCAGTATTAAAAAAAAAAAAATGTCTTTTATGAGTTCTGACAGAGTAAACAACACCGGATACTCAAGATGGAATCGCCCCAAATGTGATTTTTGTCATAAAATTGGTCATACTAAAGACAGGTGTTGGAAATTACATGGGAGACCTCCTCCCTCAGCCCATGTTGCTCAGCTACCACCATCTCCCATTGTTCTACCACCAGAAGAATATGCATCATATCAGCAATTTAAGTTGGCTAATATGCTTTTATCCACACCCGGGATGTCTACTGCTTGTGTTTCAAACACAACATGCTCATGGATCATTGACTCAGGTGCCTCAGACCATATTTCTGGTAATCCCCATCTTTTATCCCATATTACCAAGGACCGACATCTTCCTTTGATTACTCTTGCTAATGGCCTTCAAACTTCGGCTTCGGGTATTGGGCAAGCACTTCCATTTTCATCCTTACCATTAGACTCAGTCTTATATGTCCCAAACACCCCTTTTAACCTTGTCTCTGTCAGCAAAATTACACGTGCTCTTAATTGTTCTGTAACATTTTCTGCTGATTCTGTAATTGTGCAGGACCGTTGTACGGGGAAAACAATATGCGTCGGACATGAATCTCAAGGTCTGTATCATCTCCGTCCGCTTGATCCAATCGCTTGTGTTTCAGTTGAATCCGCCATTACCTTACATAACCGTCTGGGCCATCCTAGTCTCTCAAAGTTTCAACGTATGGTACCAGGTTTCTCAAATCTTTCATCTTTAGATTGTGAGTCATGTCACCTTGGAAAACAACCTCGTAAATCCTTTCCAAGACGAGTCAATAAACGGGCTACATCACCGTTTGATTTAGTTCATACAGATGTATGGGGTCCGTATCGAGTCACTTCTACTTTAGGTTTCCGTTATTTTGTTATTTTTGTGGATGATTATTCCCGTTACACATGGATGTTCTTAATGAAAGAGCGTTTTGAATTGTTTCACATTTTTCAAACTTTTTGTGCTGAAGTTCAAACTCAGTTTGGTCATTCTATTAAAATTTTACGCAGTGACAATGCTAAAGAATTTTTTGGGGCATCCTTTAATCAATTCATGACATCACGGGGTATGCTTCACCAATCGTCTTGTGTTCACACGCCTCAACAAAATGGGGTTGCTGAGCGCAAGAACCGACACTTGGTTGATACTGCTCGTACCCTATTGTTACACTCCCATACACCGCCTCAGTATTGGGCAGATGCTGTGCTCACTGCGTGTCATTTAATTAATAGAATGCCTTCCTCAGTTCTTAATAATGAAATTCCCTATTCTATTTTGTTTCCTGGTCGTGATTTATTTCCATTACCACCTCATGTGTTTGGGTGTGTGTGTTTTGTCCATGACACGACACCTGGATTAGCTAAAATGTCGGCTAGGTCAATAAAATGTATCTTTCTTGGATATTCGCGACTCCAGAAGGGGTATCGTTGTTATTCTCCATTACTCAAGAAACATTTTATTTCAGCCGATGTCACTTTCATTGAGTCGTCCTCTTATTATCCATTATCTTCGGTTGATACCCCATCATGTTTGGACTTCACCTCATATCTCCGACCCATCCCTCTGGAGACTCCCATTAACCCCCCATCTGATGAGCACCCAAATTGCTCTAATATGGCAGACCGTCCATTACAAGTATACCATCGACGTCCTCGACCTCCTCCCATTATGCCTTCTGTGGCCACGCCTGTTGAATCCCCTGAGACGGATCCTGCGTCATCACCATCAGATACCACAACACCTGAAAATACTCAGGATGATTTGCCCATTGCTCTCCGAAAAGGTACACGTTCTACTTTGAATCCACATCCCATATATAACTTTTTGAGTTATCACCGCCTCTCTACCCCGTACTATGCTTTTATTTCCCATCTATCTCATATATGCATCCCTAAAACCACACATGAAGCACTAGCACACCCGGAGTGGCGTAAAGCCATGTTGGCTGAGATGGATGCTCTTCATTCTAGTGGGACGTGGGATTTAGTCCCCCTTCCCGAGGGCAAATCACTGGTTGGATGTCGGTGGATTTACACAGTTAAAGTTGGGCCTGATGGGGAGATTGATCGTTTTAAAGCACGCCTTGTGGCGAAAGGGTATACTCAGATATATGGTTTGGATTACACTGACACTTTTTCTCCTGTAGCGAAGATTGCATCAGTTCGTTTGGTTTTATCCATGGCAGCAATGAGCCGCTGGCCATTGTTCCAATTGGATATTAAAAACGCATTCCTTCACGGCGATCTACATGAGGAAGTTTATATGGAGCAACCACCTGGATTTGTTGCTCAGGGGGAGTCTGGTATGGTGTGCAGATTACGTCGTTCATTATATGGCTTGAAGCAATCTCCACGTGCATGGTTTGGGAGGTTTAGTGCTGTTGTCTGCACCTTTGGCATGATTCGCAGTGATGTTGATCATTCTATATTCTACAAACATTCCGCTGGCAACAAATGTATTTATCTTGTTGTGTATGTTGATGACATTGTCATTACAGGTAGCGATGATCAAGGAATTGTGCTCCTCAAGCAACATCTCTTTAGCGAATTTCAAACAAAAGACTTAGGAAAGTTGAGATACTTCCTTGGTATTGAGGTCGCACAGTCTCAAAATGGAATTGCTCTCTCACAAAGAAAGTATGCCTTGGATATTCTTGAAGAAACAGGGTTGCTAGATTGCAGGCCAGTGGATACACCAATGGATCCGAACGTTAAACTCTTATCAGAACAGGGAGATCTTTTGCCCAACAAGGAAAAATATAGAAGACTCATCGGCAAATTGAATTATCTTACCATCACGAGACCGGATATTTCATTTGCGGTAAGTGTTCTTAGTCAGTTTCTTGATAAGCCATGTACTGGACATTGGGATGCAGCTATCCGAGTTTTGAGATACATCAAGAAAACTCCAGGGCAAGGATTGTTGTTTGAAGATCGAGGCCACCACGATATTGTGGGATACTGTGATGCCGACTGGGCCGGATGTCCGATGGATAGACGTTCCACTTCGGGATATTGCATCTTGATTGGTGGAAACTTAATTTCATGGAAAAGTAAGAAGCAAGATGTGGTTGCCAGATCTAGTGCTGAAGCAGAATATCGTGCAATGGCCCTTGCTACATGTGAAATCTTATGGTTGAAGCATCTCCTCCAAGAGTTAAAATATGGAAACTCAAAGCCGGTTAAACTCATGTGTGATAATCAAGCTGCAATGCACATTGCATCAAATCCGGTATATCATGAGAGGACGAAACATATTGAAGTTGATTGTCATTTTATTCGAGAGAAGATCACGAGTGGACATATCATCACACAATATGTGAACACAACTGAACAACTTGCAGATATTTTAACTAAGTCTCTTAGAGGTCCTAGAGTGGGATATATTTGTAACAAGCTTGGTACATATGATTTATATGCTCCAGCTTGAGGGGGAGTGTGAAAACCCTAGTAGTATTGGGCTTAGCCCATTTGTATATCTTGCATAGGAAACCCTAGTACTCTAAATATAGCTATAAATATAGCTTCTTGTATAGCACTTTATTATCAAGTATATGAAATACAACAATACTTGTTCACATAGGCATCTGAGACCCTGAGAGTGTGCTCACTATTAAAAGACTTATAATTTTGTAATCTAAAATGATTAAAACTGAATTTACTACTAATATGAAATAACAACATGAGTTACAGAAAATACAACTTACCCAATAGTCTAGACTCAAATTTTTTATGCAATCTTGATTCTCTTAAAACTCATTAATCCTTTCTATCATAGGTTTTGTGTTTAGATGAGGGAAAGGTTTTGTCATCACGACTCATTATTGATGCAATGGGGAACTTTTCTCCTATAGTAAAACAGGTGAGATTTATTGCTTTTAGCTTTTCTCTCAAAATGATATGTTATGTGTATGTTATACCTCCAAGTTGGGCAATTTTCCGCCCATCAACCATGTTAATATACATAGGGTATATATCAGCATATCTAGTATGATTTGAATGGTCCAAGATGTACAATGGGCAATGTTAAACAGCTAGAATCTATCCATTATTTTAAAGCTGGAAATGTCATTTCTTTAAATGCAGAAGGCATTAAATATCACTTTTTTCCCATTAATAACTTTCATTGAAACTCGGACACTTGTAGCAACCTGCTATTTACAGTTTTCATTTATTTATTTTTAACTACTTTTTAACTCCAATGTCATATGTCAATTCATGTTAGCCGACCCCAAACTCTTTTGGGATGTTGTTGTATTGGTTTATATATGTTTCCGTTATTTCTTAATTTCTGTCTTCCTGAAGTTTGTACATGGGTTGCATAGTGTGTGTGATTGGGCTGTAAACAGCTGTGATGTTTAAGCATTACACTAGGTTAGATGTGGAAGCAAACCCGATGGTGTTTGCCTGGTGGTTGGTTCTTGTGCTCGTGGATTTAAAGACAACTCTACAAGTGATGTTATTTTCAGTAGTTCATCTGTCAAGGAAATCGGAGAGTCAAAAGTACATTATTTTTGGGAGGTAGGTGAAAGAAACAATTCAGGCTTCGCCTTCTATTGCACTTATTTATTGATAATTTTCCTTGCTTGGTTGCCGTCATGCTTTCTTCTGATCATTAACAGGCATTTCCAGCTGGTTCAGGTTCCACAGATCGGACTACTTATATGTTCACGTATGTTGACCCTCAACCTGGATGTCCAAAACTGGAAGAGTTACTTGAGGACTATTGGGACTTGATGCCTAGCTATCAGGTCATATACTCATATTGAAGGCCATTCATCGTTGTAAAATATCTTTAGAATCTCATCTTCTAAAATATTGAATGGGTTGCTTTATATTGCTAATCATGTTTGCGTACCATATCCATGATTTTTGAAAATTTCCAATTCATTGCCTTTTCATTTGGAACAGCAGATCCTTTTATTTGAAAGAAATACACTCTTAGGAGCTGATCCCATTGCCAGAAAATTGTGATTTTATCTGATCTAAAATTTTAAAACTCTGGTCTGAAACTGGTAGGTCTGTGCGCCCTCTGAATCATTTAGGTATTGTCTGCGCTGGTCTGGCATACGAATTTTTTGAATCTTGTCTAGCTTCTACTCTGGAATACAAAACGTGGTCTGGTTTGTATGTTTTGTGTGCTAATTGAATTAAGAATAAGTAATAAGCAAGAATAAGGAGAAGACAATAGTACCTGAACATAGAACATCAATCATATTCAATTTTATAGTTAAAGACTTAAGTACACTTCTCCAGTGATTTAAATAATGAGTGAAGTTTCAAGCAGTTGCTTCCTTCAGGCTGTTTTCAACCTTTGATGTGTGTGTGTTTTTAAAGCTTTATATAGGGAGTTTCTTTTGACAGTCTGGAGATCTTAAGAGTTGTGTTTGGCATATTCCCAACATATCGTGACAGGTAAAGGCCTGACTTTTATGTGACCTTAACATTTTCCTCTATAGCATTATGTGAGCCTATCCTATTTTTTTCCTTAAAATATATAGGTTACTTAATATGCTACGCGACATGCTTTTATGTTTTCGTGTAGAAATGATATATTTTGAGAGGGTAAATCATTTAAGCTATCTCTGATATTATACAAGAGTTTGCGTATTCATATTGTCAGGTTTCTAATAAAAAGGTTTTTCTCCCATTAAAAGTTTAAACATTTGTCCTATTTTTTGGCAGTCCACTACCAGCAGCCTTTGATCGTGTTCTGCAGGTATTATTACCTCACTGTGCTCTTCTAATCATATGAAGCAAAAATATATTATGGTCATATATCAAATGAATTAACCTGAGTTGAACTGTTCACAGTTTGGAGATGCGAGTGGTATACAGTCGCCTGTTTCTTTTGGTGGTTTTGGCAGTTTGTCTCGACACCTTAGTAGATTAACCAACGGTACAACATTTATTCGTGCATTTCGGATGACCATAGTTTGAAACTTTGAATAGTAAAAATAATCTACTTTTTCATATCGAGAAACAAGGCATAACTGAAGCACTTGAAGGGAACTTCCTTGATTGTAGGAGCTTGTCTCTGTTGAATCCATACATGGTTAGTTCTTGTTGTACATAGTGTTGGGACCACATACCTTGTCTTAAATCCATATTCTCTTATATTATCTGCTTTGACCCAAGTGCACACTAGGGGTGCAAACAAGCCGAGCCTGAACATGGGTATGTTTGAGTTTGAATTTGATAAGAATTCTCGAGCTCGAGCTCGACATGGGTCAAGTGTTGCTAATTAATTTTTATAGGTTTAGCTCAAATAAGATGCTCAAACTTGAGCTCAAATTCGAAGTAAAACTAACATTTCTATTTTCTAAATTATTGATATTACATTTATACATACAAAAATAATAATAATATAATGTTTGTACTTTGTACTTCATTGTTCTCATTCTTTAGTTCCCCTCTCCTTCACTGACATTTCTATGCCTTATTCTACGATCAATAAATATTACAAATTATAATTATAACAGACTATGAGTATAATAATAGTAATAATTAATATTATTATATTTATAATTATTACTATTATAATATACATTGTAATAAGTATTGAAAATGGAATAGTCCTAAATTAGAATACATATTTCAAATATATCATATATATAAAACCCCGTATAATTAAATAAATATTTATATATACACACACAAAGGCTCGCAAACCGGCTCGCGAGCCACAAGCCTAAAATAAATAGGCTTGAATTGTGCTTGTTAAATATTTGAGTTGAGCTTAAATATGACCGAACTCAAGTTGAGTTTTTCTTGAGTGATCCACGAGCAGTTCGCGAACGGCTTGGCTCATTGACACCCCTAGTGCACACTGATAAAGGGATTGTTTTTGGATCCCTTCCAAAAGTCTTATACTAACAGAGTTAAGAAGAATATTTATAATGATCATCTTCCCTTAATCTTCTAATGTTAGAGTTGGGCTGGCATCCCAACACATAGAACGGTAGTGTTGGTTCTACGGCTGTCATTTTGATGTAATTATTGTTGTTTTTGCAGCCCAATTTAAGTGCATCATGGTTATTTCAAAGGGCAATGTCAGCTAAGAAACACTCTGATGTTCCTCCAGAATTCATTAACGATCTTCTCTTATCCAATTTCAAAAGCATGCAGGTATGCCAATTAAATTTTCTCAGGACTGGTTCGTAATTGCTTGTAAGGCCATCCTTCCACCAGTCTTAAACATGTTATGTGAATGGCCAGCAACTAGGGGATCCTGTGTTGAGGCCATTTCTTCAGGTCACTCATCTTTTATCCCCTTTTTAGTATTCTGTTTCTACAAATGTATATTTTTTAAGACGCAAAATGGGCATAGTAAAGAGACATTCTTATGTGACACACATGACACATCCATTGGATTGATCATAGCATAACTTACTATTCATTGCCTAAGTAGCATGGGAACGTGAAATATAAAAAGTAGAATGGTATATTTATATTTACTTATCGAAAAATATAGGGATACATCTAAAAATATTCCTTTCTAACATACAGAGTATATATACATATTTTTTCGTATCGATAAAAATAGTCTGCATGATCAAGCATAGACATTATTTCATATTACTACATAAATATATTAATAGAAATGTTGTGATGAAATCCCATAAAACCCCACTAAAAATTTCCAAATATCCCATAAAAATTTTGAAAACTCAAAGTTTATGAAATGGTAATAAATTAGGGAAATTGGGTTTCTTGATTGTTCTTAATTGCGGACGGCCCGGAAACAGGAATTTGAAGCTTCCGAGTTTCTAACATGCTTCCAAGTTTTTGAAATGGTGAAACTTCAGCCTTTAGGAAGCTCCCATAAGAATGTCCAAGAAATGCATGACACATAAGAATGTCACTAAGTAATATTTCATCCATGCCTCCCTAGAATTATTGCTTCTAGAATGACTAGAGAACCTTTTTTAACTGACAACCTAATTTTTGTATGTGTTTATGTTTATTTGTGCTGATGCAGGATGTCATACAGTTTGGGCCGCTTGTCAAGACACTCGGCCTAGTAATGTTTACTAACCCAAAAATTCTTCCGTCAATATTCAAGCAGGTATTTTGTTGTACTCTATTTTATTTTTCTGGGAAACATGCCTCAAATATGTAAGGAAAGGCTGTGTAAAGTGACCCTCCCCATACCCCTAGCAAAGCGTGACCCATGGTATAGAAGATCAACCATGAAAGCTTCTCAAGAACCGGAGTACCTAAACTGGTTGATTTAAAGGTGGCAACCAAAAATGGGAAAACTCTATAGTTGAAGGACTAAAAGTGGAACTTTATGTTTAACTTATTTTGTTTTTCTCATACTGCATCTCATGCTTCGTTTTTTACAAGTGAGATCCTGTGTGACAAATTGATGCAACATCTTGAATGGCATTCACAAGAGATCGTCATATGTCAGATTTAATATCTATCAACTGCATTTATTACAAAAAACCATTTAGATTTGTCACATTGTTGTTTAGTACTTTAATGTGAATATCAAGCGAGATGTTTTACCATTCTGCTATAGAGGGTCTCATTTTCATTTTTCATCACGCGGTCTCCCCAATTCTACGATTGGCAGACTTGTTTTAACTTCTTTATCATTATGCTCTCCTTGCTTTAATGAAGCTTGAAAATATACAAACAGGCCTTTACAAGATGCTAGCTATTGAATACTCATTGCGATTTGATTTGCAGGTTGGAATTCCAGTGCTTCTTGATTGGTCTGGGCACTTCTTCATGTTGGGATGCTATACATTTCTGTCTATCTACCTTGAACCTGCAATAAGGTAAAAGAATTACACGTGATTATAATTGCTCACTACTTGTCTGCTGTTATAAGTGTGAGGTTAACGTCACCCTTTGACGATCTTTTATTGAAATGCTTTCCCACACGATAGTTTGAGGCAGACCATTTTTGGGGTCTGTTTGGATCTGTTTGTCTAGCCTGACTCAGGTTGAGTGGATGTTTGTTAAGTATCTTACTCTTACATTGTTTATTATATCCAAGGGAAAAGTGTCAAATAGGCCCCCTACTAATACGGAAAAGTCAATTAAGGCCCCGAACTCAAAAAACACTCAATTAAGCCCACCAACTATAAAAAACGAGGCAAAATAGTCCTTTTAGCAGGTAATTAAGCGGTTAAAAAGAGACAAGGAAAAAAGGAAAGAAAGAGAAAAAGAGAAAAAGGAAATATAAAAGCATGCCACATCATTTGCCACACATGCAACTTAACTGGGAACGGTTAATATCCTGCTAAAAGGACTGTTTTGCCTCGTTATATTTAGTTCGTGGGTTTAATTGAATGTTTTTTTAGTTCGGTGGCTTAATTGACTTTTTCATATTAGTAGGGGGACCTATTTGACACTTTTCCCTTATATCTAACTAATCTAAGTCTAGTATATAAATGTGAGGTCAACCTCACCTGTTGAAACTTCTTAGACCAAATGTAGCGGTTATCAATAGAGGTGGGTGTGTAGTGCAAATACTTCACTTCTGTTTACCGACCAAATTAGGGATATATTCACACTGATTATCAATGCCGTACTAAGATTCGATATACCATCAAACCAAAGCTTTGGTATGGTAGTTTTTGGTATTAGTGCACATAAGACCTTAATTGTTTTAGATTAGAAACATGAAGCCTTCAATACATAATACATCAATTTTGAATCTGATAAGGGCTAAATTATTGCTACCTCCATTCTTGAATAGTTGCATTTGATTTTTTGCACTATTTACACATCCTACTTCGACTATTTATTTAATAATGTATTAAAAGTTATTTTGAAAATATTGTTAAACTTGTGTCAATGTAAAATTTTAAAATATGATTTATAAATATGAGTTATTTTTCCATCATTTTTCAATGGAGCCAAAGACTCACTATTTTTTGGCTTGAGAATATGATGGAATAAAGCAAAATGACTCACTAAACTGTATGCGCTTATTTGTTATGAAGTAACAGTCAATCTATGCAATTTTCACTATGAGTCATTTAGAAACAGTCTCTTTGTGCTTTAGTACGGGAATAAGGATGTTTTTACTTGGACTGTAATTTGCCCCAGACCAGACCAGTCCAGACCAGTTCAGACCAGACCAGACCAGTTCAGACCAGACCAGACCAGATCAGACTTGGATAGTTATAAAAATACAAAGAAACCAGACCTTACCAGACCAGACCAGACCAGTTCAGACCAGACCAGACCAGACCAGACCAGATCAGACCAGACCAGACCAGACCAGCAAATTACAGTCCAAGTAAAAACATCCTAAGACTGCGTACATCCGACCCCCCCCTTACCCCACCGTAGGTGGGAGCCTTTGCTAATCTGGGGTATGATGATGATGATGTTATAAATAGACAATTATTAATATTTATGGTCCAAGTTGTGCATTCGCAAATATGAAAGTCAAACCAACTATATAAAGAACAGAAGAAGTACTATGTATTACTTGAAGTAAATGAACAAATGGGCCAATTATGAATGTTATTACTTTTTTTGGCAAAATGAATGTTATTACTTATTAGTTATAAAATAAAATACCATATATATATATGTATATTTACACACACGCGCACACATACATACACACAAATATCAGTGCACATGTTTTGGTACCAGCGTGATATAATATGGTACTGAATTTCAATACCGTCTACCATACCAAATTTTATTGGTATGTGCAAGTATGGAAATATGGAATGATGGTCTACCAATACTAGTGGCAGTCTACCAATAAGTAATGGTACAGTTGATATTCGATAGTTATAAAAAAAGTCCATCCTAGTTTTGGACATTCCCACGAACTCGTGGTTGTTTTTCCAGGCCCTTGATAAACACATTCCCGGCCAAGATGAGATACGAGTGGAAGCGTAGGCTCGAGGCCTGGAAATATGGAGCTGGTTTAGATTACAAACAATGACACAGATCAAATGAGGAGTATCTATCTGACACTTTCATAAATACCAGATTACCACTTTGTATACATAAGATTCTGACTCATCATTCTCACTTGAGAACAGACTTTCTTTTATTGGAGGCCTGAATATTATGGAGTAATACACAACATGAACGGGGAGTTAACTATATAAACTTAAGCCTGAGTTTGATAATGTTTTGCTTGTGGACTGAAGTTAGTTTCTTTTCGTTTTAGGGACCGATTCTATTTTTGTACTATTAACTAACCTCCTTTGCGATGAAGATTGTCCCAAACGAGAATTTGTAAGGCACTTTTTCTTTCAAATTTCAGTTTGCACCATATTTATAAACAAATTTAGGCCACTCCACTCTCCCAGAGTCCCAGTATCGCTTTATGTTTTGTGTGTTCTGTCCAGTCAAACAAAAAAAAAAATGAAAACAAAAAAAAATGTTCCAGCTTTTTATTGCTGAAAAGGGATAATTACCTTAAGAGCCCGTTTGGTAGTATTGAAATTGACTGTATTGGTGTGTTCTATTGAAATTCATGAAGTTCTGGTTGAAATGATTGGATGGACTAATTCTGTTGATTTATGAAAAAATTATATTTAAAATATATTTTATCAAATAGCTAAAATGATCCTCTGCAGTAATTTTAGTCAATACAGTCAGAAAAGTAATTTGAACTTGACATTTTCTTGTTATTACACAACTCGACGTGCGGAATAAAAAATTACGTGTTTTTTTTTGGATACATCGGAAAAGAAAGAAACAAAAAGAGTTAAAATCTGATAGTTTCTAATCCATTCTCGTCTTCCCAAAGTAGACGTTTAATCCAACTAGGAGCCTCTTGTAATATAGTCAACCCTTTACGTGTTTGTTAAAAAATAAAAAACACAATTATTCAAATAAAGTGTCCAATCACTTCGATTTTGTCCATTTTTAGGTCGGACGGATTAGTTTTGATAAGCTCAATCATTGTAAATCTCAAACTATCAACACAGCCACCTATAAGGGCTATAACTTCGTTCATTTTTGTTGGTTGCGATTCTGATTGGTTCAAATTCATCAGTTAGGTTAAGCTTCACTCGGCTAGTGGCTACTCACTATCTGTGGCATGTGGGTTTGTATCTTTTTTATTTTCCTGTTCAGTCCCTTGACTACTGGTTAATAGGGATGGACCAGGTCTGGTACCCGGCCCAGACCACTACTGTGCGGTACCGGCCTGACCCGGCCGGCCGGATGGGGCCCGACCCGGGGGTGTTTTGGGGTAGGCCGTAGGCTACGGGCTGGGGATTTGATGGACCGGCCCGGCCGGTTTGGGACCAGTCTATGCCCTTTTTGTTTTTTGATTTTTTCGAATGGGTTGGGCTTAGCAGGTGGGGCTGGGTGATTTGGGGTGGTTTGGGGGGTAGGAATAAATAAGAAAAATCAATTTTTTTTAAAAAAGAAGACTCGACTTGGCCCGAGCCTGGTCCCAATCCCGGAACCAACCCGGGCCGGTACCGGGCCTTCATTGCCCAAACCCAGTCCCGCCAAAATCCCAACCCGACCTGGGCCTGATCTGGTCCCTGTCCATCCCTACTGGTTGTACTTCGATTTAATTGGGTGGAAACACCTTGCATTATTAGAGCATCCACAATGCATTAGTGTCTAGTCTAAATAAAGTGTGCCATATCATCAAATTTGACTTGAAGTAATAATTTTTACCTCCTCTCTTAGTCCATGGCTGATTTGGCAAAAAAATATTAGACGGTGTGCAGGGGTTATGTGTAGAAAGACCTAAGGACTTGCTGACTCACACAAATAAAGCTTCTCTTTCCGCAAAAACAACGGGGGAACGTGCGGATGCTATAATAATCTTCTTTCTACTGGGTAACTCTGTATATACGTTATATATACACATATTTCTAAGATCTTCTTTATAATTGCCCCAATTCTTTATAATATATACTACTACCTCCGGTTTTTTTTTAATCTTCACAGTTTGACTTCACACAAAATAAGGAAAGAAATTTGACTTTACTGTAGAGTACACTGTTGAGGCACTGTTTGACACTGTTGAGGCACTGTTTGACACTGTAGAGACACTGTTTGGCACTGTTGAGACACTGTTTGGCACTGTTTGACACTGTTTTGATGTAGATTTCTTTGCCAAAAAAGGAAATAATGAAGTGTGAAATTTATTTTAGACCGTCCCAAAAAGGAAAGTGTGAAGTTTATTAAAAACCGGAGGGAGTATGTAGTATGTACGTAGTATGTTTTAAAGAATATCTGTTCTCTTCTACTCTTCTTGATCGCATGCAAAGCAGTAAAATAATATTGAATATCTGTAAACTACGATTCTACGAAATATTATATAAAAATATTATATAAAAGAATAATATTATATAAAAGAATAATATTATATGTCTATCGTATATGGTGTAAAACTGTAAAATATTGCAGAAGTGACTTTTTAAGTTTACATCCAGAGAGAAAACTTCTTGTCAGGCCGGCCTGACAGGCTGCCCCGTCCGGCCGAGCCCGTTTGGGCACCTTCCCGGTGGAATTTTTTGATGAAATTTTTTGAGTCATGACGTCGGTGTATGTTAACAGTTTACTATAAGGAAATTTGATGATATATACTCTCTTGAAAAAGTATTGTGAGGGTCAGGTCATGTTGAAAGGTTTTGGGGGTTTTATCCGTGATTTTTCATTTTTCATTTTTGTGTCTTTAAAATACATTGTTTTTTCATGTTGAGGGTCAGGGTCTATAAAATTTGTGTTTTTCATTTTTGAAACTATTTTTTTTGTAGTATTAGCATTTGAATAATTATTTCAGACAAAGTATATAAAATGTGTCTATGTAAGTGGATATTATTTTTCATTTTATTTTTACGTTATAGGTCAATGATCTAATATTATTTCATATAACCCAGAAATATCATAAGAAAATTTGTGTTATATATCAGCATTTGTAGAATTACAAACAATAAGAGCCATGTGTTATAAGAGCCAAATGCAAGCTAATGTGTTATCAAGGTACTTAAAAAGATTTTTTCCATAATTTGTAAACCATTCATGACTTTCACGTGTTAATTAACGTACTTTCAAATTTCAATATATACAATCATATTTTATTTCTTATCAGCTATGTGATTGTATTGGGTGTTTTCATTTACTTACTTTTTCTATATATTTACAATTGATATTATTAAATTAAGACAAATGTGATGTTTCAACAAACTACTCATTTATGGAAAATAATTTCCCCGGTGCCTGGGCGCCCTTTGGAAATTTCAAAGTTTCAATATGCATTTTTAGCAACAATAAAAAATCTAAACCACATTAATTGGTCTATCACCTTTATCCCAAAAATTTTAAAAAATTGGGATCACCTTCACCGCCCAAGATTCGCATGAGTATAATTATGAATAATATCTTACCAACAAAAGAATTATATAGTGAGGCTGATTTGGTTTTAATATACATAGTATTTTTTTGCTTTCCTCTAAACAATTCGTCCTAAACTCACTACAAGAAAAAACGGTTTTTGCGTCAACAAAAAGTTGACGCAAAAGAGCAATAGTCGACGCAAATAAGTTTTTTGCGTCCACATGTCGACGCAAAAGGGTCGACGCAAAAAGCTCGACGCAAATAATGTTTTTGGGTCGACAATGTGTGACGCAATTAATAAAATCTTATTCGCGTCGACATATGGACGGAAAAGATCTTCCGGAAGTAATCACGCATAATGTCGACGCAAAAACTGAGCATTTATTTGCGTCCACACGTCGACGGAAATAATACCCTTATTTGCGTCCACATGTGGACGCCAAAGCCTATCAGTCATTTTTTTAAAATACACTATTTGCGTCGACATTGTGACGCAAATAGCACTATACAGGTCTGAAATTACACCACATTACCTATTGCTATTCATACAAAACTTTTATTAATAAACCACTGTTACCAAAATCTGTCCAAACACAACCAATGTCAACAACAAATAAATTCATTCAATATCCATAGTAAAAGTGAGTTATCCTACAACGAGGTTTCATTAAATCATTACAAACAACATCACAAAATGTAAACATAAATAAATTCATGTTCATCTTAACAAAGTAAAAAGCATATTCAACTCGATGTTATCAATCTTGATCATGTTCATCGAGACTCCGATCAGGTTGGTTAGCACTTGATGTCGAAGGAACATCATTTGCGGAGCTACGTGAAGGAAGTTGAAAGCCTGGAATAAATTGTTGTAGGGCACGAAGCATCAACTCCTGATTTGCTTGCATCAACTCTTGATTTGCCTTCAATTCACTTATTTGAACATCCCGGTGGTCTTGGAACGTTGAAGTAGCCCCATCTTCCACTCGTCAAGATGCACCCTTTGATAAGGTAGGACCCACTCCGCTTTGGCGTCCGCGATATCTTCTCAAGTTCCGGTGCATAATATCAATCTCATTTATTGAAGACGATGACCCTGTTTGTCCTAGCTGTGTTTGGTACTCTTCGCTCATTTGAGTCTATCAAATTACAATTCATATAGTTACATATCATTATGAGTACAATTAATAAAATATTTTTTTAATATACTTACATATTTTTCATGTGCTTCTTTTATTCTCCATTCACCACTACGAGTCAAACATTGATCTTTCCAATTTTCAAGAGCTGAGTACTGCTCACCAGTTTCTGGATCATCCTGTTTAATATTCATTATAATTGTCAATATCTAAAATAACATGAATGATCAATAAGTAACATTAACATTAAATTAGTAGCTTGAAATTTTAACATTGGTCGATCAGTAATCACTACCACAACATTAAGGATTGTACTATTAGACACAATCTTTGAAAAACCTGCAAAACTAAAGCAGAAATATACGACTAAGCGATATAGATAGTGCTTATTAAATATATACGAGAGGTAAACTATATATAAACTAAGGCCTTAGGAACACCCCGAAACAAAACTGTACCAAAAAAAAAATACAATGAATCATACAAAAAATCAGCACCATACCTAAAAAATGACACCCAATTAAACTACAATATAACATAAAAACTGCCAAGGAAATTACATCATACATTCATATGTCATTAAACACTAATAACAAATATATGTAATCACCCAATCACTGCCACATATCACAACTCAAAATGAAATAACAAAGACTCATTTCTTACTTTTTCATGCATGTATTGGGCATATGATTTTCTCCGATGCTCACTTTTATCATCACTTGCTTCTTTATTTTGTAGGTTTTTCGAAGAAATTTCCTGTAAGCATGAAACTAAGTCAAAAATTAGAACTTTAATTGTATAATAAAAATAAAATATACTCATACTAAACCTTGAACTTCGTAGAATTGAATCTCTCGCAACACTTCTGCCATTGCTCATCACTTCGTACATTTATAGGTCTCTTAGCTTGCATTCCTCCTTTGTTCTTGAAATACACAGATAAATCACTTTTCCAATCGTTGTAGGACTCTCGAGCATCTCGAATCAATACTTCATCAAAAAGCTTGTCATTATCGCACTCAAACCAGTCCTACAATATGTAAAACATGATCACTATTAGAAATAAATAAATTTAAATCAATAAACCCAACATGATCACTATTAGAAATAAATAAATTTAAATCAATAAACCCAACAAGAAAAGAAGACAAGTTTTTCTAGAACGGATCACAACAGTCCCGAGTGTGTATGCCTATTGCGCTTGACCACCAAGAAGCTTTTGGCCCTACAGCCTTCCACGTTTTCCTTGCCGAATCAAATTGAACTTTGATCCTTCCATCTTTAGCTACGGCTAACATAATGTTGTTTCCCTTGGCTGAACCTCTCCCTTTCCGTTTTGTTTTCTGTGTTTCTGAACCTATAAAATTCATTAAACAAAATATAATTTAGTATTGATCATGAATAATTTATATTTTGTTTTCCGTTTTGTCATTCAGTACTGCAGCCATTTCATCCTCTGCCTCATCTTCTACATTTGAATTCAGAAATGGTGGTATCTCAGGTGGCTCACCATGAAAAACCCAATGTGAATATGTCACATCAAACCCAGATTCAAAGATATGTCGCTTAACGTCTTTCAATGGAAGCATTTTTCCATTCAAACATCGTTTACACGGACAACTTATATTTCCTTCTTCATTCACAAAGTCTTTTGCATAGTCTATAAAACCTTGTAGACCCTTCCAATACTCTTCCGATAATCGATTCTTTATATATATCCAACTCTTATCTATCGGCATCCTCACCTCAAAGAGAACAACTTCAAAACTCTATCAATAAATTTATCATACAAGGATTAGTGAATGAGTTTAGTTTATAAAAGGAAATGAAAACACTTCTTAAATGTCAATGATTTATAGTTATTTGAAAGATAGAATTAATATAATACGTATTTATTCTCAAAGTAATTCTTTTTATAACTCCTATTTAGCAATAAAGGGCTAGTTTTACTTGTACTTAATGTTGCCCTTTCACATAGAAGCAGTTGATTTTATCTCATAATACATTATGTATTTTTTTACTTTGTTGGGAAAAAAGGATCTAAATTGAATAATATAGCCAACTCATCAGAAATATAAACACGTGTAGGTGTTAATCAGCCTGTTAAAGTGCGATAGATGGATTTGTCCAGCCATATCATAGCTAATGGTCCTTCTTTATGAAGTATGATCCCTTTAATTTTTTCTAGATTTAACAGTTTTTTAAGGGTTCAATGCACAAAACTGCTGTTATCATATTTTTAGGGGTTCAATATAAACAACTAGCAAATAAACAAATAATCATTTTACTGAAATAACTCATAAGTTTTAATGACTTATTCAGGAACAATACAAGCAATTCCAAATAAATGACTGTCTTAAGAACGCCTTTTTAATAACTATCACAAAATGACCATGTAAAGTACTTGAGAATGATGATATAAGCTTGTATAATTAACTGCTTCAATAGATAAAACGAACACACGATTTCATAGACTACACCAATCAAGTAAACCAATTATATATATTCAAGTAATAAAAAAGATAAAGCAGACAGAAAATAAGCTATTAATTATAAATTGAACCAATCATATCTCAGGCAATTACTCTTTCGTGATTTAGAATAACAAAAAAATACTTATTCAAATGTAAGAACATGGTTCTCACAATTAACACAACTTATTACAACTCCTTGGTTTAGAAAATTACTCATCGTTCAAAAGAAAGAACGGTTAAAGAACAAGCAAAACAAGATTCCATAAAATAAGTAATCAGTTAGTAATAATCGACTAAAATCTAAAACAGAATAAGAATTCGGAGAATTGGTCCAATTGGAGTTTACCTGGAGCGGCTGGAGGCTGGAGCCCGGAGGGAAGCGCAGAGGCGGATGCAGGGCGGCAGGTCACAGCTGGGTGGAGCGGCGGTCTGGCGGACGACGTAGGCGGCGCGGTTGACGTCTTCCTCGCAGGACGCAGGTTTACTTCGCCGTCTTCGCAGCTGCTAGCTCCTTCATCCTCGTCGTAGGTTCATTTCGCAGTTGGCTTAGGGTAAGTGTGTTGTGTGTTGGGCTTACAAGCTTGGGCTTGTAGACGCTGAGCGCCCGATTTTTTTACATTTCGTTTTTTGCGTCGGCACTCGTTGACACAAATATAATTAAACTCTTTTAGCGTCGACAAGGCGGGATTTTATTTAATACCATTTGCGTCCACTTGTCGACGCAAAAGAGTAGTTATTTGCGTCCACTTTAGTCGACACAAAAAAGTTGGACGCAAATAACACTTTTCTTGTAGTGACTATAACTGGGCCTATCATCGATAATCTCATATTTTCAGGTATCGAAATTATATTCAAAAAAACATTGCAATAAGATTTTTCTGGCATTAACATAGCAATCATATATAATACTCCGTATTCAATTTCTAGAGAGTATTAAAACTGAAATTATCTTTCTTGCAATGTAATAGTTCGATTGTATGAGGATTTGAAAATTAATGAAAATCTAGATTCAATTTCATAAATCGAATGAAGAAAAAATCATTTCTCCAATGAGATTAGGACTTGAGGTAACAATAAAGATCCAATCATCCAATTATCCAATCGCTTAACGACGTCTTAATTTCTTTTCTTTTTTTTTTATCATCAAACGGGCCTCTATTCATATCAAAAGTTTCAAGATCGTTACATCAAGCAAAGGGAAAACAAAACTGACTTCAACTAAAACTCCAACAACTACGACTGTAACCCTATGGTGAGATTTTGAGACGGTCACCCCTGAAAGAGCAACACGAATCGCTAACCATGTAGTGGGCTTGATACAGCCAAACCTGTTCCCATAGATCCAACCATACCCAATGACAAAAAGAGAGACTAAAAACTCAAACAAACTGTCAAAACCAACAACAAAAGTGGACACAAGAAAACAAATAACAAACAGATAAAAACTACAAGAAAAGCGTTCACGAACTCTAGCACCTCGTACATCCCAGGGTGGTGGTTCAGGAGGAGGTCGTACCACCGGTACCATGCTAATTGATCCTTCGTGACCTTTGGCGGCCAAAGACCATGCATTAATCCTCCGTCTTTGCATAACCAAACTCATCCCTGATCCGTGCGACCAGAGTAAACGGATAGGCGGCACCGATCTCCTCCAATGACATCAGCAACGCCACATCCTTGAACATTGACCACAACGCCGATCTCCTCGAGCCATGACAGCAAATCCGCTCTCCTCCACCGATCTCAGCCCTCCGCGTCTGACCTGGACTCCAGTCGAGCACCAGCGACCAAGGGATAACAAAGCCGATCTTCGACAAAGTCGAAACCGGAAAAAGGCTCCAGCGGCCGACATAGTTGAAGCGCTAGAGAAAAACAAAACTGTCGGATCGAATCTGAATCTCGACCCTCTTCTTCTGCTCGCAAGTACCGAATTATCGCGCAGGCATAGAGAGCTAGCCGTCTAGGCTAGGGTTCTCGTACCCAAAATATTCTTGACTCTGACGTCTTAATTTCTACCATGTACTTTACCACGTCTCAAATGAAATCCAATTAAAAAGAACGTGATATTGGAAAACGGTAGAAGAGGATATTACCAAATTATTTGAGGATAATTTAAGCTTAAAAATAGAGGTTTAAAAATGGTGATGAAATCTAAAGACTGACTATTTTTTGTCGTGCAAAATGTCCAATGGATATTCTCTGTAGAGGCTAGAAATGAAATGATGATATTCCTCAAAATTCAAGACTGATGTAGTCTTGAATTTTTTGTCCATCTCTACTCTCAAATGATAATGATATGTTATACCCGTTAAAGTATTTGTCCCACACCGGAAAGCTATAAAAACAATAAAACACTATATAAGGCTGTGTGCTACTCCTCCTATTAGGTTGACCTTTTAGGATGGAACCTCGGGTCTTAACATGGTATCAGAGCCAATTCCGGTTGTGGTTTGACTGCTTGTTTAGCACCCATAATTACGGGTAGCTTGTTAAGGGTCTGTTTGGCCCATTTATACACCTTGATATTGTCCAGCTCGGTTCGGGCTGAGGGGGCGTGTTAAAGTATTTGTCCCACACCGGAAAGCTATAAAAACAATAAAACACTATATAAGGCTGTGGGCTACTCCTCCTATCAAGTTGACCTTTTAGGATGAAACCTCGGGTCTTAACAATACCGAGTAAATAATTACCAGTTAAATAACTTCAGTTTTATAAATATTTTCAGTAACTTACATTGGCGTCAACTATATTTCTGAATAAAAAATTGTTGAGTTTTGATATACTTCGTATATGCGTACTGGGTGAAATTAATTACTCCGTATTATTTTCTCATTCTTTTATAAATCTTATTTTTAATTTTAAGTATGAATTCCATACCAATAGTATATAATTCTCGTGCATCGCACGAGTAGTATACTAGTTCGTAGTTATTCGTAGTTAAATTTGAGAGTGTGCATCTTTTGGGTTAACAAAAGGAGTTAACAAGAAAAAGAGTAGCATGTGCATCCACCATTGTTCGGTTGGTCTTTGCATAGTTGGACTTCATTGTTCTCTAATACTTGTATTGATTTTGTATTGACAACTGAAGTACTGAACTTTGTCGCACATACAAAAAATATCATTATGAAATTGTGTCCAAGATCGTGTCACCGAATTTATATTCCTCAGTCAATACATTTATGGCCGGCTTTTAATTCATAATAAAACACATCACTTTTAATACTACTTTCTCCCTATCACAATTATTGGTTTAGTTTATCTTCCCGACTTTTAGTCAAAATATTGAATTTGCATACATGTAATAATTCCTGAAAAGCATGATAAACAAATTAATAATTAATGATTTACTTTTCGTAGATGTAATCATGTAACATATATACTAGTATTCTACCCGTGCGATGCACGGGAGAATAAAATTTGCAAATCAAGAATAAATTTTTTAATATAAACTTTTGTCATCGAAACATGCATTTTGACGAATATATTGTTGGGGTGAAATGTTTTATGCTTTTTATGACCTTATGTTTCTTAGGATCTTAAAGGTCTAAAGGATGCTCAATAATGACTCCATGAGAATATTTTTATGCTTTCTGTACCTTGAATTTCTTTGTCCTAGAGTCACATCTTAATATTACAAATACTTATATATACTTAGTCCATATATAAATATACAAGTCGATCAAAACCTCTTGATAGTGCTTGAGAGTGAAAATCCATTATTGGTGTTATAACTACAAACTCTTTTACCAAATTTTTTTATGTTTATTTGTGAAGCTAAGTGACAATTTTAGATGGAGATATAACAATGTCGCACCTAATAATAGGAAGTGTGTAAATTGACCACACATGGCATTGTACATCTTATTTTCAATATATAGGAGAAATTTATCTCGCTCAATTATTAGTCGTCTTATCTTGTCTTGTATTATGTTATTATCTTATCTTATTTTATATTATCTTATATACTTAAAAGAGCTACATATCAGCGAGAAATATATCCCTTTCAATCATTAGCAAACTTATATTCTACTTCATCCATTCTATTCAAAGGTTCCCACTTTTCTTTTTTGGACGTCCTAGTTAAAGACTTAAAGGTTCTCAATTTCTATTTTAGGAAGTAATTAACAATCTTAAATAACAATTTAATCATCAAATTATTAAAATAATACATTTATAACATCACAGGCGGCAGTGATGTTTCGTTTTATTCCCCCACATCTTCCACAAATGCGTAATGATTCACTCATTAACAATTTTATTTCCTCGTCTATGACATCTTCATTAGTTAATTACATAATTTCGTTTTAATTTATTTTCCATCCTTAAATTGTTAGTGCTTTGAGTTTTTTTTGTTCATACAGAGTACGAAGTATATCTTAAAAAAAAAAAAAAAATCAAAACGGAATAATGTAATAAAGTGTATTGTAAAAAAAAAATTGTATACGAAGTACTCGTATATCTTTTCGAAAATATATATCTTTTCAAAAAGTATAATTAAAAAGTAGGTTTATATTTAAGCTGATGATGTCATTTACTTTTAAGTCAAAAGTAAATTTGATAAAAATTTGGCTGATAAGTGTGATAAATGCAAAATAAAAGCTATCAATGGGAAACAAAATATGATTGTGGCAGCTGAATGTAATATTTTTGAATTAGAAAACACAAACTTGCAAACTCTCTTCTATGATTCACTTAATTATGGAGTCCATCGATATAAAAACAAAGTATAGATTTCGTCAAGATTGTTTTTCTCCGCATTCTATCACCATTAATTTTTTAGATATTAATTAGTTTAATAAAACATTAATTAAATGATTATGACTAATGTATTTTTTTATTCTATTTCTAAATAATTATGAAATTAAAAAAATACACATTTTGATGTTAAAAATAAAAATATTCATCATTTTGTTTTATCTTTTCTCAGTTTTAATTAAAAAATGAGGTCATGTAAAATTCGGTTATTTATTGATGCACATTGAATTAAAAATTGTGTCCCATATTCTTTATGTGTAAGAATTCTAGTGCTTGAAACTAATAACTTTTGTTAAAAACTTTATATATACGATATTGGTGTCATATGAAGGATCACAAAAATTTATGATTTCGATAAATGTATGTTTTAAAAAAGATGGATTGCACATATAAAAGTTATAGACCTATAAAGTTTCTTATTGAACAAAATAAATTATATAATAACCACCACGCCTCAATAATCAACTAAAGTTTAAGTTTCCAAAATTTATATTAGGAGTATTCATTTCCTTAAATAAAAAACATGCACGCAAGTTTAGTTTTCCAAATGTGTATGAAGAGTATTTTTTAAGCATTAATTCCCCAAAATAACAAACATATAAGTTTCTCAATCTATATCTATATATTATACAACTAGCTTTCAAGCCCGTGCGATGCACGGGCAGTATATATAATTTAGCTAATTTGAAATTTGATTTTTTTCGGATCATATGTAATGTGATTTAAAAGAAAAATAAACTTAGTCTAATATAGAGGTTGTTTGATAACTGAAGTAAATCGAATTAACTAATTTTACTGAAATTGATTAAATTCTAGCTGAATGGGTGGAATCTCCTAAATCATGAAAAAAAATTGTAAATATATTCCATTTGTGAAGCCAAGAAAAGATTATATGAAAAATAGTTAAATCGACCTTCTACATAAGCATCTCAAGTAAATATAATTGCTATGAACGTGATTTTAAAGAATTCATAATCTCGCGTCCTCTAAATTACTTTATTATGCACCACAAGTTTTTTTCTTCTACTATTCCTCGTTCAACTTGATGTGAAATACTGAGTACATACCCTTAACTTTTAATAATAAGATGTTACATTTTACTCATTATTTCGTCACACCGTAAGTCCGTAAATGTAAAACAATGGAGTTTTTCAAGAGAGAATTCCCTAAACAGGAATAAAAATGTTTTGAAATTCCAAAATAGGAGTATCATCTTTTTTATTCTCTGAATAGGAGTGATCTGCCAAGTTTGGAAAAAATATCATGTTTAAAAGTCTAGCTATTCCAAATATCGCAAAAATTTACTCCTGTTGAGGGAATGAAAAACATGATACTCCTATTTTTGATATTTCAAAACGTTTTTACTCCTATTTAGGGCAATTTATGTTTTTTAACATTTTACTCATTATTTCGTTACATTGAAAACAACTTTTAATTGTTATGAACATCTAAATTACTTTATTGAGCATTTCAAAATAATATTTTTCTAGTATTTCTCATTCAACTTGGTATGAAATACACATTTAAAACTTTTAATTGTGAATTCTTACATTTTACTCATTAATAAGGACGTTTTTAATTGAATTAAAATTTTGGGTTTGATTTGGTATGAATTAATATGGTCTGGTATATGTTTGTTTTACATTTTATGTGACTTATTATTATTATTATTATCATTATTAAAGTTTAATCTGATCTGATTTGATTTGGAACTGAAATCAATCCAATTAAAAAATCTATTAAAATAAAAGTAGGAATTTGTAAACATATAAAGATTTTCTAATTTGGATTAGGAATCTATTTCAAAAGTGAATGCACATTTAAATTGTAGTTGTAAAATAAAGAAATAACCAAACATATTTACTTCTTTGGCTAGGCCTAAATGTATTTACTTGTGAAAATATTCATACATGTATGTATTTATGTTTGATATCAATTTTAATCCTTATTAAGTAAACTACTTGATCAGAAGTATTATTTTAAGATTCTATATTAGAATATCTAATAGATTTAATTTCGTTTTTTAATTTCAATTATATGGTGGTTATAATTTTTATCATTATGTTAATAATTAAGAAAGAAGTGTTTGAAGATGAAGCAAAATGCGAAGTATTAACACAATTGCAAATCCGGGGCTTAGAATTTTAATCATTATCTCTGTTGAACAAAATTTCTAATCATTATCTCAACATTTAGTTTAGAAAAATAAAATATTACTCCGTACATTTTAGGAAGAGGGACACTGTTATTACATTTTTATTTTTATCAAATTACTTTGAAGACAAAATTAATAGCAATTTGGCTGATTTATCTGTTAAGTGGGCAAAAAATGAATAATTCATCTCTTTAATATGGTATGTACTTTGTTATTGACTTTTACTTATTTATCATGTTTTAAGATATCATTATCATTATTCTTATAAATGTTAAATGTTATGCAATTCACGTTTTTGTACACCAAAATAAGTTTTCGTAATTTATGCACATATATATGTAAAATCCTTAGATTGTTGTACCATTTTTTATTACGTAGGGATCAAGAGTCTCGTAATATTTGTTAGTATTATATGGTTTGTAAACAATATAATAATATGTACGGGTTATTAATGATTTTTGAAAAAGTTACCAAATAGATTAAGGTGGATTTGTACGGATTTTTGTTTCCATATCAATATGCAATCAAAAACAGAATCTAGCTAATAAAATAGAAGGTATAAAAATAACTAAATATTAATATATATAATGACATGGCAGTATTATGTGGCGCTTTGTATGCTCTTAAAAAGTTTCTCTTTTATATATATATATTGATTGGAGGTCACATTGACAGGTGTCACTCCATTGTTCACTATTGACATATGTCAATTTTATTATCCATGGTTTGCCACATGTCACCTCATTATTATTTATAAATTATTGCTATAATAATTAAATACTCTTCATGTATATACATTGGGAATAATTTATATACATGAAGAGTATTTAATTATTATAGCAATAATTTATAAATAATAATGAGGTGACATGTGGCAAACCATGGATAATAAAATTGACACATGTCAATAGTGAACAATGGAGTGACACATGTCAATGTGACCTCCAATCAATATATATATATATATATATATATATATATATATATATATATATATATATATATATATATATATATATATATATATATATATATATATATAAAAAGAGAACTTTTTAAGAGCATACGGCGCACCACATAATCCTGCCATGTCATCATATATTACAATTATTTAATTACTATTTATACATTTTATTGTTTTTATTACATTCTATTTTTATTGTATATTGATATGGAAACAAAAGATCGTATGATAGAATCCGCCTTATTTGGTAACTTTTTCAGAATCTACTACTTACTCCGTATTAATATGGATATTTATTAAAATATATATAAAAGAGGAATTTTAAGAGCATCTGACGTGCCACATAATCCTGCCATGTCATCATGTATAACAATTATTTAATTACTATTTATACCTTTTTTATTACATTCTATTTTTTATTACATATTGATATGGAAACAAAAGACCGTCGCGTATGATAAAATCCACCTTATTTGATAAATTTTTCAGAATCTACTACTTACTCCGTAGTAATATGGATTGTTATTAAAATAAGCAATTATTATTGCAACCACAACAATAAATAGTCATCCGTGCACATAGAATTTATTTTATTTAATTATTTTTATACTTTTATTTTTATTACATTCTATTGAGAAGTGAATTATCCGTGTTTTGCGCACCTAACAAATAAATCATCCAAGTTCCTATCAATTTTGTTCTTCAAAGTTATTTTATAAATAAAGTAATAATAGTGTTCCATTTCCTAAAAAGTACGGAGTAATATTTTATTTTTCTAAACTCAATTTTTTGAATGTTTTCTAAATTCAATGTGATAATGACTAAAGTTATCAGACTTATATTTGCAATTGTGTTAATACTTCGTATTTTTCCGCATCATCATACCATTCTTTCTTAATTGTTGAGATAATGATGAAAATTATAACCACAAGAGTTGTTAACTTAAAAATGAAATTGATATATACTATTAGATATTCATATATGAAAACATTTAAAACTTCTGATCAAGTATCTTACCTTTATGAGGATGGAAATGAAAATTCATATCATACATATATGAATACGTTTAGCCCAACAAAAAAAGTAAACATGTTTAGTTGTTTCTTTATTTTTAAAACTACAATTTAGATTTTCCTTCACTTTTGACATAGATTCCTAATCTAAATTAGGAAATCTTCATACATTTATGGTGTTTTTAATTGGACTGGTTTTAGTCTTAGACAAGATCGGATCAAATATCAATCATAATTATTATTATTATCATCATCATCATCATCATCATCATCATCATCATCATCATCATCATCATCATCATCATCATCATCATCATCATCATCATCATCATCATCATCATAGACATCTTCCAGACCAAGTTAGAAATGAACATGTCAATCTAATTAAAAATATCCTTATTAATGACATTTTCAATGTGACGAAATAAATGAGTAAATTGTAAAAATGATCCCTTTTTTACATTTCAATGTGACAAAATAATGAGTACAATGTAAGAGCTCAGTAATAAATTTACAAATACTTATTTCATACCACATGTTGAATGAGAAATATTTAAAAATAGTTTTTTAGATGCTTAATGAAGTAATATAGAGGATGTGAAATTAATTAAGAAACTTTTGTATGAATTCTTTAAAATCGGGTTCATAACCATTATGTTTAGTTGAGATGCTTATGTAGAAGTCCAATTTAAATATTTTTCATATAAATTTGAATTACTTTTATTAATTATATATGATTTCGAAAATATCAAATATACAGTTAGCTAAATTATGTACTACCCGTGCATCGCACGGGCTTGAAAGCTAGTTGTATAATATATAGATAGATATAGATTACCTATCAAGTATTACGGGAAAATAAGTAAAAACTAGCGTTTGGTATATCCTAAAAAAGGAAATCAGATAATTAAGAGACAACAATAAGTGTACACAATTTTGAACACCGTATGTGAGCAGTTCTTATACCGTGGGAACATCCCACGGTGAGTACCATGCTTCATGACTCAAATGATGCAGTTTTAAACAATTTTTTAAAAAAAAATCACATGTGAACAGTACACGCGTGTACATTAATTGTTTTTTCTTTTTGTCTTAGAAGCATGAATGGTGTAACTTGCGTGTAATAATATCAAAAATTAGTGAGACACATATAATATTTACTGGTGGCACAAAAATTATTTCTGACATCATTTCTTGTGACTCAAAGAAAATTGTGAAGACGAGAGATGCTGAATAAGGAAGATGAGAGATAAATAAAGATGAAAAGATGAAGATGAAAGAAAAAAGAAAGAACAAGAGATAATAATATGGATATAGGGAAATGAATGGGTAAAAATAATGTGAATTTTAGAATCTTGAATATGTGTGCAAAAGAGGTGTACAATAAGCATTTTATCTCCCTCCCTATTATATTCTTAAAAAAAAAGGATGACACCCCATCCCTGAGGGCCCCCCAACACCGACCGGACGGCACGATGAGAGGATGTAAATTGGACTATAATCATAATCTGACAGATAGAGAGTGAGGCTCTGTCCCTGGTACTTGCAGAAGCCCTATGCATTTTTTATCATAGTAACCCCTCATCGCAGTTGCCGGGATTCGAACCCGAGACCTAACCCTTGTGGCACTCCCTCGCTACCAGTTGAGCTACGCCCACCGGTAAAATTTAAACACCAGGGGTTTTTAACCCTTTGGTACAATAAGATTTGACACAACTATGAATAAGAATATGAAAAGACGAAAACCTAAGGAAAAATTGATCATAAGCTAAGAATCCCAATTATTGGCGGTCCGGTCATAACAATCCCAACTATCGATTATTTCAGAATAATCCTAATTGTAAATACCTTCCGCCAATAATGGTTCGAAGTGATGGGCTACCTGTTCAGTCAATTAAAACAATATTAGATTATAATAATCCGAATTATCACATGTCGGCTTTTTTCAACCCAAAATATAAATTAAAATTTCCATAAATATATAAAAAGGGTAAATATATTATACCAATTATTTTTAAATAATAAACTTTTTAGGAAGTTTGTGGAATTAAAGAATATAAAATATATAATTATAGAATATGATACAAATTATAGATATTTCAAAATTAAATCTCATAACATGTAAGATATTATAAATATATAAGGAATATAAATTACTCCCTCCGTCCCGCTATTAACTTCCTGCTTTCCTTTTTGGGACGTCCCAAAATCATCTTCTCATTTCCCTAAATGGAAAGTTTTCCTACATCAAAACAGTGTCAAACAGTGCAAAACAGTGTCAAACAGTGTCTAAACAGTGCCTAAACAGTGTCTCAACAGTAAAGTCAAATTTAATTCCTAAAAATGTGTGAGGGTCAAAGTAAGAAGTTAAAAACAGGACGGAGGGAGTATATAAACAAAGAGAGTAAAAAGGTCAATATAAAAACCTTAAAGGAAAAATGAAATTCAAATTAAATACAAATTCAAGTAAAAAAAATGAAAACCTTGATTTTTAAAACTAAGAAAATGAAAACGATAAAAATACTAATACTTTTATTTAAATATTAAAAATTTAAAAGCTAATCATCCTAAAATATTAAATCGTTTTAAATTAGTTAAAAATAAATAATTTTTTTTATGATTTTGTAAGAGAATCCAAAAACGATTATTTAAAAGCAATTACAAATATTGTTTTCTGAAATAAAAAATAAAATGTAACATTTTTTATTTTTTAAAACCCAATACCTTTTTAGATGTAGTTAAACTTTCATTTATAGAATTCAAAATTCAAAATTTAAATAATTTTTAAAGCTTTTTATAAACAAAATTGAGTTGATGGATGTGATTAATAAAAGCAGAACGAGCATATGTCAGAATATTAATAGAATACGCTTAGTTGCTATATAAAATTGACATGCTATAACAGATTATACTCGATCATAAATCATTATTGGTGGACTGTCCATATAATTGAGATTACACAGAAATAATCAATAGTTGAGATTATTGTTGGCGGCTTAGTAGTGGTTCAACTTTTCAAAAATTAAGGTTAATTGAGTATTTTACATGAGAAAACTCACTTAAAAGAGAAAGTGTAGTAAAAAAGTACTTTCCAATTCAAAGAGGAAAATATAACAAACAAAAGAATATGGAGTGAATAATATTTTGATTCACAACAAATGCAAGTATCTGTCATATTACTTCTTCCATCCAACTATGTGTGTCTCATGTTTCCTTTTTAGTCTATCACATTAATTTTGTCTCATACCCTAATTGATACTACGTGTATTTATATTGTTGGTCAATCACATTAATTCATTCTGACTAGTTGCGTCTTGAAAAGGTTCACTATATTAAATTTTCATAATCAATGATAACAAATTTTAGACAATGATTTTAATTAGGGAAAACTGTCAATTTGGTCCTCGTACTATCACGAAAAAGTTAATTAGGTCCTCGTACTTTTAAAAAAATTCAGTTGAATCCCTACACATTGTAAAAACGTTCAATTTAATCCATTTGCAAGTTATTTGTCATGTCAACAAGTCACCCGCTGACGTGGCGCACACGTAGCAATGCAATCAGTAGCGACTTTGTTGATGTGGCACACACGTGGAAGTCCAATCATCCATTTGATGGTGATGTGGCACACACGTGGACCGCGACGTGCGCGCTACGTCAACAAAAGACCTGCTGACATGACAAGTAACCTGTAAATGGACTCAATTGAACGTTTTTACAAAGTTCGGGATTTGATTGTTTTTTTTAAGTTCGATGACCTAATTGACTTTTTTATGATAATACGAGGACCAAATTGACACTTTTCCCTTTTAATTATTATTTGTACATAATTTTTAAATTTTATACTTTTATGAAAATATTTTAAATAAGTTTCATATTCGAAATGACTTTGTATTAAAAAAACAATATAATTGGTCAAAATTGATTGCTATTGTACAAGAAAAGTTAATTCGGCGAACTTTTTTTTTAAATAAGTTTTTTTTATTCAAGGAGGAGAATTAAAGTACTTAATTTGGCGAACCTTTTCGGAATTAAGGGAGTATTATACTTTGCTGGCTTTGTGTCATTATTAACACCTCTTTTGACTATTGGATATTTTTCCTAAAATATGATCATAAAAATCTACTAAAAATGTGATTATAATGTTACTTATAAATACAACGGTAATCACTAAAAGATACAGGGCTGGCCCAGGGCATGGCTGACCAGCCCAGCCTAGAATTTTGAAGGACTCAAAAACAAACTAGTATTATAGCCCAGCCCAAAACTTTCCTTCTTACTTGCGCCCAACTTAATAAGCGTCCAAAGAACCCCTGAACATTCCCCGACTGGGCGACTCATATTCTCCGGAGAAGCACTGAAGTCTGAGGCCGTGAAGGACTGACTGACTGAGCGTCGACCTCCGCGGCTCCGCCACCAAGCCCCAGGCCGCCTCTGCCCCACCGCAGCCCGCCTCCGGCCCTCCACAATCCGGTCAGTTTTGTCCATTATTTTATTTTGATCATATATTTGGAATTATTCTTTTTGACTTTGTATGTAGGTTAAGAAGATGAAAATTTTGTGATTGAAAGTTGTGCAGAAATAAAAGAAATAATATGAAACATAAATTACTTATTATTATAGGGAGTAAGCATACAATTATTTTGACATGAATGAAAAATACGGAGTAATGATTTAAGGTGAACTCAATAATTCCACTTTTTTTAATGCATCACTCCCTCTGTCTTAGTTTTTCCTTTTTACTTTTTAGGAGTCAAAAAAGGAGAACGCAGGCTGCCGCCTCGGTGCGACTTTTTTCACGTGTCATTGAATAACGACATCAGTGGTAACGTCGTCGTTTTGGGAACTTTTGTTGTAAGAATATGCATACATGTACAAATGTACAATCAGCTTTCCAGTCATCTCCCCCAGCAAGAATCACCATTTCTCTCTCGTTTTTCTTTCTCCCTATAGAGCAATGAGCGATCACAAGGCCAAATTCCTGGAGGTCTACTCCACCCTGAAATCGGAGCTCCTCAATGACCCCTCTTTCGAATGGACCGATGATTCTCGTCAGTGGGTTGAGCGGGTAATTTCTTATTCTCCTTTTCTTTTCTGCTTTTCTTACCGAGCCCGGTCATCCATGACAAATGCAATTATTGACGTTGATCTGCATCTATGTATGTATACAACTTTTCCTTGACTTCTTTTATTTTATTTTGGATCCTTAGCTAGATTCTGTTTGCCTTCCATTGTTGGTGAACTGTTTTTGTTATTGTTGTGCTCTTTATGTCTGGATTTCGACAGAGTTTTTAATTTTTGTTTCCATCTACCAACCCGTTTTTAGGATTCTTTGCGATCATTTCCGGCTTAGCCTTTCAATTTTATCTTAGATATTGGGTGTAGCAGTGCTACATTAGCTTCAACAAGCAAGTGAGCAACCAGTTTTATGGGCAAGATCTACTTTTGTTTTCTTATTCATGTTTAATTGATTGAAGATATGGGTTGTATGAATGAATGCTGTAATTTTTGGTGAAGAAAAGTGCGCCCGAATTTTCTTTGCAGTAAGCAACTCTTTTATTCATCAATTGAACTGCTTACGTACTTAATGAATTGTTTTGTTTCCTTCAACTGCTTCACTTGAGTAACATTTCTGACATTATGAACCTTTTTTCTTGAGTTATGGAAAATATTAATCAGCTTATGGAAGGGTTTCTTTTTGGTCATAAAGATACTTGGTAGCATCTCCTCTAACTTCATATGATTTTTAAAATGTCAAAAGAAAGGAAAAAATGATGGGTTAATTAATGTTCAATTAAAGATCTGTACTTTTACTCTACCCAAACATCACCTCAAAAGTTTCCATTTAAGCACAAGCTTGAACTATAGCAGTATGTAGAGTATATCATTATGCATGTCACCTAATTCATACTACGTATTTGTGATCTAATTTTGACGAATCTACATTGTTGGTCTAATTTGTTTCTGGTAATTTCATTTCAGATGTTGGACTACAATGTACCTGGAGGTGGGAATAAAAACTAATATTGCCCTATTTATTATATTATATTCCTGTACATTTCCTTATTGTTAGAACGGTTATCAATATTTCTTGGTTACAGGGAAGCTGAACCGTGGGCTCTCTGTGATTGATAGTTACAAGTTACTGAAAGAGGGGAAAGAACTAACCAGTGATGAAATTTTTCTAACGTCTGCCCTGGGTTGGTGTATTGAATGGGTATGTCACTCTATAGCTCCTCTCTGTTACTGAGTGCTTGATCCTATATTCCTATTTTAAAAAAACTATGGTTTATAGATGATATTTGGAAATTATTGCAGCTTCAAGCTTACTTCCTGGTTCTTGATGATATTATGGATGGCTCTCATACGCGGAGAGGTCAACCATGTTGGTTCAGGTTGCCTAAGGTGTGATCCCCCCAAAAGATGATTTATGTTGTACAAATTGGATTTAGTGACACATTCTGTTTAAATTATGAATTGGATGGGTATAATCACAGGTTGGCTTGATTGCAGCAAATGATGGTATACTTCTTCGCAACCACATTCCAAGAATTCTAAAGAAGCACTTCAAAGGGAAGCCTTATTATGTCGATCTGTTGGATCTATTTAATGAGGTGATGCATGCCTACTATTGGTTTGATAGTTCCTACAAGCTGTTGTTTTTTGTATGATGCTAAATGCTAATAACAGTTGTGCCAATCTTCTTTCCTTATACATCCTTCTTAACAGGTTGAATTTCAAACTGCGTGTGGGCAGATGATTGATCTGATTACCACCCTTGTAGGGGAGAAAGATTTGTCAAAATATTCATTGCCTCTGTAAGTAAGAACTTCTATCTGTGTGTTTCTTTACTATCTATGCCTTCACTCAGTCCATATAAATGCTTATGCAGCCACCGCCGGATTGTAGAATACAAGACTGCTTACTATTCATTTTACCTCCCAGTGAGTATATATTCTTTTCCAATTACATATGTGGCCTGTTATTTTCTTTGTGGACAATAACTTTTTTGTCTCCCGTCTCTATCGTCTCCACAGTTAGGGTTGCCTGTCAATCTGTCATCCACTTTTATGATAGATGGACTGTTTTTTATTAAAAAAGTTGTTTGTGGTCTGTAGATGTACATCGGCTTTATAAAAAAAATGTTTGTGTTTCCCCTATTCCACCTTTATCATTATAATTTATACTACGTATATCGTTTTAAAGAAGCACGATATTATTCTCCTAACAGAAGTTATTTTATTGCAATTCAGGTGGCATGTGCACTTGTTATGGCAGGTGAGGATCTTGAGAAGCATGTTGATGTGAAAAACATACTTGTAGAAATGGGTATCTATTTTCAAGTACAGGTAAGTACTATTGCTGAATGTTTTATGATCCTCATGTTGTTGCAATGTCATATGATCCTCATTCTATTACTCCTTGAATGTTAAAGAATCATAAGTATATATCAAGATATAGGTGAAGCCTTCCAAACCCTTCCCCTCTGTCAAAAGACCCTCAGTAAATTTGTTGTAGTGTCAGAAAAATTATCCATCTTGAGTAATTACTGCATTTCAGACATCCAGCCAGTCACACATTTTGTGTTTAATAATGACATTGTGAAGTAATCCAGTAGCACATTCTGTATTATTAAAAGTTAGTTTCAAAGTACGAATTAATGTATTATTATTGGTTTAATGGGTGATAGTTGGATGTTAGTTAAATATGAACTCTTTTGGGACATCAGTAGTAATAAACATATGATTTTCGCTGTCCATTGTAGGATGATTATCTGGACTGTTTTGCTGAGCCAGAGGTTCTTGGAAAGGTGTGTGAGACCGCATTCACTATACTATTACTTAGTCTTAGAGATCTATTTTTGTTTTTTAATATACTGAACTTTATGGTCAACTGTATTTGCATATTTTCAGATTGGGACAGACATTGAAGATTTTAAGTGCTCATGGATGGTTGTGAAAGCTTTGGAACTTTGTAATGAGGAGCAAAAGAAGATACTGTTTGTAAGCTTGGAACTGGATACTTTTTTTCTTAATTCCATTCTTTGGGGAGTGAATTATTAATTAATGCTTCACTGTTTTTTTAATTAATTAGCTCAGTGTGAATCTTTTTTTTTTAATACAGGAGAATTATGGAAATGGGGATCCTGCTTGTATAGCTAAGATAAAGGCACTTTACAATGATCTCAAGCTTCAGGTTAAAGTCCAGTTCTGAGCACACACAATGCTTCACCATCTATATATGTGTTGAGCTCTCAGAATTAATAATTATTTTTGTTCTCTGGCTGTTTCCAGGATGTGTTCACTGAGTATGAGAGCAATAGCTATGAAAAGCTAATTAGGTCAATTGATGCTCATCCAAGTGAAGCAGTTCAAGCAGTGTTAAGATCATTCTTGTCCAAGATTTACAAGAGGCAAAAATAGGAAAGCTCTATGCTCTTCTCTATAAAGAAATTGGCCTGGTGTTGGTGGTTCCTATCTTTTGTTTATACTTCATTTGTTCTATTTGTACCAAGTTAAAATAAAAGGTCTCATTGTTTTTCCAAGACATTTGTCTGCATCATGAATAAGTATCAAGTAGCCAGTCCCCTTTTATTGCAATATAAATCCATAAACTTTTTTTTTTTCATCCGTTTCGTTACATATTACGTAGTATAATACATTCATTTACTTTTTTTTGGAAGAATGGTAAAAATATATTAACTGAGATAACAGTTTATTACATCATAGTGAGGAGCATACCCCTGCTGCTTTCAACATAAACACGTTAAATCAGAAGTACAAAGATCACTAGGTATATATCACACTTAAAGAAATCATTCAAACTGGAAACCAATCAATTAACCAAGATATAGCATAGTACAACATCTTCAAAAATCAATGAGAGAAACAGGGTATAGCTTGAAAAGCACCTTGTACACCAAAGTTTTGATCTGCAAGTATACACTCTCCACACTAACCGCTTTGCGAGCAAAAATAGTCTAGGCCCTAGTCTCGTTTCTAGCCTTCCACATAGTGAAACAGTACAACAAAGAGATAATCGGACTGCCTTACTCATGATCCTTGTTAGGGATGGACTCGGGCCGTGCCAACCGGCCCGCTACTGTGCGGGCCCGGACCGGCCCGTTGAACCGGTTAGTGCCCGGTTCGGGCCACCCGGCCCGGTGAGAAAGCGGTCCGGGCCCGGGCCTGCTATTTAGTGAACCGGCCGGGCCGGTCCGGGCCTCAACGGTCATATTTTTTAATTTTTTATTTTAAATTGTTAAAGGCTATAATAGCCGTTGGGAGCATAGGAGGGGGGGGGGGGGGTCTGGGCAGGGCCGGTTCTGGGGGGAGGGCAAGAGGGGCGACCGCCCTAGGCCCGAAAAAAATAGAAGAAAAAATAGGCCCAATTTTTTTCTTTATGTATATGTGAGTAGGCTTCTTCTTTTATTCTTAAGGTCAGTTAATTAGGCCTAATGTTTAATTTTGTTGACAATTTGAAGATTTAACATGTAAATAAAAATCTTAAACAAAGCCAAGTTTAAAAAGAATATATACATAAATTTAAGCAGGATCAGTTGTAGTTTTTAAAAGCAATACAATTGTTGTTGCATAAAAAAAATATACATTAATTTTAAGTAGGATCGATTGTAGTCTTGACATCTCTTTAGCCTTTAAGGCTTTTTATTCATTTTAATTATAACATAACAAATATATATAATTATTTTAGAGCCCATCTCTCTCGAATCTCATCCCAATTATTGATTTGGTTCCAAATTTCAATAAACTATATCTGAGTTTCTAATAGTAATTTTAGAGGACGTCAAATTGGCAATCTTCTTGCACGAGTGTTCTTGGCGGCCAAACATTTTGTCTCTTTGAAAACTTTCATTCCTTCGATACTTCAAACTTTAGACTCCCATCAGCGGTCAATAAATCATTCTCATCTTATGAATTCAATATGTAGTGATATACAAAAAAACCTATCTATACTCCTATTTTCTATACATTTTTTACACCTCTTCTTCTACAACTCTTCCTACTCTCTAATCCTCTATTCTCTCAATCTCTCATATTCAATCATCTTCATTCTTCATCTTCTCCAAATTCTTTCTACATATATATAATTTATATAATTATTATATCTACTTATATATTAATTATCTACTTATAAATATATACTTATACACATTCATATTATAATTCTTTACACATTATATATACTATATATAGTTATACACATTCATATTTACTTTATATTTAGTTATTATCCATACTATTGTTATTTACTTATATTTACATATTACATTTAGTTAATATATACTTATATATATATATATATTAAAGTATTAAGTATAAGTGTATTACTCATCTTATAGTAATATACTTATATATTATATACTATAAACATTATATTATACGGAGTATATTACTTATAATATATTTACACATTATATATACTATATATACTTATACACATTCATATTTATTTGATATTTAGTTTTTATCCATACTATTGTTATTTACTTATATTTACATATTACATTTAGTTAATATATACTTATATATTTATATTAAAGTATTAAGTATAAGTGTATTACTCATCTTATAGTAATATACTTATATATTATATACTATAAACATTATATTATATATTACTTATAATACATTTACAAGTTATATAAACTATATAGACTTATACACATTCATACACTTTATAAAAGTAGTTAATTGTTAGACTTCTCATTTATCTATTAAATTAGTTAATTGTTACATTTCTCTACATTTCTCTTTAAAGAAAAAAATAGTTACTTGTTACATATCATTTATCATTTAACATTAGTTAAACTAGTTACTTATTTAATTGCTACATTTCTCGTTAAAGTAAAAAAAGTAGTAAATTTTTACATTTGTCATATTAATATTAGTTAAAGTAGTTAATTGTTACATCTGTCATATTAATATTAGTTAAAGTATACATTTCTCATTAAGGTAAAAAGAACTAGTAAATTTTTACATTTGTCATTTTAAAAACTAGTTAAAGTAGTTAATTGTTACATTTGTCATATTAATATTAGTTAATTGCTACATTTGTCATTAAGGTAAAAAAATTTAGTAATTTTTACATTTGTCATATTAATATTAGTTAAACTACTTATTTGTTACATTTCTCATATTAATATTAGTTAATTGCTACATTGCTCATTAAAGTAAAAAAAAAAGTAGTTATTTTTTACATTTCTCATATTAGTTAATTGCTACATTTCTCATTAAAGTATTAATTAGAAGTAGTTCGATTTTTTTTTCAAGGAAAACAAATTGTTACACTAAAATATACTCATATTTTAGTTCGAATTTGCTATAGTTTTCTTAGTCACATTTTATTATTACTATTGTACTCATATAAAATATTTGATATCATTTAATATTTGTTCAATTTTAAAGATGGAGCGTGGTAGACATTCTGTAGATGTGGGTAATCTCCAACGCAACCGCAAGAGGGAGATTGCGTCGACTCGTCCTACTTCACGCAAAGGCAAAGGTAAAGCGCGGGCCGGGTCTTCTTTTCAAAGTCGAGATGATTTTGAAACGGATTACCAACGGAGAGATGATATGATGATGTCCGACGAGCAACTACAACACCTATTGTCCCAAAATGATCCACGCTTTGCACAAGAACAACAAATCCCGACAACCATTGATGAAGAGGAGCTCGAGGATGACGATGCGGAGGAGGACGCGGGGGGCGACGGGACTCACGGCACCCCGGATGATGAGCAAGAGTTGGAGGACGAGGGCGGTTCAACCCAAATTGGTAAGAAATCTAAATCTCCTATTATTGAAAACAATTTTACAAAAAGGAAAGACAAAAATACTGATAAATGGTACGCAAGTTGCAATCATTGCAACAAAGAGTATAGCTTGGGAACTTCTGGCGGATACGGGAGTCTGACAAGGCATCTTAAGTCCGCACACTTTGTGGAGTATGCGAAAATAGACAAAGGCAAGGGGAAGCAAACACAAATATCGAGGTTTGCAAATTCTCAACCCTTTGGTAATTTCTCCTAACATTTGACTGGTATGTCTCATTTAATTGTTGAAGAAAATTTACCCTATATTTTTTCCGAAAGTCTTGCTTTAAGAGATTATGCTCAAGGTACTTTAAATCCTCAATTTAGAAATTATAGTCGCAAAACGATTAAAAAAGAAGTTATAAGGCAATATAACTTCGAAAAAGAAAAATTACAAACATTTTTCGCAAACTTTGATGGACGTGTTAGTATTTGTAGCGATATATGGGAAGATACTTATCATCATTTATATTATTTGGGTCTTACTGCACATTATATTGATGATGATTGGAATATTGACGTGCACTTTGTCGTGTGTGCACTCAAAATAAATTGATACTAATACTTATACGTAGTATAGGTGAAGTAGAGTTCGTATCCACAGGGAAAGGAAAAACTTTCTTTTTATGTAACTAGTAAATAAAAAGGGGGAGTTTTGATTGAGTGATTTAATTAAATTAAACACGAAGATGAACGAGCTATGTGGGATTAAAATCAAGAATAAAAGAGACTTGGCATTGCTACTTTCCACTTGTTGATATATTTTAGTCGATCATTGTTATATCTATAACTTATCTTCTCTCGAATACTCAATCGAGGAGTATATCCAATTCATCGAGGATAGTTATTAACAATGACCGTTCATTAATAACACTTACTATTAGTCAAGTATAAAACAACGTCATATACCGACTTGATAGTAGCATTTAATCTTTTAACTCCTTGATGAAATCAATTGAGATTGATAACCTTAACACAACGGTTTCGGTTTAACCAAAAAAATTAATCCCTCTTAAGTTTATTAACCACGACCGTGCATTAATAAACCGAAGTTACTTACTTGTGAAACTATCAACGATTAACCATCGGTTCGTTGATCGTTTCTAGTAATAATTAATATGTGAAACAAAACTAGTTGATCCTTCAAGTAATGTTCAAAATATTAATATGAAATATGAATAGGAATTAATTAATACTCAAGGAAGAATATTAAAGAAAATGAATCCTACTAAAGTTAATATCAAGATGTTAACTAATTGTCATCTTAGTAACACTCCCCAATATTAACATAGAGGAAGAAATAGCTATTACTAAGACCAATGTCAAGATGTTAACTAATTGTCATCTTAGCAACACTCCCCAACATTGATATAGAAATAGTATTTAAAGGAAGAATTAATATTCAAGGAAAGAAGTTAAGAAAATAACTCACAACTTTTATAATCAACAAGCTTCAAGAGCAATACCAAGAAATGGAAGTTTAGCTCCTCATTTGGAGACTAAACATGCTAAAAGAAATATAAAGAAATGCTATTCTAAACTGAGCTTAAGAGTATAAAGGAATTTGTGTTTAAAAGTGAAGGAAAAGAGGTGTATTTATAGGTTTTTTTGAGGTGCAGGTCGGGTACTCGATCGAGTATATACATATACTCGATCGAGTATGTGTAGAAACTCGAATTCGATCCATACTCGATCGATATTCGAGTAGAATTCATAGCTATACCCGATCGAGTATGTCGGTGTACCCGATCGGGTATAGACACTCGATCATGTTAAAATCTTCCCTGCATGTTCCTTTGTTTTCGGATCCGATCCGATTTGAAATTTCAACAAGATACCCGATCGAGTATAGGTAATACTCGACCGAGTATAGACCAAAATCAGGATCTTCCCTTTTTGTGATTTTGCACCTTCCTTCTACTTTTGGGGTTCACCAACTGTCCTTTGAGTGATGGTAGACCTGTTTGAGCTCAGAATAAACCTAATCTAAACAATTTACAAGAATTTAACAAACTAAACTATTACACCGAAAGTGTGTAATTTCCGAAATACTAAACAACCAAAACTAACTAAAAACGTAAATAAACACACGGAAATTACAAACGTATCAAATATGCATAAACGTGTTCTTGCTTTTCGTGAATTCAATGATCGTCATACTGCTGATAATATTTATATTCTCATTGAGCGTATTTTAATTGAGTATAATTTGCTTGATAAGGTGTTTGTTGTAGGTTTTGATAATGCTAGTAATAATACTGCTGCTATACCTAGATTGAGTATAGGTAATACTCGACCGAGTATAGACCAAAATCAGGATCTTCCCTTTTTGTGATTTTGCACCTTCCTTCCACTTTTGGGGTTCACCAACTGTCCTTTGAGTGATGGTAGACCTGTTTGAACTCAGAATAAACCTAATCTAAACAATTTACAAGAATTTAACAAACTAAACTATTACACCGAAAGTGTGTAATTTCCGAAATACTAAACAACCAAAACTAACTAAAAACGTAAATAAACACACGGAAATTACAAACGTATCAAATATGCATAAACGTGTTCTTGCTTTTCGTGAATTCAATGATCGTCATACTGCTGATAATATTTATATTCTCATTGAGCGTATTTTAATTGAGTATAATTTGCTTGATAAGGTGTTTGTTGTAGGTTTTGATAATGCTAGTAATAATACTGCTGCTATACCTAGATTGCGTGAATTGTGTGGTGCTTTTACATTGATGGGTAGGTTTTTTCATCAACGTTGTGCATGTCATATTCTAAATTTGTGTGTACAAGATGGGTTAGCGGCATTAGGAGATGCTTTGGAGGTAGTGAAGGGGGAATTAAATTGATTTGGGCTAACACTCCACTAAAAATGCAATGGCGGCAATATTTGAAGGAAAGACGTGTCAATTATTGTGCTTTTCCTAAAGATTTGTCTATTCGTTGGAATAGTACTTATAACTTAATTCAAGTACTTATTAGATATAAAGATCATTTTCCTGCTTTTTTTAAGACAAACTTGTAACTATATTATAAACCCAGCTGACATCGACACTTGTGAAAAAATTGTTAATGTTTTGGTATATTTTAATAACGCAACTCAAACTTTTAGTCATGTTTATAAACCTACCGCAAACGAATTTTTTGTTGAAGCTGTTAATCTCGCCGGCGCTTTTTTAGAATTTTCCGATGCCGCTTACGTTAGTTATTTTTGTGATTTCATGAAACTAAAGTTTTTAAAATATTATTCACATATTCCGCATATATTGTGAAATAATGGGAAAAGGGTACTCCAATAGGAGTCCTGGCAGGTATATTTATATTAAATAAGAGTTACCAAAAAACACAAGGATTCCTAATTTATATTAACTATTACACCCCCTCAAGCTGTGCGGGAGATACAACGCGCATGTTGTCTTTCAAGAAAGTAAATTGCTGACTAGATAGAGCTTTAGTAAATATATCCGCAAGTTTCAAGTGTGTGGGAACATACTTTACCAATAGATCACCATGAGCAACTCTCTCACGAACAAAATGATAATCAATCTGAATATGCTTGTTGCGAGCATGCTGAACAGGATTAGCAGTCAAATAGGAAGCCGAGATATTGTCACAAAATAAATGCACAGGGTCACGGATAGAGTAACCGAGCTCAAATAGGACCGAACGTATGTGAAGGGTGTCCTGTACTGTGTATGCTATGGCTCGGTATTCAGCCTCTGTAGAAGACTTGGACACCGTAGGTTGCTTCTTGGACTTCCAAGATACAAGGTTAGGACCGAGAAAAATAGCAAAACCTGTGGTAGAGCGGGAAGTATCTGGACAGCTTGCCCAATCAGCATCGGAATAGGCGAAAATACACAAGGAACGGGCAGACTTCTGAAGCCATAATCCATGATCAATGGTACCCTGCAAATAACGAAATATGCGCTTGACAGCAAGCATGTGAGTGGTGCGTGGGGCATGCATAAACTGAGACACTAAATGAACTGCATAAGTAATATCAGGTCTTGTCAAAGTTAAATACTGCAATGCACCTACCATACTACGATATTCCGTAGCATCAGCAAGAAGTTCACCATCAGTGAGGGAGAGAGATGTACGAGTGGCGACTGGGGTATGAACAGACTTGAGAGTATGTAAGTGGAAACGAAGGAGAAGATCAGAAACATATTTTTGTTGAGACAAGAAAACTCCTTTAGAATTTCGAACAGCCTGGACTCCCAAAAAATAATGAAGATCACCGAGATCTTTCATAGCAAAGTGAGAAGCAATACAGGTAATAAAAGAAGACACAAGAAATGGAGAATTGCCAGTAATAATAATGTCATCCACATATAATAATAAATACATAACTGACTGACCATGACGGTAAATAAACAGAGAATTTTCGGACTTACTACACACAAAATTATGAGTAAGTAAGAAACTACTAAAACGGTGAAACCATGCCCGTGGGGCCTGTTTGAGACCATATATGGCCTTTCGCAAACGGCACATATGATGAGGAAACTGGGGATGGACAAAACCCCGCGGCTGACGCATATAGACCTCTTCCGTAAGATGACCATGAAGGAATGCATTCTTGACATCTAATTGACGCATAACCCACCCAAAAGAAATAGCAAGAGTAAGAACAATACGAACAGTGGTGGGTTTAACAACAGGACTAAAAGTCTCAGAAAAATTTACTCCAGCCTGCTGATTAAATCCTTGGGCAACCAAACGTGCTTTATGGCGCTCAATAGACCCATCGGAGTTATACTTAGTTTTATAAATCCACTTAGACCCAACCACATTTTTAGAGCTATCAAATGGAACTAAATCCCAAGTATTATTGGAAATAAGTGCATTAAATTCATCCTCCATAGCCTCACGCCAAATTAAATGTTTTTGTGCCTCAGAAAAACAAGTCGGATCAGCTGCACTAACAACTGTGTTTAACGTAAAAATTGATTTGGGTTTAAAAATACCAGACTTGGCTCGGGTTTGCATAGGATGAAAATTAAATCGGGGCATAGGTGGGCTGGTGGTGGGAGAGGAAGCTGAACTGGCCGAGGTGGCCGAGGGTGGGGAGGGTGGTGGACTGGACTGGTGACTGGACTGTTCGTGGGCTGAGGTGGCCGAGGGTGGTGAACTGATCTAGCAGTGGCTGGGAGGACCGAAGGGGCTGATGTGGGAATGGGGCTGGTCTCGTCTGGAGAGCAGAGGACCGTGGGTGGACTTTTACTATGTTCATGAGAAGGGGAGTATGATATAGGCAGTGAGTATTCTAAGGGAGCTAGGGGAGTGAGGCGATGTTGGGGTATATGTGGCCTAAGAGTATTAGTGAGGAAGAACTCGGAATTGGCAGTAGAAGTAGAATTGGAAGGGGTTGACTCGGGTGGGGAAGAACGTAAGGAGTTGAAGGGAAAAATATTTTCAAAAAATCTAACATGACGACTGACATATACTATACCTGACTTAGGTTCAAGACAACGATACCCTTTATAGCCAGATGCATAACCAATAAAAACACAATGAACAGAGCGGGTTGAGAGTTTATTTGCAGATGAGGCAGAAATATTGGGAAAACAAGAACACCCAAACACACGCATGAAGGCATAATCCGGAGATTTTTGAAAAAGTCTTTCATATGGAGAAGAGTGACCAAGTATAGGAGAGGGAAGCCTGTTAATAATATATGCAGCCGTAAAAATGCCATCTACCCAGAATTGACTAGGAATAGAAGCTTCAAGAAGCATAGTCCTAGTGAGTTCTAGTAGATGTCGATGTTTACGTTCAGCAACCCCATTTTATTGAGGTGTGTCTCGACATGATTTGCGAAAATAAATTCCATGAATATAAAAAAATTGCTGCATATTAGAATTTACAAATTCACCCCCTCCATCACTTTGAAAATTTTTAATTCTAGTATTAAAAAGATTTTCAACTAAAGCTTTAAACTTTAGTTGCATTTGTTCTTGATCCTCGTTATAAACTTGCCTCGTTGGCAAATTGTATAGATTACTATTATGCTTCTTTTTTTCCAACTCAAAAGTTCGATGATAATTCCATCGACACTAAACAAGAATACAACGAGGTTAGTAATTTACTTCATCAATTGTATAATGAATTTCATACACAGTATGGTAATGCACCCCTTCCCATGCCGCGAACATCTTCTTCATCTAAAGGAAAATCACTTTTAAAATCTGCATTTGGTTCTCTTTTGAAAAAAAGTAGAGCAACTCCCTCTACTGAACAAAGCTCAGTTAATGAGCTTTCTTTGTATCTAACATTGAATGTTGATTATGAAGTTGGGGATGACTTTGACGTTCTTAAGTGGTGGAAGGAAAATGAAAGAACGTTCCCGATTTTATCAAAGATGGCTAAAAAAGTGCTAGCAATGCCGATATCAACAGTTGCCATGGAACAAGAATTTAGTGCGGCCGGCAACGTCCTAACCGATTATAGAACGAGGTTGAGCCCGAGCTCTCTTGAGACGCTAGTTTGCTTCCACGATTGGTTGAAGGCCCAACGAAGAACTCAAGAAATGACCATCGCTCCCACCCGCCACTTTATGGAGGGAACAACCACCGAAGGCGGAGATTCTGATTGATTTTTTATTACAAAATGTATTACATTTTTTAAATTCATCCTAATTCTCAATTGTACTTCTTATTTGAAATAAATATACTTGAATTATTTTATATTATTGTGTACATCAATTCAATAATTCTCAAAAAAAAAAATTATTCAATAATCAATTCAATAAAATTAATTTGTATACTTGTACTTCATATTTCAAATAAATATGCGTTCATTTTTTCATATGTAGCACTTCTCAAATTAATTAATTGGTTGCAAACTTATAACTTACAACTTCAAATAATTTTTGTAAAATCTAAAGGCTGTTTTTAAATTAAAATATGTAATATTAATATGTAAATTAATTAATTGGTTACAAACTTACAAGTTACAACTTCAATATGTAATTTGTTTAAATACTTATACACCTATTTTGTAACATTTGTAAATTATAAACCAAACCACTTTTCTAAGTAAAAATAGTTTTACTTACTTAATTCATTAAACTAATTAACTTATTTTACAAAATGTATAATTTTCAAAAAAAAAAAACATTTTAAATTACAACATAGCTCCCAAACGGCTATATAGCCGTTGGGGCTTAGGGTGGGGGGCAGGGGGGTCCCGGGGGTGGTGGTGTGGGGTTCAAAAAAATCTATAAATACATCTATTTTCTACCATTTTTCTACACCTCTTCTCCATCTTCATCTTCTCTTATTATCCTACATTTCTACAATTCTACTTATACATCTACCATTTTAAAGATTGAAAGTAATTCTTCTTTTATGCAAAACAATTTTGATAAGTGGAAGGACCCGAAGACCGGACTGTGGTGGACAACTTGCAAGTGGTGCAAGAAAGAGTGTTGCTTGGGGCGTTCACACGGAGTCGGGATGCCAATAAAACATATGAAGTCATGTGACAAAGGCAAAACAACAACCAACGGTGACGGAAATCCCAATTGATATTCATTAGAAAATGTATTTCATATTGTTATTTTTTTCTCAATTCTCAAATGTACTTCCTATTTCAAATAAATGCACTTGAATTTTGTTTTTAATAAGAATTATTATAATAATATACTCCCTCCGTTTCTATTTGGTTGACACAGTTTGACTTGTCAAGATTTAAGGGAAAAAAGTTATTGAGGGGTAAATTTTACTGTAGAGTACACTGTTTGGCACTGTTTGAACACTGTTTGGCACTGTTTTCCACTGTTTATGTAAAGATTTGTTTACCAAATAAGGAAATAAAGAAGTGTGGCATTCATTTTGAAACGTCCAAAAAAGGAAAGTGTGTCAACCAAATAGAAACGAAGGGAGTAATATATAATTTACAAAAAAAAAATTAAAAGGCCCGGCCCGGCGGGTGGCCCGGCCCGTGAACCGGGCAGGTGACCCGGCCCGAACCGGACCCGGGGGTTACCCGGGCCGGTTCCGGGCCTCCCATTTCCTGAACCGAGGCCCGGCCCGGGTCCATCCCTAATCCTTGCACCTCCATAAAGCTTGATGCACATTTTAACATCGCTGAGTAAAGTGGTAGTAATGCTTTTAAATGTCAGCCAAATTCCAACCCTCTGCCACACATCTTTAGTGAAGGGACACTTAAAGAAGAGATGTTCCACTGAATCCATCTGTAATTTGCAGAAACAACACCTTCTCTCTCTATATCCATGTACATCATGTTGTCACAAGTCAGCAACCTATTTCTTAACCCAAGCCATACAATAAACGAGAATTTAGGAGGGATATATTTTTTCCAAATCATATTCATCCAACGTTTGCTATGAGCTTTGGTTCTTAAGATGTCATACACCTTACCAGCTTTGATCCTTCCATTATCACAACAAGAATAAAGTCTATTGATCATTGCAGTTTGGCCACCCATCACTTTGAACAATTCATCCCGAATCTTGTACCATGAAAAAGTAATTATACTGTTTTTAACAAGTAATTATACTGTTTTTAACCATGAAAAGTATTATAAACGAAAAATAGCTAAAATGGTCATATATTGTTTTTCGCGAAAGCAACAAGAAATTACTTGTTGCTAATATGCAACATTATAAAAATAAAAATTATATGCAACATTTGATATTACGGTTTGGTGAAAAAGTTGGCTGATAAGCCGAAAAACAATGTTACCAAATGGCCTCATATCAAGAAATAAATTCGGAGCATCAGATTTATTGATTTAAGATAGATTGACTCTAATTGTATAAAAAATGCATTAAAATAAATGAAAAACGTGGTACAATTTTTGTAAATAAATTGAGGTTTTTTTCTTTGTGAAAAAATGGACTTGCGTGCAAATGTGCAGTAGTGTACCATGAAGGATCAAGAGTGGATGATGAAAAATTTATCAAAAGCTCAAAAGTGGAGGTGTTCACATCAGAAGACTACTTTTATTGGAACAAATTGATAAGATCAAGGAGAGATGTATTATAATCACTAATTATATAGAAAAATTATATGTGTGCCCACCCCCTTATACCCACTCTTATACTCCCTCCTGTGAGAGGCTATATTTTGTTTGCGAATCCCGTTCACAGACAAGACATGCACGTTTTTATCTGTGCTGTTTTGTCTATGAAGGAATTCACAAACATAAAAATAGTCTCTAACAGGGTGAGTATAAGGGAGGGTATGGAAGTGGCCACAAATATCAAAGTTGATTTTTAAATGTTTATTTCTTTGATGACACATATACACCTTGTACAATGTTGCAATAGAGACACTCCAAACTCTTCTCTAGATTATATCAAATTAATTTAACTTTTGGTCATGTGAATTTTGTGTCAATTCTATATTTAGTTTATGTTTTTACTTTGTCCATCTTTAATACCTTCTCGTGTTTTTTGACCATTTGTGATCCTTTGCGGTGATCTTGAACACCAAAAACATTAACGAAAAGAACATATATAAATCATAAATGAAAGCCCTATACTCGTATATAAAAAATACTCCCTCCCTTATAACTTTGCCAATTTTCCTCTTTTGGATGTCCCAATAACTTTGTCACTTTTCATTTTAAATAAAGAATTTGTGGTTCCAGTTAATTCTCTCTCATCTGCACAAATCTCAATCATACAATTTTTACTCTATTAATCCTCGTTTCAGTCAAATTTGGCAAAATTATTAGGGACGGAGGGAGTAATCAAAGATGTGAATAAATTATGGAATTGTGGCAATAGCCTTACTACCAAAAGTGCAATAGTCAGCCGGCTATACCGATGTACAGCTTGTATAGTGTCGCAATAGAGATGCACTCAAGAATCGCTCCGTATTTCAAAACAACTCCGTCCGGTTTTGGACCCATACCCGACCCTACTTCTGGGTTGTTTTTGGTTCGGGTCTGGATGAAGGTTGACTCAGGAGTCAGGAGATGAAGGCGCAGTCAAATTTCTCTGCCCAAAGACGTATCTCTTCATCCCTCTTCTTCCATTGTCAACCCACATCCGGGCTCCAAGTAATCCACTAATCCCCTTACTCGTCTCATGTTTTTCCCAGCATGTCGATCTTTCTTCAATCCAAACATGGAGCAAATTCAGCTCTCCTCGGGGCAATCTTATATTTTCTTCTTAGCTTATCATCCCTTTCCCTTTCAGCAGAGTCCCGTTGCAGTGATGGCTGCGACTTAGCTCTAGCCTCGTACTACGTTCCTCGGGGTTCGACTCTCACCTCCATTTCCGACCTTTTCGACTCAGATGAATCGGATATCATGGCCTACAGCCCAAGAGCAAATATCCCCAACAAGGACAACGTTCTTGCAGAGACTAGGATCAACGTCCCCTTCCCATGCGATTGTCTGGAAAACGGCGAGTTTCTCGGTCGTGTTTTCTCGTACCCCGTAAAATCCGGAGACACGTATACCATCGTTGCGAATACGTACTACTCCAATTTGACCACTGTTGACTGGTTGAGGAGGTTTAACAATTACTCGGATACTCAAATTCCGGATACAGCGACGTTGAACGTGACGGTGAATTGCTCTTGTGGGAATAGGGATGTGTCCGAGGATTACTCCTTGTTTATTACCTATCCCCTGAGGCCTGGGGAGAGCTTGGCGTCGGTGGCAAATGCGGCTAACGTCAGTCAAGATTTAGTGGCAAGGTACAATCAGGGAGTGGATTTCAGTGCGGGGAGTGGGCTAGTTTATATTCCTGGAAGAGGTAAGCGTAATTTGCTGATTCGTTTATTAGTTAGTATGTGTTTGGAGAGAGTCAATTGCGATGTAAATGAAGCATTGATTTTAAAGATTGCATCTTTTCTGTGTGGGAGAAGGAGGATCCCGGGCCGTTGGGTAAAAGTTGAGCTTGGGGACCCACATTAATTGAATTCGCCAATCAGGGTGGTATCCTTTGGCCATGGAGAGGAACTGGGTCTCTAATAGGCAGTTAGTTAACTGGAAAGTTTCCTCCTTTTATTCTCATTCTTGATTGAAAGATTGTTATGGTGCTTCTGGAAATTGTTGCCTGCTATAAGAATTTGTATTTGTATACACACAATTGCTTTTTTGTGCTAAAAGATAACACTCTGACCTGCCTGTCTAGCACTATAAGGTTATGTTAACCTTTGGTCATTGTTTTTCTTGCAGATAAAAATGGAGTTTTTCCTTCTATGCCGAAAAGGTAATTTTTATAGTGTTGTTTTGAATTACAAATTATGCTCATGCAGCCATGCTTTTGATTTTTCACACTGTGTGGTGCTATTCTTGACATATGTTTTATTTGGTTTGCTTGTTCTGCAGCAAAGGTGGCTTCTCATTGTCCTGCTACATATTTGGCTTCTTCATTGTCAATTCATGGACTTAATTCAAAAAAGTTCCAGAAGACTTTTTACTATGGTTTTTTTTACAAGAATATTACTAAAATAAAACTTAATTACATAAATATGACTATTCATTACTACAACGTAGTGTTGTGGTAACTTAAGCTCAAAACTTAAACATGAACTACTATGATTTCATTACTACTCTAGTAACTAGTCATATTTTTGTAAATCATCTTTATTTTGATCATATTTATGTAATTATTTCTTTTACTATAGCTTAACTTACACAGTTCCTATATGTAATCAGGACTACCGGCTGCAGCTAAAGCTGGAATATCCATAGCAGCATTGGCAGCAGTTTTTTTATTGGCAGGTTACGCTTATGTAGTGTTTTTGAGAAAGAAAGGAGAGAAAATTTCATTGCTGTCAATGTCTGAAAGCCAATCACATTTAACAGGTAATGAGAGTTGTTTATCCCTTTAGTCAGACTTTCAAAAAAGAAAGAGAAAAAGAATTCCATCTACTAGTGATTTAGTGCATCTTTTATGGTTTACAATGAGTATGCATATTTCTTTTCATGCAATGATCATGTGCGTACAAGTATGGATAAAATTTTAGGTATTTTGGGAGTTTACACAACCTTTTACGATTATACTTCTTTTCTATGTTGTGTTCATGTTGGCAGTCGTGGACGCAAAAATTACTGGCCGGAGGGGTGGTAGTGTAAAATAATACAGATTATGTACTAGTAATTTTTATATATACATATATACTCCTTATATATTAAAATGTTGGAGTAATTTAGTAATTATACGTACTTGTATTTCTTTTGGTGGGGGCGGCAGCCCCCATTCACTCCCCTTTGTGTGCGCCACTGCATGTTGGGTGTTCGTGGTTGCCTGTATTAGTTATTGGGGTTCTTTCTATAACATGTCACTAAAGTATGACCACATTTCTACATCATGGTCACCATAGTCTCTTAAAATACCACCTTGATGAAGTTTTTCCTTAAATATTACTGAAATAAAACATATGGACAAAAATGTGACTAGAGTCTTTATGACTTATGAGTGTATCATCATGATCACTACAATGTAAATTTGAACATCATCACGGTCAATAATGTTACTATTATAGTCACGTATAATCAATCACATTTTTGTCTACTGCCTTCATTTTAGTCATATATGTATCATTATGTCCACCATAATCACAACAATAAAACATCCAAGCCTTAGTCCCAAAAGAGTTTGGGGTCGGTTCCACCATTATCACTACAACCACTGAACCACTAAAATACCCCTATGGTCACTGCGTATTGAAACTCATTTTTCTATCTGTATATTTTGTCATTTTTTAGTCATTTTCTTGAAATGGATTATGTAATCATCCTTTTCAAAACATCCCTTCATTTCTGTGGGAGGTATTATTCTTCTGTTACCTCAATGAAAGGTTCCTTATTATCTTTAACAAATTTATAAATCAGTGGGTGCATGTCTCATTGGCCTCAATGAATAAATTCAAATTTTAAGAGCTTCCAGAATTTGAGTGAATTAGATGTAATTTTTACAGCAAACTGATCAGTATGAATATATTTCTGAGATTAGGGTTTAAAGATGGAGATCCCGCTCGTGCTACTGATGGAGCTTCTCCAGTCCTTTCAGGCATAACTGTTGAGAAATCTGTTGAGTTCTCATATGAAGAGCTTTCTAATGCAACTAATGACTTCAGTCTTGCAAATAAGATTGGCGAAGGTGGCTTTGGTGCTGTCTACTATGCTGAGCTTAGAGGCGAGGTTTGTGGTTGTTATCATTCTGATGTTTTTTATTGGGTTAATTTTACTTGTTCCCTTATTGGTAAGAAGAAGAGAAACTTGGCATTTAAGCCTCATCTTTACATCAAAATTTAACTTTGCACTCCATACATTGTTTTCTTTTACTTTGCATCCTAGAGCTTTCTAGAGATTTTTTTAAAAGGGAAAAGGGTCAAATAGACTCTTCTACTATTTCAAATCTATCACTAAAGTCCTTATACCAAAGGAAGTATCATATATGTACATGTACTTTAAAGTACAATCAATCAAGCCATTTGACCTGCTATAACAGGTTATTTTTAAAAAAATAGATTAATACTATTGATAAATCTTATACAAATTCTTATAAATTTGAAAATTAATTTAATAATAATACTAAAAAAATTATAAATGCAAAAAAGATAGATAATTTAAAAATGTTAAACTAAAAAGTAAATAAACAGACAAATAAAAAACGTCAAGAGAAAATGTAGAAAATACGAAGTATAAAATATAGGAAAAATTGATAGTAATAATCCCAACTATTGGCGGTCCGCTCATAATAATCCCAACTATCGATTATTTCAGAATAATCCCAACTATAGGAACCTTCCGCCAATAATGGTCCTTATAAATAAATTCTTGTAGTTTTTAAAGTGGATGAGAAAAGATATAGCATGTAATCCCTATAAATAATCCCAACTTTTAATTTTTATGCTTAATTTCTATTTAAAAATCACTTGTTATAGCAGGTAATATATGGTCATGGACCATTATTGGCGGACGGTCCATATAGTTGGGATTATACAAAAATAATCAATAGTTGGGATTATTGTCAGCGGATCGACAATAGTTGAGATTATTATTTTCAATTTTTCCTAAAATATAAAACGTAAAAACCTTTTACATAGATATACTCCGTAGAATATACAATTAATCAAAAAATGAAAAAATATTGGCTTTGACATTCTTAAAAATTTCACAATTTTTATTTATATCTATTCGAACTTTAACAATTTTTAGAGTTTATTAATATAAAAAAACATGCTATTATTGGTTAAAAGCAGATTAAATGGCTGGATTGATCAATTTTTTAATGTAAGCGTAATTATATGATACTTTTTAGTATAGAGGCTTAAGTGATGGATTGGAAATAGTAGAAGGGTCTATTTGACCCTTTTTCCTTAAAAAGTAGAACATGGAGCACAGATTCAAATATTAGGGTAAATGTTGGTGTGAATACCAAATATCCTCTGAAAAATGAGTTCTCCTAGTTTCTCAACAAATACCTTTGTGGAACTGATTAGGAGGGGTTAAGTCTTGAAATACATCTACTAGTTACTTCACTATTCTCTAACAAGAGAAAATTTGAGACTTCGTTCATTAGTGTCTTTGCAGCTTACCTAGTTACCTACCTAACTATTTGTACTTTATCTTTTTCAAAAGTTTTTTTCTTCTTTTGAATGTTTATCTTGTCCGTTATCTTATTTATTTATTTCCCTTGACATTGTCTTGCAGAAAACAGCTATTAAGAAAATGGATATGCGAGCATCAAAAGAATTTCTTGCTGAACTGAAGGTTTTGACACATGTCCATCACCTGAATCTGGTACTGTCAAGGGTGTCATTTTTTTGACAAAAATATGCTAAAAGTATATGTTGCATGTAAGGTGTAAAAAAGAACCAACAAAGGTTGGATTACAGAGTTATTTTTTGAAATTTAGACTCTATTAAATGTAGGTGCGCTTAATAGGGTACTGTGTGGAAGGTTCACTCTTCCTTGTATATGAGTATATTGACAACGGCAACTTAAGTGAACATCTGCGCCGTACAGGTAAAGATTTTTTTGAGCAATTTTCTTTTATTTATTATTATTGCAGCGGTGGGGGTGGAGAGTACCTTTTAATCACTTGATGCATATAAATGCAGGTAGGGACCCACTACCGTGGTCAACTAGGGTGCAAATTGCGCTGGATTCAGCCAGGGGTCTTGAATATATACATGAGCATACAGTTCCCGTATACATCCATCGTGATGTTAAATCAGCAAATATCTTAATAGACACAAACTTTCATGCAAAGGTATCATAAAAGCCCCTAATTTCAGTTTTGGAAATATGGAAAATAGATGGGTATATGGTATCTCGTATGTGGCGTCATGCTGGATAGTTTTTCCATGATTCAGGTTGCTGATTTTGGTTTAACAAAACTGACTGAAGTTGGAGGTTCATCTTTGTCAACACGTCTAGTCGGTACATTTGGATACATGCCCCCTGAGTTAGTTCTACACTGCTATCTCTCTTTCAGGGCGTGATTTTTTCTTTATTTTTCCGTTTATTTTTTAGAAAGATGCTTATAAGTTACCTATTTCTAATTGCCATTACCTATACAGAGCTCAGTATGGAAATGTCACCCCTAAAGTTGATGTCTATGCATTTGGAGTTGTTCTTTTTGAGTTAATTTCTGCCAAGGATGCTATAGTTAAGGCACAAGGTTCTGTAGGCGACTCAAAGGGTTTAGTTTCTTTGGTGAGTTCTATGTCCATACTGTTTAAGTGTTTAGCCATCCTGCATAGGACATATATAAAAATACAAAAAGAACAGGTCAAGCTACTCATCCTTTCAGGCGCCTAGGGGGTGGATATACCCCAAGGGCAAAGGCTATGTTGGGTGAAGCTTAGGGAAACCTAGTTTTTAAAATTTATTTTAGTGTTAAATGTTTTTTCCATTTGGACCGCCCCAATTTTTCCTGCAATCACTTTTCAGCTCATCCCAACATAAATTCTTAGATCTACCTCTGGACCCAACCTTTCAATTTGAGGAATTTATATTGACTAATTTTCCCTTTATAACATTTTTTGCACCTGCAATCTATGGTGCAATTGTTGGTGTAGCCCATGAACCTATTGTTCTTTGTTTGTTTGCGTACCAAAAATGATGTGATTGTTTTCTTCCCACAAATCACAGTTTGATGAAGTTCTTAGTCGACCAGAGCCAGATGAAGCCCTCAGCAAACTGGTTGACCCTAGACTTGGGGAGACCTACCCTATGGAATCTGCCCGCAAGGTACATTAATCTTTAACTTCATTTTCAGTTGGGGTCATTTTGGATTGGAAGACTTTGGAGGGTCTAGTGTATATCTTGAAGACTAATGCACTCCAAAATCCCCCATCCAAACAAATCCTTAATAACTATACTTCTTTGCTAACTACAAAGAATATCATTTATCTTGTCCTCTCTTGGCATTGGCAGTTGGCACAGCTTGCCAAAGCTTGCACTCAAGAAGATCCTCAAATGAGGCCTAGTATGAGATCGGTTGTTGTTGCTCTAATGACACTCTCGTCCACCACGGATGAATGGGATGTCGGCACCTTTTATGGTAACCAAGGAATGATAAACCTTATGTCTGGAAGGTAGTGATATGGTTATGTCAGCATTTCGGTCTGTTTAGATACGAAGTATTTCTTACACTTGTATCATTGCATTATTTATTTATTACCCCATTCTTATTTGTACATAATACTCTAATAGTTTTCTGGGTTAAATAACTGTAAGAGTGTGAACAATGCCATTTGTGGCGTAATATTTGCTCATTTTTTAAAACAGAAGTCATTTTCTTCCATGCAATTGTGGTTGTTATGTGATTTTGAAATACAGTTAGTTTTTTTGTTTGTTAACTGTTATCCCCTTGCATTTGAGCATTTCTGAAAAAGACTAATGACTAAATAATATTGGAAACTACTTTCTTCGTTTTTCAATGGTTACATTTTTTGCTTAAGGTTTGTGTTAGACCTATGGGTTGTAATGAGATCATTTTGTGGTATCATGTATTTCCCAAACTAGGGATAGTGTGTGGTAGGTACGCGATAGCTAATAGTACAGAGTATAATTTAGTCACCCCCTCTGTCTCATGATTTACTTATCCGAAATTCTATTATGAGTTTATGACTAAGGCTTGCGTGTTGTATTTATTGTGATATTGTCATTCTGAGTTAAAGTAATTATCCCTCCTAGGCATGGACCCGGTTCGGGCCGCCCGGTGGCGGTTCTCGGGTCGAGTCCGGGTCGGGCCTAGGCCCGGTGGGGGGGCGGGTCCGGGCTCGGGCCTTGTATTTGGCGAACCGGCCGGGTCGGGCCCGGGCCGAATTGTTTTTTTTTTTTTTTTTTTTCATTTTTTGGGGTTAGCTGGGTTGGGCTTGATGGTTAGGAGGGGTTTGGGGGGTGGGGGGGGTTAGGAAAGCAAAAAAAAAAAAATAAATAAATAAAAAAAATTACCGAACCGGAGGCCCGGCCCGGACCCGGACCGGACCCGGTGGCTACCCGGGTCGGTCCCGGGCCTTCCCAAAAAAAAAAAAAGCCCGGACGGGCCCGGCCCGGCCCGGGTCCATGACTGATCCCTCCATCCTTCTAAGAGTTTCCCATTTTGACCTGTCCCACAACTTTTGTCTCGTACTATATGTTGAGGTTAATTCCTGATTGCAACTTGCAAGGGTTCAACACTTTCCCAGTTTCCCTTGAGTTTCGATGGATGTTTAGTAGATTAAAGGGAATGAAATGGCACAAGTATTTAGCAAATATAAGGGGAGACAGTAAGTGAGTCGAGTTCTTATTAGGCAATATCGAACAATTATAGCACATCCTACTGAAGCGGAAGCCGAGCATCTAATCTGAGCTAGAGTACAGAGAATTAGAGCTAATGCTTAGTGAATAAAAGTTGTTAATCCCTAACTATGAAATAAATGATACTATCTCAGTGCTATATTGGTTGTCCACTTTCAATTTGGCATGATTATTAATAAAATGGTTGAAAAGTAAAAAATTGTGGTTGGGACTTGAGTAGAATAAAGTGAAATGATAAGAACCACACATTTCCCAAAAAAGTAACAAGACATTCATTTTGGGACAATAACAAATGAAAAGTAGGACAATCAAAATGAGACGAAAGAAGTATTATTTACACTACCACGGGGTAGGTGGTGGTGTTGATATGGAGAATCATGAGTGACTAGCTTCCTAACCACCAAATTTTGCATATTTGGTGCATTTTATGTGTTTTCTGCCATTATATTGCTTTCACGCCAAATGTCTTAGACGTTCATACCCGAAGGATTTATGGTCCCAGATCCAAGTAACGCAAGGCCAGGATGCTGCTCGAACTCTGGGCCGAGCATCCCCACTGAGGCCCCCAGTTGATTGTCTGGCTAAAATGGGCCAAGGTATCGGTGACGAGCGTCATACCATACTGACGAGCGCCGGGTGGCCCTTTTGGGCCGTTACCCTTGATCCACTCTTCCTCGTGGGGTGTTGACGTATTAGGTTGATCCGATATTGGATCGATTACACCAACACTATATTTGATAAAAACAGAAGTGAACACCAATAAAAACAGACAAACACAAGTAGAGATATAGAGTATTTTGTGTTTTTAAAGTGTAGAAAAGATACTTAAGCTACTTAAGGGACCGCATTGTGAGTAGAATAAAGAATTGGAATAATAAATTTCTTTCCAGAGCAGGCAGGGCGGTTCTTATCCGGAATGTTTTACAGGCGCTTCCTAATTATGCGATGAATGTGTTTCTACTATCTAAAGATTTATGCGACGAGATTGAAAAGCTGTTAAATGGCTTCTGGTGGAAGGGCAACAAGTTTGACCAAAAGGGGATTCGATGGCGCAGGTGGGAACTCTTGTGCCGGCCAAAGAGGGAAGGGGGATTGGGATTCCGCAGGATCAGGGAATTTAATTTGGCAATGCTCGCCAAGCTGGGATGGCGGTTGATAACAGAGCCGCGAAGCTTAATGAGCAGTCCTGAAAGCAAGGTATTTCCGAAACACAGATTTTTTAAATGCTAAACTGGGGAATAATCCTTCTTTTGTTTGGAGGAGCTTTTTCGAGACTCAAGAAATCTTGAGGAATAATTCCCGCAGACGAGTGGGGCATGGAAGAGATGTGCAGGTTTGGGCAGACGCATGGTTGCCGGGACAAGGAATAGGGCGGATCCAGTCAGCTAGCCCCCCTGGAATCCGAGATATGAATGTGGCAGCTTTGAGGGACCATACGGGGAAGGAGTGGAATAGAGAGAGGATTCGTTCTATTTTTGAGGCGGTGGATAGAGATCTAATTTTAAGCATACCGATTAGCAAAGTGGACAGAGAGGATGGTTACTAGTGGTCAGGGGAGAAAATTGGGAATTTTTTTGTTAAAAGCTGCTACAGGAAACTAGTCAATATAGTTCCGTCTGGAGAAGCAAATACTTGGGCTAACTTGTGTGTCACGCCCCGGACCTACCGGACACGTCAACAACCCGCCGTACAGTACGAATAGTCAACCGCAGTCCAACTCATCCATACTATACTAGGCGTCTTGAATACCATTCACACATAGAACATCCATAAACAACATAATGTAAAATAATCATTTAAAGCAGCGGAAATGTTCAATACAAAGTGCACGCCACACTTTGGCAACATGGGCATACAAGCCCTAAATACATATTAAAGAAAAATAATATCCATGAGCATGGTTTAAATCGTTTTCAAAACAGAAACAGAAGGAGCACGAACCACGTCTTCTTCTCTTGAATTCTCCGATACAACGGGCGGTAGCGGCAAGCTTTAATCCCGACCTGAAACTGTGAGGTGGCCTCCCCCGTGAAGGGGAGGTCAGTACTTGGAAGCATTTGACAAGTACAATGACAACTATACTAAGTATAATCAAAGTTTCAATTTCCAAGACCCTCAACTTAGGATGTTACTATTTGAAATTAATTTATGTTCTTTCATGCTAGAGCTCGGCTCATAGTCATGTTAATTTGTGCTAGAGCTCGGCTCATAGTCACACCACATTTTGCTAGAGCTCGGCTCATAGTCATTCCTACATTTTTGTGCTAGAGCTCGGCTCGTAGTCACACTACATTTTGCTAGAGCTCGGCTCATAGTCATTCCTACATTTTTGTGCTAGAGCTCGGCTCATAGTCACACTACATTTTGCTAGAGCTCGGCTCATAGTCATTCTACCACGTGCTAGAGCTCGGCTCGTAGTCACGTCATCTAATCCCTAAACCACTTCTTAGTCTAGGCTCCATTCCTTTTGAGTAACCCTTGAGGTCTACTCCTAACATAACTTGACTTCGTAAAGTCCACCCTAATTATCCTTTAAGGTTACTTAGCTTCAATATTTTGGGATTAGCTCCCAAGCACTATTGAACTAACATCCCCGACTAGTCTTCAATACTAGTCGTCTAATCTTAATAAGCCAACGCCAATTTCATAATAATTCATACATTTCAATTTAATTTCACCTTCAAGTATAACTTGATTCAATATCAAAATATCACTTTTATTCCCTTCATGAGGTAAAAGCATATTTATCACCATACAATTTTATAGCCTACACCACAATTGGGTCATTATAATCACAACACATAATCATACACAATTTATTCTTAAATTTGTATATTATGCATTTTCTTTATGAACAATACTATATTCCATTTTAGGCATTCTTAATCATAAATAACTCATGCCAAACACATACAATTCATTTAGGCAATCTTATGAAATTAACCCAATAATTATAAACAATATAGTCGGTCATCCTCACCTTAAGTGAGCTCACGCGCGTTCTACGCTCTCCGGTTGAACTTTGACTAATTTCCGGTGAACTTTGACCAACTCCGGCGAACTTTGACCAACTCCGGCGAAACTCCGGCGAAGCTCAAAAATACTTTAATCAAGTTCCTAACAAGGTTTTAACATCATAAAACCTTAATCAATACAAATAACCTCTAAAAGGTTATTTTCCGGTGAACTTGTCGGTTTGGCTCCTAAGTCCGTTCTTGGACTTAGAACCACTCTTCAACCCATTATTCCACACTCTTAACATGTAGAATAATCCCAAGGGTTCTCCATATGATGTATACATCATATGAATGAGGAAAAAATAAATGAAAAGTTAATATAGGGTCATTACCTTAACCCTTTCACACTTTTAGCACTTTAGCTCCTTTTCTTGGGATTCTTCCTTCAACAATAGAGAAATGAGGATGGGGAGTTCCTGGGTTTGCTGGGTGTGAGATGGCCGAGAGTGAGGGAAAGGAAAGGAGAAGAGTGGTGCTTTTGTCTTTGTTAATCAAATGGGTGTGGATAGGGTCCACCTCATTTATGTTGATGCCATTTCTCTCATTTCACAATCCCCCTCCCCATGTTCCCCCATCTTACCAGCCGGCCAGCACTCCCTTGAGTGTCCAAATTCGTGGGTTGGCCCCCACCCATGTGGGAGGTCAACCCTTTTTGTCCAGAAATGTACAATTCGTCCCGAAAGTTGTATTTTTCGGACTGTTTTAATTATATTTTATTTTATCGGGTCAAATAAAATATATTATGTGTTATTAATCATTATACCCTCTATAATGAATATACATTTCCCAACTTTAATTTATAGGTCTCCGAAATCCAACTTCGGGCTTCCACCGGTTAAATTACAAATACCGGTATATAGGCCTCTTTTGACCAACCGGTCAACTCTGGGCCTTTCCATTGCTCAAATGAGATATCCCCCACCATATAAATATTATCTAGACCAAGATGAATAAAATATACGGTCTCGGGAATATCGGGCGGCTCCCGCTCCCGGTGCGGGCCCCACGTGCGAATTTACTATTCGTGCGAAAGAATTAATAAAAATTCGTAACATCATAAATTCTCTAACCATTCCATAAGGTTAAAATATAATATTCACATAAAAGTAAATACATTTGGGGACGGTGTTACAAGTTCACCCCCCCTTATTTGGGATTTCGTCCCCGAAATCCACGTGCCTAATCGAAGAGAAAAGGGTATTGCCCCCTCATCGAGACCTCGGTCTCCCATGTTTCTTCCTCGACCCGATCACTCCTCCAAAGGACTTTCACCATAGGAATCTCCTTGTTTCTCAATTTCTTCACTTGTTGCCCCACAATTTTCACCGGTTCTACCGCATATTGTAGGTCTTCGCGTATCTCTACCGGTGGCTTCTCAAGAATATGAGATGGATCTCTCACGTATTTCTTGAGCATCGATACGTGAAACACGTCGTGTATCTTCTCAAGTTCTGGCGTCAACTTCAGACGGTATGCCACGACCCCTATCCTTTCAAGAATTTCAAATGGGCCAATGTATCGGGGGTTGAGTTTTCCCCTCGATATAAATCGGATGATACCCTTCCAAGGAGAAATTCTTAGGAAGACCTTATCACCGACCTCGAACTCCAATGGCCTTCGTCGTTTGTCGGCATAACTCTTCTGTCGATCTTGGGCAGCCTTGAGTCTATCCTGAATGACTTTCACCTTAGCCTTGGTGATTTCAACAAGTTCAATCCCTTCGAGCTTGGCCTCGCCAACCTCGTCCCAACACAACGGTGTCCTGCATTTCCTCCCATACAATGCCTCATATGGAGGCATGCCAATACTCGCCTGATAACTATTGTTATAGGCGAACTCTACTAGAGCCAAATGTTTGTCCCAACTCCCCTGGAACTCCAAAGCACATGCCCTAAGCATATCTTCTAAAATCTGTATCACCCTCTCGGATTGTCCATCCGTCTGTGGATGGAAAGCTGTGCTAAACTTCAGTTTAGTACCCAAAGATGCTTGAAACTTGGGCCAAAATCGAGATGTGAATCGTGGATCCCTATCCGAGACAATGGATATCGGGACTCCATGTAGTCTCACAATCTCCTCCGTGTATAGCTTTGCCAATCTCCCAAGAGGATAAGTAATGTTGATAGGCAAAAAGTGTGCACTCTTGGTGAGCCTATCAACCACTACCCATACTGCATCATAGTTGTTCACTGTTCGTGGTAACCCCACCACGAAGTCCATGGTCACATGCTCCCACTTCCATTCTGGAATGGTTAGTGGCTGCAAAAGCCCCGCTGGGTGCTGATGCTCTGCCTTAACTTGTTGGCAAGTAAGGCATCGACTCACGTACTCTGCGATATCCCTCTTCATACCCGACCACCAGTAACTTTCCTTCAAGTCTCGGTACATTTTAGTACCTCCTGGATGCATAGCATATGCCGAAGAGTGAGCCTCCTCCAGTATGGACTTTTGGAGCTCTTCACTCTTTGGTATGCATACACGGTCTTTAAACAATAAAAGATCGTCATCACGTACCCGAAAGTTCTCCACGGGCCCTTCGAGGATCCTCTCGCGGATCTTCTGGCATTCATCATCAGTGGCCTGACATCTACTGATCTCACTCAGCAATGTGGGCCTAACCTCGAATCTAGCAATGAGGACCCCACTCGTGGACACCTCCACTTGTGCCCTCAAGGTTCGTAGACATGTGAGTAGTGTCCCCGACGTACTTTTCCTGCTCAGTGCATCGGCCACTACATTGGCTTTTCCGGGATGGTAGTCGATGATCAAGTCATAATCCTTGATCAACTCCATCCATCTCCTTTGTCTCATGTTCAACTCTTTCTGAGTGAATACGTACTTCAGGCTCTTATGATCGGTAAAAATGTGACATGTCTCCCCATAGAGGTAATGCCTCCAAATCTTTAGTGCAAACACTACCGCCCCCAACTCTAGATCGTGGGTAGGGTAGTTCGCCTCGTGTTTCTTCAATTGCCTAGAAGCATAGGCAATCACCCGACCGTTTTGCATCAGTACACATCCAAGCCCTTGGATGCTAGCATCACTGTAGATATCATACCCTATCCCCTGTATAGGTAGGGCTAGTACTGGTGCTTCGGTAAGTCGTTTCTTCAGTTCAAGGAACCCTTTCTCACACTTGTCGTCCCATATGAACTTGGCCCCTTTCTTTGTGAGCTTCGTTAATGGAGACGCCAATACGGAGAATTTTTCCACAAATTTACGATAGTATCCCGCTAAGCCAAGGAAACTACGTATCTCTTTCACATTCTTGGGCCTCTCCCAATCCATAATAGCTTTAATCTTGGCGTTGTCCACGGAAACGCCCGAACCGGATATGACGTGACCGAGGAAACCAATCTCTTTGAGCCAAAATTCGCATTTTGAGAACTTGGCAAAGAGTTGCTTTTCCCTTAACCGATCAAGTACAAGCCTCAAATGGTGTTCGTGCTCCTCCTCGCTCTTGGAGTATATCAAGATGTCGTCAATGAATACTATCACGAATTGATCTAAGTATTCACTAAACACACGGTTCATCAAGTCCATGAATGCCGCCGGTGCGTTGGTTAAACCAAACGACATCACAAGGAATTCGTAATGACCATATCTAGTGCGAAATGCACTCTTAGGTATGTCACTCTCCTTGATCTTCAACTGATGATACCCCGACCTCAAGTCAATCTTCGAGAACACTATTGCCCCTCGAAGTTGGTCGAACAAGTCATCAATCCTCGGTAAGGGATACCTGTTCTTGATGGTGACCTTGTTCAACTGTCGGTAGTCAATACACATTCTTAGTGTACCATCTTTCTTCTTTACGAATAGTACGGGTGCTCCCCACGGTGAATGACTGGGTCTGATGAACCCGTTGTCCAATAGTTCTTGTAGTTGGACCTTCAACTCTTGAAGTTCGGCCGGTGCCATTCGATAAGGAGGAATCGAAATGGGTTTGGTTCCCGGCTCCACTTCGATTACAAATTCAATCTCTCTATCGGGTGGAAGCCCCGGTAGGTCCTTGGGAAAGACGTCCGGGTACTTGCACACGACTCGAACATCCTTGATGTCGACTTCTTTCTTCGTATCATCTACCACGTAAGCAAGGTATGCGTGGCACCCTTTTCTCATCATCTTCCGTGCTCTCATCACGGATATGATGCAAACATTTGATTTCCCCCGATCTCCTTCGAAACATAGCGTGTTTCCTTGCTCATCCTCGAGCTCCAACACCTTGGTGTAGCAATCTACTCGAGCATGGTGCTTCTCAAGCCAATCCATTCCTAGGATTGCATCGAACTCCAACATGCTTAGAGGTACAAAATCACAAGTCAAGGGTTGACCCGTCACTTCCACCTCACACGATGGATAATAATGATTTCTCTCCACATCGTCCCCTAACGGTGTGGAGACTAGCAACGTTTGCGTCATAGGTGTCAATGGCACGTCAAGTCCCTCTGCGAACGCCTCACTCACAAATGAGCGTTGTGCCCCGGTATCGATGAGGATCCTCGCACACCTACCATTGATCTTTAATGTTCCTACATTTATACACCATGTAAGATATATTTTCTAATGTTGTTACACATCTTTAGGAGGTTATTAAGTCAATACTAAGGTTTGGAATCAAACGGGGGTCCAAACGTAGAAGAACGGGGTGAAAAAATCAATTTTCGGGGGTTGGGGGTCCACGCACGGCGTGCCTGGGTGGCACGCACGACCGTGCGTGCAACGAACTAACTCTGCGTGCCACTGCCGGCCAGGCACGATGCCAGGCACGGCGTGCCTACGGCCGTGCCTGGCCAAAAACACTTCGGACGCTACTGCCTTCCAGGCACGACGCCAGGCACGGCGTGCCTGCGGCCGTGCCTGGCCCAAAATTTTTTTTTTTTTTTTTTTTTTTTCTCTCTCCGGGTGCCACTGCCTTCCAGACACGGTGCCAGGCACGGCGTGCCTGCGACCGTGCCTGGCCCAAAAATCTTCCGGTTGCCACTGCCTTCCAGACACGGTGCCAGGCACGGCGTGCCTGCGAGCGTGCCTGGCCGGCAGTGGCTGTTTCCAGCTGATTTGGCCTAACTTGCCCGGTTTTGACCCCGGGGTGGCCCGCATTCAATCCCTACGACGTATATGATCAATTCAAGCCTAGAAATACATGGGAATACGTGTATTACCTGCAACGGAGTCGGGATTGGCCCGAGCATCGGCCTCGGTCATTGCGTAGACTCTAGCTTGCGTCCTTCCTTGATTCACGGACGGCGCGTTGCTGGCGCTCGCTCCCCCCCTGCCCCGTACTAGCATGGGGTGCTCCCGTTCGACTCCTACTTGCCGTAGTAGCGCCGCTTGATCCCGCCCCTCGGTTTCCACCAAGTTGAGGGCAATTTGGTTTAAGATGCCCCGTGTCTCCACATTGGTAGCACCGAGGAGGGTCACGACACTTACCGGCGTGGCTCCTGTTGCAATTTCGGCACCTGGGCGCTGTCGAGGCTTGTGAGCCCGAGTTGTGCCCGCCGAAAGCCGAGTTTCCCTTGGATGGCGGCGCCGGTGCCCTGAACGATCCTCCTCCCCCGTGGTTCCCCTTTTTGTTAGAACCTTGTGGGCCATGGCTTTCCCACTTCCTCTTCTTCGCCTCCTCGGCGTTCCTCCGCTTTCTTTCCTCCCACTCCTTCTCTCCCTTCAGGCCCTGTTCAACCACTTGACTAAACGTCATATTAGGCAATTGTGTTGCCCTCTCGCGTATGTCAAGGTCTAAGGCATCCCAGAAGTGGTTCACCATCCTGTTCTCATCACATATGTACTCCGGTATGAATTCGGCAAGCTTTCTGAACTTGTGCTCAAGTTCCTTCACCGTACATGCGCCTCCCTGTGTCAAGTTCGTATACTCCCTCCTCTTCATGTTTACCTCGAAGTCGGAGTAGTATTGGTTGAAGAACTCCTGCCGAAAGTTCTCCCATGTGACGGCTTCGCCGTATTTTCCTTTGACCCCGTCCCACCACGTGGACGCCATGCCTTCGAGCAATCTTGTTGCCACCCTCAATTTCATGATGGGTGACAGCTGCATGTCAAGGGCCGCCTCGTTGAATCTTTTGATCCATTCGGCCGCAACGGAGATGTCTCCCGTTCCATCAAACGGTTTACATCCCAAATCTCGTGCTTCTTTGATAAATTTGGAGATCCTTATGGTTGGACCTCCCACATTTTGGCCTCCATGTGGTTCAACATGGACTCTAGAGGCACCTTGGCTTCCTCCTCTCGAAGCCATGCCCGAAGGTTGCCCCGTTCGGCGCCTTCGGCGTTGTCTCCTCTCTTCGCGCTCCCGGTGGTATTGTTGGAGCAGCGCCTCGATCCTCCCAAGAGTGCCATCGTCTTCACTCTCTTCACTTACATCGTCATCTTCCCCATCATATGGGGTTTCCACCGGCTCGGTTTCCGGCCTATAGGTTGAGTCCTCATAGGACCAATAAGTCTCACTCTCAGTGTCCACGTGGCCATCGCTCACGGTTTGTTGTTGGCCTCCACGGCCCCTTCCCCTGGACACCCTAGTGGACCCCCGACTGCCGCGTTCGGACCCACCCGGTACACGGCCCATCGGGTTCCTCCTAGTGATTCTTCCAATTGGCTCCATTTCTGAAAGAAGTTTAGAATGAGCCGTTAGACTCGTATCAAATGTCAAGTGACGGATAGGTACTTAGAGACAACTTTTGGCTCAAATCACCGCCATGCCAATTGTTAAGGGTACCATCTTAACAATTAGAGACTTTGCAACTCAAGTACCAAAAGTTCTATAAGTACAAAACTTTATGCTCATGGTTTTCAAATTCTTTTTTTTTTTTTTTTTTTTTTTTTCAAAAGGAATTTTGAAGCTTCATTATGAAGTTTACGGACTAAGGCTCTGATACCAATTAAATTGTCACGCCCCGGACCTACCGGACACGTCAACAACCCGCCGTACAGTACGAATAGTCAACCGCAGTCCAACTCATCCATACTATACTAGGCGTCTTGAATACCATTCACACATAGAACATCCATAAACAACATAATGTAAAATAATCATTTAAAGCAGCGGAAATGTTCAATACAAAGTGCACGCCACACTTTGGCAACATGGGCATACAAGCCCTAAATACATATTAAAGAAAAATAATATCCATGAGCATGGTTTAAATCGTTTTCAAAACAGAAACAGAAGGAGCACGAACCACGTCTTCTTCTCTTGAATTCTCCGATACAACGGGCGGTAGCGGCAAGCTTTAATCCCGACCTGAAACTGTGAGGTGGCCTCCCCCGTGAAGGGGAGGTCAGTACTTGGAAGCATTTGACAAGTACAATGACAACTATACTAAGTATAATCAAAGTTTCAATTTCCAAGACCCTCAACTTAGGATGTTACTATTTGAAATTAATTTATGTTCTTTCATGCTAGAGCTCGGCTCATAGTCATGTTAATTTGTGCTAGAGCTCGGCTCATAGTCACACCACATTTTGCTAGAGCTCGGCTCATAGTCATTCCTACATTTTTGTGCTAGAGCTCGGCTCGTAGTCACACTACATTTTGCTAGAGCTCGGCTCATAGTCATTCCTACATTTTTGTGCTAGAGCTCGGCTCATAGTCACACTACATTTTGCTAGAGCTCGGCTCATAGTCATTCTACCACGTGCTAGAGCTCGGCTCGTAGTCACGTCATCTAATCCCTAAACCACTTCTTAGTCTAGGCTCCATTCCTTTTGAGTAACCCTTGAGGTCTACTCCTAACATAACTTGACTTCGTAAAGTCCACCCTAATTATCCTTTAAGGTTACTTAGCTTCAATATTTTGGGATTAGCTCCCAAGCACTATTGAACTAACATCCCCGACTAGTCTTCAATACTAGTCGTCTAATCTTAATAAGCCAACGCCAATTTCATAATAATTCATACATTTCAATTTAATTTCACCTTCAAGTATAACTTGATTCAATATCAAAATATCACTTTTATTCCCTTCATGAGGTAAAAGCATATTTATCACCATACAATTTTATAGCCTACACCACAATTGGGTCATTATAATCACAACACATAATCATACACAATTTATTCTTAAATTTGTATATTATGCATTTTCTTTATGAACAATACTATATTCCATTTTAGGCATTCTTAATCATAAATAACTCATGCCAAACACATACAATTCATTTAGGCAATCTTATGAAATTAACCCAATAATTATAAACAATATAGTCGGTCATCCTCACCTTAAGTGAGCTCACGCGCGTTCTACGCTCTCCGGTTGAACTTTGACTAATTTCCGGTGAACTTTGACCAACTCCGGCGAACTTTGACCAACTCCGGCGAAACTCCGGCGAAGCTCAAAAATACTTTAATCAAGTTCCTAACAAGGTTTTAACATCATAAAACCTTAATCAATACAAATAACCTCTAAAAGGTTATTTTCCGGTGAACTTGTCGGTTTGGCTCCTAAGTCCGTTCTTGGACTTAGAACCACTCTTCAACCCATTATTCCACACTCTTAACATGTAGAATAATCCCAAGGGTTCTCCATATGATGTATACATCATATGAATGAGGAAAAAATAAATGAAAAGTTAATATAGGGTCATTACCTTAACCCTTTCACACTTTTAGCACTTTAGCTCCTTTTCTTGGGATTCTTCCTTCAACAATAGAGAAATGAGGATGGGGAGTTCCTGGGTTTGCTGGGTGTGAGATGGCCGAGAGTGAGGGAAAGGAAAGGAGAAGAGTGGTGCTTTTGTCTTTGTTAATCAAATGGGTGTGGATAGGGTCCACCTCATTTATGTTGATGCCATTTCTCTCATTTCACAATCCCCCTCCCCATGTTCCCCCATCTTACCAGCCGGCCAGCACTCCCTTGAGTGTCCAAATTCGTGGGTTGGCCCCCACCCATGTGGGAGGTCAACCCTTTTTGTCCAGAAATGTACAATTCGTCCCGAAAGTTGTATTTTTCGGACTGTTTTAATTATATTTTATTTTATCGGGTCAAATAAAATATATTATGTGTTATTAATCATTATACCCTCTATAATGAATATACATTTCCCAACTTTAATTTATAGGTCTCCGAAATCCAACTTCGGGCTTCCACCGGTTAAATTACAAATACCGGTATATAGGCCTCTTTTGACCAACCGGTCAACTCTGGGCCTTTCCATTGCTCAAATGAGATATCCCCCACCATATAAATATTATCTAGACCAAGATGAATAAAATATACGGTCTCGGGAATATCGGGCGGCTCCCGCTCCCGGTGCGGGCCCCACGTGCGAATTTACTATTCGTGCGAAAGAATTAATAAAAATTCGTAACATCATAAATTCTCTAACCATTCCATAAGGTTAAAATATAATATTCACATAAAAGTAAATACATTTGGGGACGGTGTTACATTGTGGGCACTTGAGGTACCTCCTAAATTTAAATATTTTATTTGGCAGGTGCGGGATGGAACGCTTCCTACAGGGGATAACCTAAGGAAGAAAGGGGTGCAGGTTAGCGAGAATTGTCATCTTTGCAATGGAGGGTCCGAGACTCTCGAACACATCTTCTGGGATTGCACTTATGCGCAGGAGGTATGGCAGCAGACGGGGGTTAATCGGGCTAATGGAGTGTCTCAGGTGCATGATTGGATTAAACATCAGCTCATACATGCTAACAACGACCAAAAAGGAAAGTTTGTAGCTTTGTTTTGGGGCATATGGAAGAGGCGCAATGCTCAGGTTTGGAAAAATGAGTGGCAAAGTTCGACAGGAGTAATTAGTAGCGCGTTGAGCATGATAAATAATTGGAAGGGTGCTCAAGGATTAGGGGCTACGTCAAAGAATAAGCCTGATAGGGAGCACGCGCAGATATGGCGTAGACCGGGAAGGGGTTCTATTAAAATTAATGTTGATGCTGCTATTGATCCAAATAGTGATAAGAGGGCCTGGGGTTGGGTGGCGAGGAACGAGCAGTGGGATTTTATCAGGGCGGGAGGAGTTTCAACCAAAGCAGGATGGGCCCCGGCAGAAACAGAAGCAATGGGGTTGAGGGATGCTATTCAGGAGGCGATTGCAGCTGGCTGGCAGAGAGTGGATTTCGAGACAGATGCACTTTAAATTGTTCAGGGCATTCAACAAGAGGGAGGTTTGTCTTATTTGGATCTGATTTTGGACGACATTAAGGAAATTTTGTCAACAAAGGATACTTATAGTGTTTCTTTTTGTAGACGATCTGCGAATCGTGTAGCTCATGCACTTGCTAGAGCACATGTTGTTCTCTCAGATCATAGGAGTATTTTTGATTCAGCTCCTGACTATATTGTAAGCCAACTGGCAAACGATTTTATTAATTAATATGAGTTGGTAGTTGATGATAAAAATAAGTGTAGAAAAGATACTTCATACTTTGTTTACAGGACGGTTATTATTTATCTCAATTAAGTACCAAAAATAGACCATACAAACAAGGCATAATATTGCACCAAAGCAAAGAACAATTAAAAGACTTAAATTAGGTGTGGTCAATTCCGTTTATTGCTTAATTTTTATCTATTATGTTTCGATTTCGGTTTATAAGGATTGGGAGAGTGTATCAATCTAATATCATTGTATTTCAGTTTGGTGTTTGTTCGATTTGCGAGCGGTTGGCTTCGATTTGGTTTCAAATTCAGATCACTAAAGTGAAAATGATTTGGTTGAATTTGGTTCGTTTTGATCCGGTTTCATATGTTTATAGGTGTATTTAGAAATAGAATATGAAAATAATTGTCCACCGCACCTTGTATTTATTATTTAAATAAAATGTAAAAGAAAATAAAAGAGAAAAATTAATATTACCTTCGTCTAGGGGTGGATCGGGCCCGGTCCGGTTCCGGTTTGGGTCTGGGCCCGTCCGGGCTTGGATTTTATTGGGTAAGGCCCGAGAGTCTACCGGTACCGGGCCGGTTCAGTTTTTTTTTGTATTCATTATTTATTCCAACCCCCATCCCCCCATCCCCCAAACCCCTCGAAAACACCCAGCCCAGCCCACCTAAACCCAGCCCAAACTCAAAAAAATTTAAAAAATAAAAAGCTCGGACCGGGCCCGGACTGACCGGGCCGGTCCTTAATTATCTAACCCCGGACCCGCCCCCTTAATCCCCCCGGTTCGGGCCTGGGCCCGGTACCGGTTCACCGGTCCGGTCCGGTGCGGTTCCGCACTGTGGCGGGCCGGTCCGGTCCGACCAGATCCGGGCCATGCCTACCTTCGTCCAACTAACATTGAGAAATGAGGAGGTGGTGCAATAATTTTTTTTGGAAGAAGGTGGCTTAAATTATCAAAATAGAATATAAGCAGGTTACAAAATGACAACAAGTCTTCTGTCCGCCGTCCGCCATAGAACCAGACTTAGAATCAATCACCTTCGTAGAAGCAATTAGATTCGCTGATCCCGCTTTGGGCTTATTTGAGCCAATAACTTGCAAATCAGACTTCTCATCACCTGTCCTAAGTTCTAGAGTTTTCTTACCGTAAAAACATGTCACAACCAAAACAGAGTAAAGATCTATATGAAAACAAAACATGAAGAAATCCAAAGAAGCAAAATAAAATTCTTGAACCCTAGCATCTCGTTCAACCCCCTGACGGTGGTTCAGGAGGAGGCCGGATTAGAGCTATGATTGTTGACGCGGAGTGGATCGAAGTATCAACCAATCGGAGTGGATTCCTCTTGCCCTGTCTCCCATTTGTCGTGCTCACTGCCCAGCCATCTCTGATAGAGCATCTACCTTCCCAATTAGCCCTCCTGTTCGCCGCCGCTCTCCTGCCATCACCTTGTTCTCGATGGTGGCTTGGAAACCGCCCTCATCGATTGGTAAATGAGTCCGCACACAACCCTACCCGATTCGCGCCCTTATCGATGTTTGGAAACTCGCTGCGCCGTTGAAGTCTGCTCCTAGATCACTCGCTGCTACAAGAAGGAAGGCCGGGCCAGGCGACTGTCGTCACCGCCAGAAGAAACACCTAGGGATTAACCCTAGAGACAACTGCATAATGTTAGTGGAGATCTCTTCATCGGTGGAGGTGGTGCAATTATTAGAAAGTGGATTTATAAGGTTTATATTAAATTGATAAAGTAGAAATGAATTAAAAACGATTTAGAATCACACAACCTTTACCAAATTCGACATGAGACAATATCTTAATAGGAGGAATCAAAAAGTAATGATGAAACAACCTTAGGAGAACGGGGTAAATATTATAAATTAACACTGTTATACTAGGATTGTTGACATGAAAAAGTCTAGCATTTTCTCAACTACTAGAAAAAAGATCTCTCAAAAGTTTAGCTTTATACTCCGTAATTGATTAACATTTATTATTTTTGATACACTGGAAAGAAGTTGATTAACATTATAACATCACATCAAATGCAAAGAAAACCGTTTGAGTTGGCAGTAAAAAAGTGTTGTAGAATTCATATTTTTACTCCGATGAATCATATAAATAGAAAGGAGGATAATGTACTTTAATTTAGTTGAAAATGATATAAATGCAATGTAACACTGTCATTGACAACATCTTTTTATACAGAGTACATAAATAACGAATACAAATATGTTATATTAGCTATGGTTTTTCATAACGAATGTATGGAACATGCAAATATTAAAATGGTATATGTAATTTTCATATCTAAGTTATTTATTTATATCATACTAGTATTTCACCCGTGCGATGCACGGTATAATATATTTTCCAAAATAATAATATGGTATTAATAGTTTTTATAACTAAAATGTTATTATTGGAAGTAAATAAATAGGGGCATTGCCTATAGAAAATAAATTTTAAAAAAAAAAGTGAATGGGGTGAAGGCACTCCGAGTGAAAACAAATGGGATCCATGGAAAATATAAACATGATTATTTTTTAAAATATTTTACCTTTTTATATACATTCTAATTTTTACAAAAAAAAATATTAAAATTCGTAACTTTTTATAATCTTTCATATTACACCATATTGGATATATATAGTTTTAAAATTAAAGTTTCAACTGGAGGAGGTTTTCAAACAAACAAAAAAGTTAAAATTTGTGTATTTAATATTGGTGTAATATAAAAGCTCATAAAAAGTTATGATTTTATATATATATATATATATATATATATATATATATATATATATATATATTTATAAAAATGAGAATACAGGTAAGAAAATTAGAACAATTTAAAGAAAAATGGGGTTCTTAGTTTTTGTTTGGCCCCCACCCCTTTCAAAGTTGGGTTGGAATAGGGCTTTCCGGATCGATTTTTTTTCATACTCCCTTCATTTTTTAATATTTGTCTTTTATTCCGAGGTCGTTTGACAACAATGCTTTTTGGCTTATCGGGCTTATAAACCAACTTTTTCGCGCACTGAATTGTGTAATAAGCAGAAAAAGTAAGGTTGAAGTTACTTTTCTGACTGTATTGACAGAAGTTACCGTAGATGACCATTTTAGCTATTTTACATTAAAAAAATTCTTTATTTTATTAATAAAAAAAAATAAGGTTTACACTTTTTTTGAGCCAATGCAGCCAGAAACCTCATATATTTCTTCACACATGAAATTGAGCCAATGCAGCCAGAAACCTCATCGGCTGATATGAGCCAATGCAGCCAGAAACCTCATATATTTTCACACATGAACTCTCATTTTAGCTATTTTACACTTTTTTGGTTAAGTCAGCAGAATCAGCCAATGCAGTCACTTCAGCCAAAACTTCCTAAGTTTTAGCAAAATCGGTCAAATCAGCCGATTTTCATGCTATCAAATGGGCTCTCCATTTTCATCTGTTTTTTTTATTAAATATCCTTCTTTTTGTTTTAGGAATGTTTTTTATAAAATACTCTTACTTTTATTACTTTTATCCTTCTTACATTTTAAAAACTACTTTCTCTTTCCTACTTTATCATCATTTTACTCTACTTCATATACTATCTTTTCTACTATATCATCATTTAACTCTTTTTAATATATATTTTCCTACTTTATCATTTACTTACATACTCTATACTTACCCTATTATTTTTTTCATAAATATTGTGTCAAAGATTAGAGGGAGAAATAACGGACGGAGTATAATAAATCAGCCCCTTGTTTTGAGGACAGCATGAAAACCCGTAAACCCGTCATTTCCTTGGTGCATAGAATAGGATAATTCAACACTATAAATAAATTAATAACTAATAATTGCCCTATGTACAATTATTATTATAGATTTATAGAGCAACACAAATCACCGCTAAACAAAAAACAAATTGAATACAGTAAAATAGAACATTAAACGTTTTGGAATTATGCAATCGATGCATTTATGTTTCAATCACATGAACTCTCATAATTATCCATCACGTAAGCCATAACAATAAAAAAAATTGTGTGAAGAAACAAAATTAAATAGAAATATTTTTTCAATTTACTAATATTTATCATTTGCTCAAAGGGAGATGCGTGGAAATGCTTTCAAATAAAAGCCAATTCCTAATTTATTTATTTATGCATCTAATTGTTTGACTGTTTGAAATTATAAATATTCATATTTTTTTGAAATATACTATCTCATTAAAAGCTCTAAAATGTTATTAAATTTCTATTGATGTGAATATTCAAAATATTAACTTTTTCTAACTTTTACTAATACGTAATTAAATATAATTACGATTAAAGTTGCGCGTCGACAAACATGAAAGTTCAGAAGAAATATACTCCCTCCGTAACAAAAAAATCTTCTCATTTTCCTTTTTCGTCCGTAACAAAAAATCTTCTCATTTCTAAATCTCCCCATCATACCCTCACTAATTCTGAAAATAATACACTATTACAACTACTTTTTTGGACTTATCCTATATTCCATCACATTATTCTCTTATCTTCCCATCATACTATGGAGATAGTATAATACTAAAGCTAAGGGTTTAATTTATGTACGGAGTATTACATTTTAAAAGAATTGTACTTTCGTACATATCACAGTTGCAAATTTGCAATAGGAAAGGATGACACCCCCATTTGAAGTACTGAATACTGATCTTTTTTTTTTTCTGAATACTGATCTTTTTCTTTAATTGATGGAGTAATGATTGCACATAGTCTAACCAACAACGGAGTAAGGTATAATACTCGCATCATCGTATGAGATAATGAAGGAACTTTTTTTTTGAATGAAAAGATAATGAAGGACCTTGGGAACGATTATTTTAACTAATACGTAGTTTAAAAGAAATAAATCGAATGTACTGATAATAAGATACTCATTCTAGCCATGAACTCAAGAAATAAAAATTGAAGTTCCTAATTACACCTACAAAATTCTAGAATAGCTTTCAACATTGATTCTCCCCAATCGGTAGTATCCAACCTCTTGGGCTCACCCACAACTTATTTCTTTTGTACAGCTTCACCGATCATCTAGCGGAGAGGTATAATCTTTCACATTCTTGAATTGCTAGGTCCACATCCCTTTCATCCCAAACTTTAGCACCTACCGACTCCGGCCTTAAATTAATGGATCTTCTAACAACGCCGATTTTTCCGGCGATTGAGAGCTTGAGGGAGAAGAAAAGCATGAGCTTTTTGGGTTGTGATTATTAGCCGGAGGCTATTTATAGGGGAATTGAGACTTGGGCGTGACTCGTGAGCTTTGTATTATTGTGCTATCTAATTTAATACTCCATAATACTGCGCAACACACTATTATTCAGTAGATAATAGATTCTGAGTACATGCTAGATAATCCTTAGGCTGGCAGCACATGTTTTCAAATTTTGAAAAGTCAAGTAGCGTATTGTAGAAGCTGGCAATAGCGAGTTCCAAGATAATTATTCTCCCAATGTACATCTGATCAATTGCTAGTGCTGCAGCATCCATGACCCGATTGTGATCCATATTTGACCCGTATCTTTTGGAGGGAAAGTGGCCAGTTTTTCCACCTCTTTTTATATAGAGTAAGATGATAAAGAGTGAAGACAATTACAAAGCATTTAAATATATATTAAAGATTGTTCACTTCACTTGACAGTTTTTCAATTTAAAACCATACCAAATCCAACTATTCCGTTCGAACAAATTGTTACCAAATAGTTTACTTCAGTGAACCCAAACCAAACCAAAATCTCAATTTTCACTTTTCAATTTGGTTCAGTTCGATTGAATCAAACCATTTTGCCCATCTCTCACTTAAATACTCCTTAGAACACAAATTGAACTACAATGTGAGACAGAGCGCCATACTAAAAAATGGTAATTATAACAATAGCCCACAAATAAATATAACTGGTGTTGCATAAAACAGCTTGCATCAACCGACTCAGGGCTGGGATCAGAGTAGCAGCAGTTTTCTGGTTCATCTTTTTGGCAAATTCATATAGAATATGTAGGCGCACGAAGCAGATAAACATAGGCCCTCTTTCTTCCTTGTGAAAGGAAAGATAAGAATGTGGAATAGCATAATTAGCTTGTATCAGTTGTTTTGGTGAACAGCGATTTGGTGAATGTCCATATCCTTCAACATAACTGCTCGGCCACATGAATCGCAAGGGGCTGTTCTTGACCCGCACAAACTCTCGTGCTCTGTAAGTCCTCTCAGCCGGTCTCTTGCATTTACCGTGGCTGAATTCCCAGCTTGAACCATGTCTCCACAGAAGCGGCATGTAATTAACCGCAAATGGCATTCAAAGGATTGATGTTGCATCTGTTCCTCAGAGAGATAGGAAGGCAATTGCAATCACAAAATAATGATGATGGTGATGATGATGATGGTAGTGGTAGTAGTAATTACAATAGTATTAAATATGCTTTTCGTTCTGTAACAAAAATATATTTTCCTTCCTGCAAATATAATGCTTCTTTCTTTGATACTATGTATAGTTTTTCGTCTCAATAAAATAATTGCTATTTGTCATTAGTCTTGATCCATTTACATTCATTTTAAAAAACTGACGGTCCCCCACGTAGTTCGGAAATGGTTTCTCCACTTCATTTTAAATGCTTAATACTATATTCCCAGAGGTACAATTTGAAAATTGGAATGCTGACTTTTGTTAGGCCACAACTTCCACATAGTAATAGTCACCGTCTCACTGATGCTATACAACTTTTTTGAATGATGGGGAAATGAAATACAAAACATTTTTAAAAAAATGAAGGGAAAAGTTCAAACTACAGTGTCTGTGAGCAACATCTGTTCCTTTTAAAAAAGTTATTGCTGGTGAAGGACTGAAAAGAACTGTAACTATGGGAGTGAAATAAAAATTACATGGACCTCAAACAAATACTCCCTCCGTCCCAGCCTAAGGCTCTCACTTTCCTTTTTTGGACATCCCAACTAAATGTTCTCATTTCTATTTTAGGAAAGAATTAACACTCTTAATTGACAATTTATTTATCAAATATTAAAAATAAAACATCTATAACATCACAACTATCATCAATGATCCCATTATATTATATACCCATCAAAACTATTTCTCAAAATATACTTGAATTACCTTATTTAATTATTGTCTAAATTATTGTGTCACTTTACAATGGGAACCTTTAACCAAGGATGGGGTAAAAAAGATGTATTGGCAAAGATGAAGGAACATGATTAAGCCTAATAATAGTAGTTAAGAGAATATTACCCAAAATAGGACTAATAAGGTTTGAAAATTCCAAAATAGGACTGCCATGTTTTATTCCCAAAATAGGACTAATTACTATCATGTTTTGGCAGTACCAGACTTCAAACATGGCAGTATTTTCCAAACTTGAAACTAATTACTCCTATTTTGGGAATAAAAAACATGGCAGTCCTATTTTGGAATTATCAAACTGTTGTAGTCCTATTTCGGGAACTTTCCCTATGATAAATGATAATGAAAAGAGGCTACCATAAGTCAATAATGTCAAAATGTGTGCATGACTACAATAACGTGAAAAGTGAAAACATGCAAGGTTGGTATGAAAATCAATACTTATGAAATCAAATCATATACCGGATTAGAAAATAGCTAGGAAGTACATTCTTACCATCTTTTCTTTCTCAAGGACAACACCACACGGGCAAGCAAGTGGCTCATGGAAAACTTTTGCATGTTTCTCCATCTCTTCTTTTTTAAAAGCTTGTCCACATTTCCCACAGTGGACATGGTTCTCTGCCTCATCTTTCCTAAGAACAATCCCACAATTGACATACTGACACACTACATTATGCCTTGCACAGTAAACCTCATGTAGCACTATACTTCTGGAAGGTATGAAATGCTTGCAATTCCGGCATTCAACAGTGTCCATTGTCTCAACATGTGATGTTTGTCGTCCCACCTTTGACTTCAACTTGTCTTGAACAGCCACTGAAAGTGAAAACTTGGTAGTTCCCTTGAAACCATAAACGCCAATAGTGTAAGAACCTACTCCCAAGCCTTGGGAACCAAGAACCAAGGATTTTGAACCGACATCATGGGATGACCATCCGTGTTGATGTTGTGTTGGGAATAACAGTGGGTGTCTGGAAACATACAAATCAGTGTCTCCATCTTCTGCTGTCGAGTCTATCTTCACCTCTATCTCAGCATCCCCAGAGGAAACCCTTTCCCAAGTGCCTTCATCTAATGAGAACTTATAGTATGTATAGTTTCCCTCCTCAATGACTCCACTTTCGGGCTTCCCAAATGTTAGAGGTCTTAGTATAGGTTGACTTGATGTGGTTCCATTTGAAGTGGGGTCCGCACCTATTACATCAACCTCTATATCAGTATCCAAAACAGATACACTGGAAGTAGGTTTCAACTCAAGAACACGTAAATGGTATGTCAGTACACCGTGTGTTACAGTGAGAATGTCTCCTTCTGATAGTGTGGCGTGTTGTCGAAGGCTTGTTTCAAGAACAGCCTTGTGGTTAGGGATGTCGGAGAACCCTGTTTCAACAGGCTGAAGTCTTGCATAAGTTCCTTTTGGTAACCACACATACCGCACTTCAATTGTAGGAGAAGTAGCGTGTTCAGCAGGGAATAGATTAGTCCATATGTGAGTGGGGAGTTGTGTGAAACCCTCCTCTGCAGTGAACTCCAAAACACCAGCATGTGTTTCATTGTTTCCATTTGAGGGAATGTTTTGATGAATCACAGACAAAGAGAAGTGTAAAGGTCCTTTCTCAAAGGCACCTTGTTCAGATAATTCAGTAAAACAAGATGATGGCAGTTTTATTTTATCTCCACTCCCATGATAAGGCACAGCTTCTAAAACACGGCAAAAAACGATTCCACGTCCAGCTATAAGGTTTTCCTCTGTTTGCTGGTTTGCCTGAAACAGACATTTGCAATTCTTATTTATACATATACGATGACCATGCATTATCACACAGGAATGTGCACACTGCACAGACACCAATGTTCTGAAAAACACTAGTCAGCTTCTAAATAGTATACTAACGCCCAGGAGTGGATTTCTAGAGCACTTATAGACGCACAACCCACACAAATTGAACTCTTTTATCCCACTTTTCTTTTCTACTGGTTGATATCATATTTATATATTCTTGACCTCATATAGAATATCGACCAATCAGAATGAGTAACATAAATGAGACAACAAACATGAGGTAGAAGATTTGATCACACAAACACGTGTAATACTCTGAGATAGTAATAATTATTAAATGGGACAACGCGAAGAAAAAAAATGCCTTCGAGGTTTGCCATTTTTTGTACGGAAGGGAGATAAAGTGACTAAAACTCTATTTTTTCATGTGCAGTGTCGTTACTCATGTATGGCTTGTTACAGTGAAAATGCAGAAAGTAAAGCCACAAGTCCACGATAAAAGCATGGTATGGACACAACTACCATAGTTTATGAGTTAAGAAAACAAGAAAATTTATTGGTAGGACTACTGTAGGTTCCGAGATAATCCCTCACAATCACATTTGTTTCCATTTTCCCATTAGTACTATATTAGTATCTTGTACTCCGTAATATACAAACAAATCCAAGCCTTAGTCCCAACAGATTTTGGAGCATTAGTATCTTGTGAGACTTGAAAAATCCTAATGTATAAAGTATGATGGTTTATGATCTGGTATTATTAGTATTGGTATCTTTTCATCTTTTTCTCGATCATTCTGATCGGTCATCAGTAAAAGGGAGGGAATTGAACACAAGAATTCAGGTCAACTAGTAGTAGTTCTAAGAATATCTACATTTAGGTTATTGGGTAGATGAGTACTACGCAGGCGATAAAGCAAATTCAGAATCACAATAATTGGAACACAGTGAAGACAATACTAAAATGAACGCAGATATGCTGATCATCAAATAGTACGCGAGTACACAAAAAGGAGAGATCTTCAGAGCAAAATCAGAGAAAAGGCAGAGAATATATACCTTAGCTTCGGCTTCAGCAGCATCAAGACGGCGAGCGCGTTGGGCGGCTTCAATGGCTTCCCGCTGCCGAATAGCCTCTTGTTTAAATTTCCTCTCCCTCTCCAACTTCAACCTGGCCGTCTCTTTCCTCTCCTTCTGCTCTCTTTCCAGCTTCTCTTTCGCTCTTCTCAACTCAAAATCCATATTTTTGCCCTAAAATGTTCCAATTTCTCCTTTCCAGTGTTGATCTGGGGTATCTTATGCAAGGGGGTTCGCCAAGCGATGGTGATTTTCATATGGATTTCCGATGTCTTGCGGGAGAAGGATTATGATGTCATCCCTGAGCTATTAAAAGATACTCCCTTTTTCCCATTTAAATGCTCCAGAAGAGAATGACACGAGTTCTAAGAAAAGTGTATTTGTGTGATTAAAATTAATTGATAAAGTAAGAATAAAGTAAGAATGATTTTGAGTCACAAACTTTATCAAATAAGGTATGAGACAAGTAAATAAGGACATCCCAATATGGTAAAACGAGACATTTAAAAGGGGATTGAGGGAGTATAAGATACGTAGATCGTGAATAATACAATAATACGTACATTCGTGTATAATACGATACAATTATATAAAATACAGTTTCATATATGTTTCATATGTTCGTGAAACAGATAAAGATACAGACGTGTTTTAAACGTTTCACAATTTTAAAATCCGACATATAATATGTGTTGTATATACTAATTTAATGATAGAAATAAATAGTTAATTATTTAACATATGCACCACATTATTCAACTGTTTAAAATGTATGGAATAGTTTGTTCAGATATACGAATTTGAATTCATAGGAACAATAAGTAATAAAAATGACATTGCCCATTTGAGAGATATTACTAGAGAATAGTTGATATCACTATGACCGTGAGGTTTGGTGAGCCGCCATAATAATTTTCTCTTTGGAGTCTTGGTATGGGTGGAGAACAAGAATAATACTCCCTCCGTCCCACTAACAATGGGACAAGAGGGAGTGACACGCAAATCTATAAAAAGTGGTTTATGTGGTTGATATTGAATTGATAAAGTAAGAATGATTTAGAGCCACACAAACTTTACCAAATAAGGTATGAGACAATCTTAGTGGGACGGACCGAAATGGTAAAATGGGACAATCTTAGCGGGACGGAGGTAGTACAATAGTAGTACAATAGTAATATCGAAACAAATTACGACTTTAGGAAGCTAATTTATTAAATCTAATGACTATTAAACAATTAACGAACATATAAGCATTAATTTTTTAAGCAATATATATAGTATTGAGCAGCTAGACATTTCATTTCAGTTGTATCACTCCATTAGGCTTCCGTTTAATGTTGTCTGTTTTTGAATAAAATACGTATCAATACGTACGGTACGTGTATTACACATTTTATCCTTAAAGTACGTGAATTTTCCAGAATTTTCTGAAAAATTCATAAACGGGAGTATTATACGTGAATTATACGTTTGAGTGTATTATATGGGAATTATACGCTAATAAACTAACAGAGCCGCTAGGTAATTTCCGATTTCGATATTTCTTGATCGAAGTTCGGTTAGTGTTTCCCCAGCGAGATCTCTCGCGTAGGGTTTTTACTTCGCCGCCCTGGTGCGGCGTTTCTTTCAATCGACGTAGCACTGCGCCGTATTGCTGTGGTTTGGATGTAGCTCGAGATGGATGATCGTGACAACGAGAAGATGGTGGAAGAAGCAAGAGAGACGTAGGGATGATCGGGACAGGGTTAGCGTGGAGAGGCTAAAAGCTCCATTCGATGGAATGGATTTGGGTCATACGGCGGGTACGCCACTGAAAGAGGGTATCAATCGAGCGGCGGTCCGACCTCCGCCCGAACCACCACCATGGGTTGTACGAGGTGCTAGAGCCCGTGAAAGTTTTTCTAGTAATTTTTATCTGTTTGTCATTTGTTTTCTTGTGTTGATCTTTGTTGTTGGTCTTGTCAATTTGTTTGAGTTTTTAGCCTCTCTTTATGTCATTGGGTATGGTTGGATCTATGGGAACAAGTTTGACTGTGTCACGCCCACTACATGGTTAACGATTCGTGTTGCTCTTTCAGGGGTGACCGTCTCAAAGTCTCACCATAAGGTTACAGTCGTAGTTGTTGGAGTTTCAGTTGGTGTCAGTTTTATTTTCCCTTTGCTTGATGTAATGATCATGAATTTTTTGATATGAATAGAGGTCTGTTTTGATGATAAAAAAATGAGAGCAGCTAGGTGTACTTTTTTTTGTATACTTGTGTGTCCCCGCAAACAAGTTATTTGTCCACAAACAACCCTAGAGTGTACAACTATCTGTAGAGTTGTTTGTGGACAGACAACTTGTCTACGGGAGACAGATAAGCTAAGTGTACAAAAAATGTAAAACTTTTGTGTACACCACGCATTTTTCTAAAAAAAGACAGTTGAAGAGTTGAGGTGGTTAAAAAGTTGTTATATACTCCGTAATTTAAACTAGGGGTGGACAATTGGTTTATGATTTAGTTTTTCTCGGTTTCGGTTCGGTTTCGATTTATTCGGTTTGAGATATTTGTACCAAACTATAACCATTTGTGTTTTGATTCGATTTGGTTTGAAGTTCAGTTCACCAAAGTGAAAATAATTAGGTTCAATTTAATTTGATTTGATTCAATTTCTTATTTTTATTACTCCGTATTTTATTTGATCAATATCTATATTTTAGAATTAGAACATGGAAGTAGTAGTCCTCTCATATTATTTAAATAAAATGTAAAAGGGAATAAAAGATAGAAAAAGAAATATTGTAAAATATTACTACGTAAAATTAAAACTTCTAACATCTTTTCAATCACTAGAAAAAGATTAACTTCTCACAAAAACTAAAATTATAGTTGATTAACATTTATAATATCACATAAAATATTTTTTTTAAAAAAAACAATATGAGTCTTTGGTGCAAGTGTTGTAATATTCACAATTTTATTCAAATAAATTATGTTAAAAATATAAATGTAATTTGCTGTTAATTGTTATCGTTAAATATCTTTTCATACAAGTAGAGTACAAAACATAACAAATACAAATATGTCATATTAGCTAACTTTGTCATAATGAATGTACGAAATGTGTAAAAGTTAAAATGATATATGCTAACTTTATATTTTTTATGCGTGAATTATTTCTTTATATCCTAAAGATGAAGAGTGAAGAAAAATACAAAGTATTTATATATTACAAGTTGTTCGGTGTTCGATTCGATTTACGGTTTTTCGGTTTTAAACCAAATCAAACTAAACCATTCGGTTTGAGCAAATTGCTACCAAATCAAACCTACAATTTTCAGTTCGGTTCGGTCAAACCAAACCATTTTGCACAGCCCTAATTTAAACATGTGTTGAGAGTTGAGTACCGTATTGCCGACTGTACAGTTTGCATCGTACAGTTGGTGAGATTTGCGTAATTTTGGTGAAAATCTCGGTTTCTATTAAATGGACATTAATGCACTTTTAGTTAGACCTATTCTGTTGAGTATTAGGGACATAATAATGAGCACATTGATATCTATTTTATACTCCGTATAATCTAATTTTGTTTTCTTTTTTTAAATTTCGCTTTTATAAAAATTTCTTAAATTATATATATAACTCACTCTTATGAATTCCGAATCTAATTTAATATTATACTTCTAAAATATGAAATATGAAAATCATAAGTTCTGCTAGTTGAGTATCAATACATGCTAAAAAATTTGGACAAACTTTGCAATTATTAGATATCATCACACCAATCAACTCACATAAAATGTTAATGAACATACAAGAAAGCGCATACTAAATACTAGAAAAGATTCAAGAGATTGACATTTTCGTATTTAAATTCACAAATACTAAAAACATAGCAAAATGAAATACACCGGATAAATATCATCTTTAATTTATTAAATTCATGTGAAAATATAAAAAAAGTCATCAAATTGTTGAATCTATCTACTTATATATACGAATGGAGTAGCCTTATAAATACACACTTTGAAAAATTTTAATTTTCTTAAAAAGATTTTCAACCAAAAGTTTAAAATTTTTAAAGTGCATAAAAACCTCACTTTTGTGTATCATGGGAAAAATCCAAGTAAAACGGGAATAATCATCAATAAAACACACATAATACTTGAATCCCAAATTAGAAGAAATAGGAGATTGCCACACATCGGAATGAATAATTTCCAAAGGAAATAAAGTAGTATGATTAGCATCCATAAAGGGCAAACGTTGTGATTTTCCTAAACGACAAGTCACACAATCGTGGGTAAATGGAGAATGACTACATAAAAATTGTTTTCGCTTAAGAACTGTAAAATATTGTCACCACAGTGACCTAATCTACGGTGCCACACAGGGCTAGAAGCTAAGACAGAAGCTAAAACTAATGGTGGTGATGATGGCAGACTGAGAGGATAAAGTGGCCCACTACTGGTAGCTCACAGAAGCACCACCCTCGAGGCTTTGTCCTTAATCAAAAAAGAATTTTTTTTATCAAAAATCACAGTACAGTTATTATCAGCGCAAAGTCGTTGAATTGAAATTAAATAATATTTTAACTGAGGCACATGTTAAGATGATTTTATAGTGAGAGGACGGCCAGAAGAAGGTAAAGCAACATCACCAATATGACAAATGGGTAAATGGGCACCATTAGCAACACTAACAGAATTATAGCAGGTGTAAGGAGATTTATTAAGTAAAATACCTTCAGATGCAGTCATATGAGCAGAAGCTCCCGAATCAGGATACCATAGAGCCGAATTAGCTTCACCCGGAGTAGTCAACAAGGCAGGAGCAGATGGTTGTGTGAAACGAGAGGGACATGTGACAGCTGAATGACCTGCAGAGAAGCAAATTTGACAGACAACAGGATGGGGAACTTACCCAAGAATACCCCCATCTGATGGTAAGCCTGCAGATCTAACATTAGTAACACTAACAGGTAAGGCATTAATATTTAAATGTGACATAGCAGAATCACAAATAACAGTACCCGTAGATGTCACACCCCCTGCATGTGGAGCATATCGTGCTGGAACTGGCCGAACCCCCCTCCGGGGTTATACACGGACTGTCCCTGCTACGGGTATCAGTACATCGGCTGTCAGTACTGGGCCTAATTCTATCCGTGACCTCTGCGGCCCCTGCCGCCGCGACCACATCCCCGACCGCGGCCTCTGCCGCACTAAAACTGCTGTTGTCCGGGCTGTGCTGGCTGCTGACTCGAGGAACGAGGCTGCTGCCCGCCCTGGTGCTGAGAAGTGGACTACTGCTGTCTGCCTGAGTGCAGACCCGACTGCTGGGCACATGGCTGTCCCGCGTACGAAGCAACCGCACCAAAGGCCTGATGAAACAAAGATGATTCCTGGGAGTGGAGATAAAGTACCCGCTGCTCTTGCTCAAGAGGATGATTACGAAGTGTCTCAAAAGGAAAATTTTGGGGAAATAGGGAAACCGTGGTAAATAATGATTCATACTCAGGTCCTAACCCCATAATGGTAGTCTTTAACACTTCGCGAGGAGGCACAGGGCAATTGATTGTGGCAAGATCATCAACTAACATTTTAATTTCGCGTAGATAATTATCCATGGACTGATTAGGTCTGTTTTTAAGTTGATTCAGTAAACGCTTTAATTCCATAGATCGGACTAAACTTGCAGACATAAACCGAGACTCCAACCGTTCCCAAATTTCATATGAATGTTTCAAATCACGAACATCGATAAGTACATCCCGAGAGACGGTTGCAAATAACCATGAACGGATTGTTTGATCAACTCTTAACCAAATAGAATATTCGGGATTGGGAGTTTGACGGTTAATGACATCTATGGAATAAGCAGTACCTGAATGGAGCCATCAACCATGTCAAGAAGGCCCTGAGAGACAAGAAACGATTCAAACTGAGTTCTCCAAGTAGTGTAATGTTCCACCCCCAGAAGCTTTGTAGTCAAAATATTCGTGACATATTAGTTGCCACATGAGAAATAGTCTGGACGAGTTCGGCAGAGAAGCGGCCGGACTGGCAGTGTGCGTCTGAGAGTGAGGCAAGGTGGAGGAGACTCCTGATGATTCGACAAAAGTGGGACACGCAAAAGAACCGGCTAACAATGGTGGCGGGTCAAGAGTAACAGGCTGTACTGGAGTTGAAGCGGACCATGAAAACACCGGTGGCAAATTCTGAAACAGAGAAGATGGCACTAATGGCCTACTTGGAGTCTTGGAGAGGCAAAGTTGGAGGAGATCGTCACGCCGGAAGAGACAGAAGTAATTGCAGCGTTCCAAAGGAGAGCGGAGCGCCGAAGGAGTTTTTAAAACTGGCCGCAGTGGTGGAACCGGAGACGGCCATGGTCATCACCGTGCTGGAGGCTGCGGAAGAGATGGAGCCCGAGGAGGTCATGCTGCAGTGTGATGGAGAAAACCGAGGAAGAAGGCGGCGGCCCTAGGGTTGCTGCGGCGCCGAGGGTTTAGAGAGAGGACCGATTTTTTGTTTTTGTTTTTAGAGTGCTCTTGATACCATGTGAGAATAATGGAACATGATACTCTCTAAGGAGCCCTAGCTGATATATTTACAATAGAAGGGTTTAATATAAAGTACATAAATATCCCTATATTACTTCTATTACTAAAAACTTCCCCACAGTTTACTCCTTTACTGTAAAAATGACATGTGGCCAATTGAAGGACTAATATGAACCACACCAAGCAAAGGAACGTATGCATTATAACTTTTTTCATTTTTTACTCTAAATTCCATTAAAAATAGGAAAAATTGAAAATAATAATCTCAACTATTGCTCATCCGCTAACAATAATCACAACTATTTTTGTATACTCCCAATTATATGGACCTTTCGTCAACAATGATCATGACCAGATATTACCTATTATAAAATGTGAACTTTAAATAGAAATTAAGAGTAAAAATTAAAAGTTGGGATTATTTATAAGAATTATCTGTTATATCTCTTCTCATCCACTTTAGAAACTATAGGAATTTATTTATAGCCGGTCACGTCGGACCATTATTGGCGGAAGGTCCCTAAAGTTGGGATTATTATGAAATAATTGATAGATGAGATTGACCGTCAATAGTTGGGATTATAACTATCCATTTTTCCTTAAAAATATATCAAAATTAATAATTTTTTTATCATATGTCATCAATATTGCTTATATAAAAGTTAAGAGAAATTGAAGGTTTATTAAATTATTATCCTATTTTCAAACCTCGATTTAGATTATAACGTATTAAATAAATAATTCCTAATATATGACTAAAACAAGTCTAATGAATAAAAATATGACTCATTAATTTTTAGTAACTATAATTACGTTTAAAATTATATTAAAGTGATTATGAAAGTGTACTCATAACCACTTTTCTGGTCGAATTGATTGAAGTTATTGTAAAAGACTATTTGACCTACTTCTTCATATAATTTTGTTTCTTTATGTTATTAATAAAATATATTTTCAAAATAAAATTTTTCTATAACTCAGTAAATTCAGCCAGATTCTTGTCAATTACGAAGATTCAAGTAATTTCTATGTTACCAAAGAGACTCAAACAACATTCTAAATAAAGCATACGTCCAATATATATATTTTTACTTCAGAGGGCGTCTGGGTGAGGGGGTGGAGGCCTGATAAATAGCGTTAAAACTCACTCTATTGAGTTTCGAACCCGGAACCTCCCATAAGGGAGAGTGAGTCGGCGACTAGCTGAGCTACATCGCTTCCTCGAGCATATGTCCAATATATGTTGGTATTGTCAATATAAAATAGGTCCATGGTTTTAAACGTCACTTTGTCCATTAAAGAAGTAAATAATTATGATAATTTATAATTAATTTTTTGTCATCTCCATCATACGATATTTATCTTTATTTTAAATTTTTATGAATGTTAACTTTTTCAAAGTCAACTTTTTCAAATCAAGTCATGGTGTGAGCATACCTGAACAAATTCAACTTGATAGTGATATTGATCAATTTGAATGTATGAATAAACCTTTTATCATCAAATTGCTAACACTAAAATGATCAGAGTCGTGCCTTATGTAAGGCTGGAGAGGCGTGGGCCTCAGGGCCCCAAAAAATTGTAAAAATCAGGGGCCCAAAAATTATATATATATATATATATATATATATATATATATAAGTACTATACATATGTATTTTCTAGTTATTTTTTATTTTTCCTCTTGGACTGTTGGACTTCTATTTCTAGGCTTCTAAGTTCCAGGTTTTATAATTAATTCTATTAGTCTATGTTTTTTTTAATTTGCTTATTTAGTTATTTGTGTTTGTTTTCAGAAATTTTCTATTTTATATTGATTTGCTAAATGCTAATGTAATGTATAATTAATTTGTCATGTGTAAATGCTAAATGGGCGAATTTGTAAACTTGTAAATACTAGTTGGTTCTTGCTTGTTTTTTTATTTATTTAGTGTTATCAATATTGCAATTATGAAATTATCAATTCACAATTCATTAAATTAAATGTTTTGTATTTTATAGAGAAAGTTATAATTACACATATATATTGTTAGGGATTCCACTAAATTATGCATTTTTTATTACCTTGCCTCCCAAATCATTGTCTCGATTTCAAGAGTAAAAGAAAATCACATATTGAATCATTAACACAAAGTCAAGCCGGAAACATTGATAAGTACGTAGTACGTAGTACTTGATTTCAAATAAAATAAAAGAACCATTTCGGAGAGTACATCTTCAACCATGTCTCAAAAAAGATTGAATGAATTAGCTATATGATCAATTGAGAAGAAATTCATTGATAACATAGATTATGCGGACTTGATTAATACATTTGCATAAAAAATGTTCGACGAGTTGTACTTAATTAGTTTATTAATACATTTAATGTCATTTTGCTATAATGTAAGAGTTTAATAATTTAAGAATTGCGTTTTGTGATATTTAATCATTGAATTTTAATGAAACCTATATGAAAAAGAAACACTATGTATAGGACCCATTTATGAAGCTCGACTCAGGCCCGAGTTTAGGTAGGATCGACACTGAAAATGATTTAATACACATATCAAATTAGCTCTTGATGCTAACTCAAGTTCTAACGAAGACTCGCCTTATACTGATGAAAGCACTACATCATTTGATTTTGGTCAAGGTATTGATTAATTCAATGCAATTTGATTCTTTTATGAGTTTTTACAAGAATATTACTAAAATAAAACTTATTTACATAAATATAATTATTCATTACTACAACGTAGTAACTTAAGTTCAAAATATGAACATGAATTACTATGATTTCATACTACTCTAGTAACTAGTCATATTTTTGTAAACCATCTTTATTTTGATCATATTTATGTAATTATTTCTTCTTTCTTTTATTCTTTGATATTTAGATATTCAAGATCCAATTTATTTACATTTTTGTCCACATATATATATTTGAAAGGTTTTTCCTTATAATCACTTTGATATAGACAAATTCACATTCTCAACAACACAAATTTATTAAGACATATTAATTAATAAAGTTATTGATATTCAATCCAATTTTTGACGTGTCATAAAAGTAATACTTGATTTTAATAGATGAAGAAATTGAGATTATTAGATTCATTTTTAAGCAAAATTGAAGTATAGGTTTACCGTAGTTTCGTTAGGAAGATTTAAACGGTCACCCTCCCTCATTTGTGTGTGTTTGACGCCTCACACGAGTAATTATAATGTACCACATAATTATAGACTTTATCATATACAATGTTCAAACACATATCTGATAGGTCATCCACAATCATGTGCATCCTAAATTTCAATTGAGAATGCAGATCGACCATGATGCAACTCTCTCTTTACAACATTATACTTCTTTATAATCTAATTATTAGTTTGTGACATTTTAAGTAAGTAGATTTTAACTTCAATATAATTAGTGACAACAGATAATTGAAACCAAAAATTTCTTTCTCATATGCGCTTGAAGTTACATGTATGTACCAGATAGAGTTGTCCTCACTATTAGTTTTAGAATTGCATCAGTCCTGTAATATATGTTTAAATATTAGTTTTAGAGCAATGAGAAGTTTAGACATAAAATTTCCTTGAATATTGTGTATATATAAAATATAAAAGAAATGAATTAAAAGTTACTATATTTTGAAAAACTTCTCTATACACCACATTGGTTGTGGATTTTTCTTTTAAATCAGATATTATAGTAGTCGTAAATACATATTGTAATTAAATGTAAATGTAATTAAGAGTACTCTTCCCCGTCAGGAATTTCTGACCAGAACCGCCATCTGGACGGCGGGCATTTGGGGCCCTTCCCGGAGGAATTCCTTAATGAAAATTTTATGACATGTTCTCCATCAAGTTTAGTTTATTCACACAAAAAAATCAGCTAAAAATTATTCATGAAGGTCGTCAAATTATTTTTAGAAGATAACTGTGCCCAAAATATACATATAAAACGAGGTTATCTTCCAAATATATTTGACAACCTTCTTGATTGGTTTTTTAGTTGAAAGTTTTTGTGGATAAACTAAACTTGATGGAGAACATGACATAAAAATTGTATCAAAAAATTCCTCCGGGAAGGCGGCCAAACGCCGCCATCCGGATGGCGGTTCCTGTCCGGAATTCCGAACATGAACTATTCTCATGTAACTAAATGTAAGTTACTGTGATTTAAATTTTGAACACAATTATAATCACTAATAGTTACTAAGTCACGCATTTGTTCATGTCATTTTATCGGTAATATTTAAGGAAACCCCATAAATAACTTTTTTTTATTACTAAAACCCATAAATAACCTTAGTCATATTTTTTTCAATAAATTTAATTTGTATGATGTTTAAGTAATAGATAGTAAGCTTTATTTAGAAATACGAGGTACGAAGTATTTGTGTGGCATGTATTTGAGTCTCGATATGGCCTCACTCTTTCAAGGTACATCAAAACTCAAAAGGTTGCACATTAAAAAGTTTATCATGTGACTGCACAATTCAAATATCTTTTTTTTTTCCAAGCAGAATTTAGAAATCTTAAGAAGCCAAGAAGGTAACTATTTATTAATTAGAAAATACGGAGTAATTTTGATTCATTTAGCACTAAATTAAGCCCATGTTCTTTGAATGTATCACATTAAACTCCGCGGTTATGATTTCATTTCAACGACATTACTACCGTGTATTCAGGAATTCCCGGTGCTCACGAGGAGATGACTTCCGTTGAAGTCATAAAGTAGCCGTTACGCTAACCAAAATTAAACATGCATTATCTGCCCGACATCAACTACTCCATCCAATTCCTTTTTTTGAATAACTACATAAGCAAAAAAATTAAAAAGAACGGACCCTCTTTTCCAATTGATGAATAACTACGTGGAGTATTAATTTTCTTGAATAAAAAATTGGTTATATTACTTCCAGACACGAATATAGTCCAAAGCCAACCCAAATTTAGATGATTAAAATGAACAAATCCAATACATTGTACCGAATCAGTCCCCCATTTCCAGTTCCCTCTGACGTTTTATTTATTTATTTTATTTCCTAAGCTCTTTCCTGATCATTCTGTGTTCCTCCATCACTGAGAAGAATCTGTACTCGCTGCCGTTTTGCTCTCCACACATTCAGCAGGTGCTAGATTATAAATGTGTCTCAGTGTGTGTTAATCATGTATTTTGAACACTGGAAAGTTTGGGAATTTCTTCTTGAAGTAGAAGCAATTACTAATATTATTCCTTTGATGTGGAAATTTGTCTTTACACACTGTTCTTTGGTGCTGCTATACACTGCTGCATGGAATTGCATTGCTTTTGTTGCAAGTTTTAAGTGTCTCAGTAGTGTACAAGGGGAGGAGACTTTAGGGTGGACTGGCCAATTTGATATGGATTGGAGTCTGATCTAATCCATGGTTTGGGGTCGATATGGCCATTTTCATTCCTTCAGAGGTCCTAAAAATCATCTTTTGGGATGACCCCAGGGAAACTACTTTTATAACAGTACACTCATTTCCATCAAATGGCCTTTTTATGTTCTCTTGAATTGCGGTTTTGGGGTAAAACTGTTAATTACTGTGATTCTGCGGTAGTCATACTGGGATTGGGAATACCAATCTTGAAAGGAAAAAAAGATTACATTTCAAGTATACTGTTTTAACAAGTTTTTCTATACTGCAGGAAAATACTACTTGGTTCTTTGATGCAGACATATGGCAACGCTTAGTGATATAGGTGTGGCAGCTGCAATTAACATCCTCAGTGCATTTGCCTTCTTGGTTGCATTTGCCATCCTTAGGCTGCAACCTGTTAATGATCGGGTATACTTCCCAAAATGGTATCTAAAGGGGGTCAGGAATAGTCCACTACACTCTGGGACAATAGTACACCGATTCGTCAACTTGGACTTCCATTCCTACTTGAGATTTCTTGACTGGATGCCTGCTGCTCTGCAAATGCCCCAAGCTGAGCTTATCGATCATGCAGGCTTAGATTCTGTAGTTTACTTGAGGATTTACTTGACAGGGTATTTGCCTTGAAAGTATTTATGGATAAATGTTTATGTATGCTCATAGAGCAAATTGGTTTCTATGTTTCTTTATGAGTTACATGTTTAGGCAGGGGATAATGTTTTTGGGAAAAATTTGTTGTATTTTTTTCTTTAGTTTCTTTATGTATATGGTGCAGGCTTAAAATATTCGTTCCGGTTGCTATCATCGCTTTTACCGTCATGGTTCCAGTTAATTGGACGAATCGCACCTTGGAGGAATCTAATTTGACTTATAGTGATCTAGACAAGCTTTCAATATCAAATATACCAACGGGGTCACAGAGGTTTTCACTATTACATCACTATTACATTCTTGTAACTAAGATTTACTCCATTTGATCACCTTTTGGTATGCAGAGTAACTCAAAACCTTACATTTTGGTTTGTGATTAATTATTCAGTCTCAGCACTTGCTTCCCCCCAATTAAATTGTATAGCTAATTTCATTTCAATGCCTTTGCCCATGATTAATGGGTATACACTATACACCATTAGGCACTTTGTTGTATTTCCAGACTATTGATATAACTTTACAAAGCAAGCAAAACAACACTTTGGACAGAGAGAGTACATGTCTTTTATGCATGTAAATATATCTTTTATAGGTTTGTGTTGTGTTATGATTCTTACATTATGGCTCACTTGACATTGACAATTCAGTCAATTCTTGCAGATTCTGGACTCACCTGGTAATGGCTTACTTTTTCACCTTCTGGACATGTTATGTGTTAAAGAGAGAGTATGAGATTATTGCATCCATGAGGCTACACTTTCTCGCATCACAGCATCGTCGCCCTGAACAGTTTAGTGTAAGGGAACACACACGCGTACACATAGACATACACACGCACATCAAGTTTCTGTTTTTCTGAACTAAAACCTTTTATATGTGTATACGGTTTATCAACATGATGGCTATTTGCATTTCTTAGGCTAATTTGATAGTCAAAATCTCTTCCCTATCCGAGTTTTCGAATGTCTTCTGTGGGCTTAGTATATATTTGATATATACTTCGTATTCGATATTTTTCCATCATTTGCAATGGAGCCAAAGATTTATTATTTTTTGGCTTGAGAATATGATGGAATAAAGCAAAATGGCTCACTAAACTGTCTGCGCCTCTTTGTTATGAAGCAGCAGCCAGTCCATGCAATTTTGGACGCGATTTTCACTACGGGTCATCCGGAAACAGTCTCTTTGTGCTTTGGTACAGGGGTAAGACTGTGTACATCCGACCCCCCCTTACCCCACCATAGGTGGGGAGCCTTTGCGGCACTGGGTAAATGAAAATGATGATGACTTCGTATTCGAGATTATTTTGAATAGAAAAAATGACCCAATATGTGATCAATAATCTTTTGTGTATAGAAACATTCTTTCTATTTCCCAATCCATCACAAAACCTTCACACAAACGGACCCTTGAGGTCATACACTCTTTCTGTTTGATGTGATCACACTAACATGATTCTATAGTTTAATTCATGCATGTTAACAAGTGAAACTTTTCTATTTGCTTCAGGTTCTAGTGAGGAATGTCCCACCAGATCCTGATGAATCAGTTAATGAGCTTGTGGAGCACTTTTTTATGGTCAACCATCCAGACTACTATCTCACTCATCAGGTCGTATACAATGCAAACAAACTGTCAGAACTTGTTAATGAAAAGAAGAAAAAACAAAATTGGCTTGATTACTATCAACTAAAGCACGCAAGAAAGCAGTCTCAAAGGCCAAGAACAAAGGTAATATATATTTGCAGTTAGTAAGACCTTCTGGCCTTCTCTTTATAGTTGATGATATAGTAGTGTTTATGCAGCTCAAATGCCTGTTTCTCATTTAAAATTACTAACAACTTGCTTGGGACATGTTTGTCATTAAAAACAGGGTGGTCTTCTTGGCTGCTGTGGTAAGAGTGTGGATGCAATTGATTTCTATAGTTCTGAAGTTGAAAGACTTTCAAAGGAGGTCGGTAGCCCCACCCCACCTTTGTTTTATGTTTGGGCTTTTTCCTATAATAAACTAAAATAAAATTCATGGACAAAACTGTCAGCATAGTTCATTATAGTCACTCCAACGTAAAATGAATGTCACCCTAGTCACCACCAAAGTACAAAATAATCTACACTGCTCATTTGAAGTCAGATTTTGGTCCCCTTTTTTATTTGTCATATATTTGTCATTATTTCTTTATGTTTATCAGCACATATTGGTGCTGCTATACCCAAATATCATAATTTCTTGAAAATCACTGTTGAAAGCTGATATCATTTCCTAGGATTTTACTCCAAAATATATTTTTTATTTTGTTTTCTTGGAAAACTTTACCAGCAATAATCTTCTGCTTGTGGATTTTTATTTAGTAATAACTTTATGACTCTTAATGATCAATGTCAGATTTGTACAGAGAGAATGAACATTATAGGGAATAACAAGTATATTGTTCCAGCTGCATTTGTTTCCTTCAAGACAAGATGGGCAGCTGCAGTTTGTGCACAAACTCAACAGACTAGAAACCCAACCAACTGGTTGACTGAGTGGGCTCCGGAGCCTCGTGATGTCTACTGGGACAATCTGGCGATTCCATATGTTTCACTTACAATCAGAAGGCTCATAGTTGCCGTGGCATTCTTCTTCCTCACTTTTTTCTTCATGATCCCAATTGCATTTGTGCAGTCTCTTGCTAACATTGAGGGAATTGAAAAAGCTTTTCCCTTCCTTAAGGGCATAATTGAAACGTAAGTACCCCTCCCTCTTCATCATTTTCCAGTTGTCATGACTTACCTAACATTGAGGGAATTCAACCTACTTACCCCAGATGATCACTCAGATTTCTATGCCAAAGAATAACCCAGTACATCTAATGTATTATGCACATAGTATATGACATACTGTATGTCATATGGTCATTCTTTAGATGCAAAATGAGTTTTTCGTTATATTCGGATGAACATTGTTTACAAAATGAAAAGTGTATAAGACAAAAAATATTTTGAGCACGATGATATGAGCATTTTTAGGATGCAAGATGAGCAATTATAAAAAAAAAATTACAAAAATAGTTGGATGTAAAACTCCACTGGAGTGTACATTAAGTGAAGATATAAATAAATAGGACACACCTATCCCTCAAACTGACTGTTCCAAACCATCAGCGGGTGGGCTCCTCACAAACCACTTTAGGAGGTTAGGTTATTAGATTAAACACCATAGTCAACTAATGTGGGATACTCAACAATACTGTCTCTTCATTTGTGCTTATACCTATCATTTTATTCCTTTACTTAAAAACCTTATGTAAAGGTATTTTAGACTAACATGTTTCTCATTACTCCATCCTTCTGCAGGAAGGCTGTGAAGTCTTTCATCCAGGGATTTCTTCCCGGCATCGCTTTAAAGATTTTTCTCATCTTTTTACCATCAATATTAATGTTAATGTCAAAATTTGAAGGATTCATATCCATATCATCCCTAGAGAGGAGATCTGCAACACGATATTATATTTTTCAGTTCATCAATGTGTTTCTTGGAAGCATCATAACAGGGACTGCTTTTCAACAACTAAACAACTTTATCCATCAATCTGCAAATGAGTATGTATTGGGTTTTCACACTTGCTCTTATTAGGAATATTATTGTTATATTAGTAATATTGTGTATTTAGTAATATTCTTATCATATTGTTATTCTCTTTTCTAATAAGATTATGATTTACTTTAATATAGACTGAATGTGTCTTATGACTCATATAGGTTCCCTATCTACTTATAGTGTTTGCTTTTGCCTTTGAGGAGTGGCCTATTTTAGACATTCATGAAAAATTATAAAAGTTGATAGGGTTTGAAAAGAAAAGCGATTTAAAAACATACTCCATAAAAGTTAGTGTTTGATGAAAGTACTTTTTTGTGTAATGGAAAAGTGAAAAACAGTTTTAGCCTTTATGCTTTTAACTGCTTAACTTTAAGTAGGAGCACTTGTTTGAGAACACTACTTTCAACTTTTCTTAAAGCAAATATCTGCAATTTTTTTATAGTTGTTCCACACACTCCGTTGTTACTAAACACAATTGATATTGCTAATTGTTCTAATTACAACTTCAATAGCCGCATTGAGGATTAACTTGTCTTCTTCTATTTGTCTGACTATGTAGAGTTTCTTTGCCACAGAATCCCAAAGACAGTTGGTGCATCCATCCCAATGAAGGCAACCTTCTTCATAACATACGTAATGGTGGATGGATGGGCAGGAGTTGCTGGGGAGATTCTGAGGTTGAAGCCTCTAATCATATATCATTTGAAGAATTTCTTATTGGTGAAGACTGAAAAGGATAGACAAGAAGCAATGGATCCTGGGAGTCTAGGTTTCAACACCGGCGAGCCACAAATCCAGCTTTACTTCCTTCTTGGCCTTGTTTATGCTGTTGTGTCTCCTATTTTGCTTCCTTTCATTATAGTATTTTTCAGCCTAGCATACGTCGTATATCGCCATCAGGTAATACTTGTAGTTCAAAAATTATTATAAATAAGGAAAAATATATAGTCTAAATAAAAATAATGAACAAAGTTCTGACTTAGAAGCTGTTCCGTTCACCTGATCTGAATGTTTCTGATCTGAATTTTTTAAGTTCTGATCTGATCTGATCTGAATTTTTCTGATCTGATCTGATCTGATCTGAATCTTTCTGATCTGATCTGATCTGATCTGAATCTTTCTGATCTGATCTGAATCTTTCTGATCTGATCTGAATGTTGCTGAACTGATCTGAATGTTGCTGATCTGATCTGATCTGATCTGAATGTTTCCGATCTGATCTGAATGTTTCTGATCTGATCTGAATTCTTCTGATCTGAATCTTTCTGATCTGATTTGAATATTTCTATAATTGTAATTGTAATTACAATTATAATTATTAGATTTATAATTGTAATTAAAAATTATAACTTAAATAAAATTACAATTATAATCATAATTATAAAAAAATAATAATTAAAATTAAATTTAAAATTATAATAATTATACCAATTACACTAATTATTAATACAGATACAATTATAAATGTAATTATATTTTTAATTATGATTAATTTTATAATTATTGTTATTGTAATTATAATTATAATATTTATTTCTATAGTCATAATTATGTCTATAATTACTAATTTAAATATATAATTACTCCGAAGTAATAATAATTACAACAATAACAACAAGAACAACAATCATATTAATAATAATGATGATTATAATTATAATTACATTGTAAATCATAATTATAATTATAATTATAAATATATTATATTATATTATATTATATTATATTATATTATATTATATTATATTATATTATATTATATTATATTATATTATATTATATTATATTATATTATATTATATTATATTATATTATATTATATTATATTATATTATATTATATTATTATAATATAATAATAATTTTATATTATTAACATTATTATTATATTATTATTAATAATATTATTATATTAATATATTAATATTATTAACAATAACTATAATATAATAATCATAATTAATATAATAATAAAAGTGATAAATCATGTTTGAATTTTTTGACCTGATCTGATCTGAATGTTTCTGATCTGATCTGAATGTTTCTGATCTGGTCTGATCTGATCTGAATCTTTCTGATCTGATCTGAATGTTGCTGATCTGATCTGAATCTTTCTGATCTGATCTGAATGTTTCTGATCTGATCTGATCTGATCTGAATCTTTCTGATCTGATCTGATCTGAATCTTTCTGATCTGATCTGATCTGATCTGAATAAAATAAGATTAAGGAATAAGTAATAAGATTAAGACGAACGGAACAGCTTCTTAGTACACGACAAGCATTAGTGATATTTCTGCAGTGGTTGTAATGATCATTTTCAATTTTACATCATCCATTATTTTTTTTAGTCATATTGGAGGAAAAACTCCAACCTGCCTCCGTACATGTTTGCATTTGGAAAATATTTGGGTTGAGATATTTCAACGTTGTAAATTGATTCAGATAATCAATGTGTACAACCAAGAGTATGAAAGTGCAGCAGCATTCTGGCCTGGTGTGCATGGGCGCATAGTGACTGCTCTTATTGTCTCACAACTGCTTCTAATGGGACTGCTAAGTACAAAGAGTGCTGCTCATTCAACACCACTTCTTATTACACTTCCAATATTGACCATATGGTTTCATTTGTTCTGCAAAGCCCGTTATGAACCAGCTTTCGTCATTTACCCATTACAGGTAGGTATAAGGTATATATATTCATCACAAACGTAACCAATAGACAGTTCATCAATGTGCAAATTTGCTTTTGACAAGAATGTAGAATCACAAACAACCTTTGTTCTTACTTGCATACAGGAGGCGAAGATGAAAGATACTCTGGAACGTACAAAAGAACCAACCTTGAACTTGAAAGAGTACCTCCAGAATGCATACATCCACCCAGTGTTCAATGGCGGAGATGAGAGCGATGTTGGCGAAATGGGTAGTAGTGAAGATGAGATGAAGGAACCCAGGCTTGTTCCAACAAAGCGGCAATGTAGCAAAAAGAGTCAGTCCTCTCGTTATCTTCTGTCTGCGTCCGAGGTTAATCCTCCCAGCTCACATTCATAATAGTGTTGGCTCATTTTCTAAGGGATGGAGTGTCATCCTTTTTTTAGTAGTGTTCTTCGTTCAGCTAATGAGAGGGAGTATATCCTAGCCTAATTAGTCTTCTTCACCCACCTTAGATGCTCGCGGTGCAATTCCATTAAATTGATTGATCACCATCCTTTCTAGTTAAATCCAGGTATGCAAGTTTTGCTGGATGACTGGTTGTGGCAGCAAAGACGTGTATGCCAGTTGAGTATAGGAACTCTATGTAATAGAACATGTCCCATGGAAATATCTTTAACAATTTCGTTAAATAGATGACGATGGTTCTTTTGTTGTTCATGAGTTCATGATGACTACCCACCGTCTAAACACTGAAGTCGGACCTCCCAGACCCAAGACCTGGGAGCCCAATCCTCTATAAATATCCCTATTGAGGGTAGTTGTAGAGGGTTCACAATTCATTATTTGCAAGCTCTCTCTTTCTATATTTTGGCTCTCTAAGCAACACAACTAGTGATTCACTGGGAAGCTATCAAATGTATAAACTTTTCTTAATACAGTTTTTCCTTTCATTTCAGTATCGTCAATAAAACTCATTCGGCATCTTTTTATATATCAATTTAGTAAAAAATTAATTAAATTATTATAAACAATATTTTTCTTGGATACTTTTCTGACTAATTTAGAAATAAAATTGCACATTTTGGTGTTCGGTGTTAAAAACATAAAATCGTTGTTATTTTTCTTTTTTTTTTTTTTTTACTTTTTTCAGTTGATAACAAGTAAAATGGGTTCAGGTGATTAAAGTTTGTTTATTTGTGAAGGTGCCCTGGATTCAAATTTTGTGTCGTGCTTTTTTGTTAAATAGCTCCAGCAATCGGAACTTCAACTTTTTAAAATTTAACTATATAATATTGGTGTCATATGAAAGATCTTAAAAAGTTATGAATTTTGATATATTTTTTGTAAAAATTGAAATACAAAAAAAATACAATGCTTTAAAAAAAATAGAGAAATTGCCCTAAATAGAAGTAATTCAAGTAAATGAGGTTTGAAATTTCAAAATATGACTACAATGTTTTTCTTCCCGAAATAGGAGATGTTACTGTTATGTATTAAAAATACTGTCATAATTGAAACATACTGTCATTAATTATAATAAATATTACCATGTTAAATGCACTGTACTGCAACTATTTGGAAGTCACACCCACAAGATGGCAGTAAACACTATCATGTTAGTCCTATTTCGGGAATAAAAGTATAGTAGTTCTATTTTAGAATTTCAAACTCCATTTACTCTTATTTTGGGAAAGCTCCCAAAGAAATACGATAGTATATGTTTTTTACCTTCATCCCACTCTTCGTCTCTTCCCCTTTACTCTGATGCCTTTTTTTACTTACTTTTGGAGGAAATGAATCATCTAGCGCACAAGAATGTATGAAAAATTAATGTAGTGATCAATAATAGAGCTTTGCTATAGGTACCCAAAATGGGTACCCCCATTTGTCCCCGCCCTAAGAACATCTCCATTCATGATACTCAAATTTACGGTTTTTTATGGCTTGTTATTGCCATGTCACCGCCACATAAGAAGATCTCAAATAATCTCCAAACCTATCAATTTATCCTCATCCATGATCTAGATTTTTTATGAGACATGCACTCAATTTTAAAATCCCTAACTTAAACGCACTCACGCACCCACATGCACTCCACATGGACACAATATACTTAGTATATACTCCCCCCGTCCCAAAAACAACTTCCCACTTTCCTTAAATGGATGTCACAAAATTAACTTCACACTTCAATACTTTCCTTATTTGGCAAATTATCTACATAAAAAAAGTGATAAACAGTGTCAAACAGTGTTTAAACAGTGTCAAACAATGTTTAAACAGTGCCAAACAGTGTTTAAATAGTGCCAACAGTGTCAAACAGTGTTTAAGCACTGCCAAACAGTGTTTAAACAGTGCAAAACAGTGCACTCTACAATAAAGTCAAATTTATTTTCTAAAAGTGTGTGAAAGTCAAACCGGGAGGTTGTTTTCGGGACGGAGGGAGTATATACATTTAGTACGTACACCATTTAAAAAATTATACCACTTAAAAAAAATGAACGTCATTATATACATTTAGTACGTACACTACCTTTTAGGTTGTACATTTAGTACCTTGTATGTAAAATATTTTACACCATTAAGTTAATAAAAAATTATTTTTATACAATTGTTATTAGGTAGATTTTTTTTATGTCCAACGTTCAATAGTTCAACTTATTTAGCCTAGTTAGCTTTTTCCTGTTTTCAACGCGTTTTAAACACATACCGTTTTTTTGAACAAAAAAACACGTTTAAAACGAAAAAATAATGTTGGTCCGTTTAAAAAAGGAAAAAACTCCTACTTCCCGTATAAAACGTATTTTTCCCGTATTTTTTTACTAAAAATAGAAACATGAATTTATCAATTGAATGAACACGTTAAATACATGGATGATCAACAATAGTTTAAAAGCTGTTGAGGAAAATATTTATTGTGATCAAGTTTGTCAAATGTCTTGTTATTTAGTTAGAATAGATTTTACCTTTAATAGCATTTATTATTATGCAATGAGTAAACCATTTATGGGAATATGGCCCAAAAAGATCTTAGGCCCAGAATTCTAGGTTATCATTTCGGTACATGTACCTACGCCTATAAATATGCGTACATGTGGTACAGGACCGAATAATCACCATATATTTCAGCAATATAGTTCTCGAATACAGCCTTTCCCTTTTCCAAAGTTCTCGATAGTATAGAGTAAGGATTTCTTCTGTTCAGAATATTTCTCGATCATTATCAAGAATCCTTCTTCATATTATCATAGAATTCATTTAGCTATTCGTTTATCTCATTGTTCGGGACCAACAACTGGTATCAGAGCCGATCGAGTACTGATCTTTGTCGAAAAAGAACCGTGAAGAAACACTCTGTTTTTAGCTTCTCGATATTTCTTTAAATCTGCTTTTGTAAATCTGTTTTTGGACATTTCTCTGTAAAAGCTATATTGTTGGTTTCGCCGTACCGTATTTAACTAACTATGTTATTTAGTGGGTACACGTTTTTTAGGTTGAAAGTTCAATTCGACACTTCAACTTAGTGCATGCAATTTAATTTAACAACGGATAGTGGCAATTACTCCCTCCGTCCACTATGATTGTCTCATTTTACCTTTTAGGTCCGTCCCACTAAGATTGTCTCATACCTTATATGGTAAAATTTGTGTGGTTCTAAAGCATTCTTACTTTATTCTTACCTTATTAATTTAATATCAACCACATAAACCCACTTTTATTAATAACTGTGTCACTTTCTTCTGTCCTAAACTTAGGGGGACGGAGGTAGTAATTTTTTAACAAACAGATAATGCTTTTTTAATAACAAAGGATAGTACTTTTAATTATCTACAATTCGTAGTGCATGCAGTTTAAACATTTTCGTCGTTTGGACTTTGGAGTACATAAGCCTATTCATCACCTTAATTATGAGTGTGCCTAGAAAATGGAAAGAAGAGCTTAACAGTTGGAAATAATCTTCAAATAGTCTAGTTTTAGAATTTGATACCAGATTTTTTTATCAAATAATCTCTTCAAATAATCTCAACATCTCATTCATAATCTCAAAAAGTATCATTCACATCATCAAAGTAATCTCTAAATAATCCTATGAATAAGGATGTCCTAATGGGTGGCCATAAATGAGTCAACCCATTTAAGTGGTGCCCCACATAAATGAGTTGCCTCATTTATGGCCACCCATTAGGATGGGGGACAAATGGGTACCCCATTTTGGGGTACCTTTAGCTTTTTTCTCAATAATACTGAGAAACATGACTCCAAGTCTCTTTTGGGGTGCCAAAATTGGTCTATTTTTAACACATTCTCTTCTACCCTTTTAGCCCTCAATGTAAGAACACTGGAGTCCAAAATAACTATTTTGGACTACAAGTTGTAAGGTGTTAGAGACAATTTCTTAATTTATTTTTGGAAACATGTTTCTTAATTTATTTTAGGAAACACATTCTAGTTGCCTTGGGGTTAGGATTTACTTCTCTATAAATACAAACTCTCTCCCTTGTAATCATTGTGTGCAGGGGTGGAGACAGGGAGGGGCTGGAGGGGGCCTCGTTCCCTGCAAGAAAAAAATTCTTAAGTAAATAATATGTATAAATACATTTAATCTGTAGAAAATGTGCTGATATTTCAAAGTATGGCCTCTACAATGTAAAATTTTTAAGGACCGGCCCCTTTAATCATAGATTTCTGGCTCCGCCACTGATTGTGTGTGGATCCGAAAATAGAAATAATATTTCTGGCTTGGTAGCGCCCCCAGACGTAGTCATTCGTGGCGAACTGGGTTACCAAATTTCGTGTGTTCTTTAATTGTTCTTCGTGTTGCATGCGTGAGTTTAATTCCTAACCCAAGTTGTAAAAGGCCTAAATTTAGAACCAAATACCATGCACGGGGATGGATGTTTTTCTTGCTTCTGATAATGGAGGACGGAATAGGCACATATCACAGTTAATTAAATAAAAAAGATATATCATTATTGTAAAAGTTTTTTGATGAGTTATATGGCACCCATAAAAATAGAGGGTATCATCCGGATTGAGATCCTCTGCCCGACTAGGAGGGTGCCTTGCGCATCGGATGGTCGGGCAGCGGCGAGGACGGCCTCAAGATCAGCGCAAGTGTGGACCCCAAGATCTACAACCATTGAATTGTCGATCGGACGGCTGTCCGGAAGCAAGGCACTCTACCTTGCTCTAAAGCAAGGCAGAGGCTCCGAATTCGGGTCATCCTATAATGCATTTGATTGATCATCAATATTTCATCATTTATTTATAAAATTATTCCATTTCAATGTTCTAATTATTCCATGTGAAATCGGGGTGGTATCTTGAGGGTTTCATGGAATTTGCTTAGTTTTGTACGAAGTATTACTCATTTAGTTTTAAATTGTATTGTCACTATAATGACTATATTGATATTTTAAACTGTTATTTATGCACGTTCATGTAATTTGTTGCATTACACACAGATTTTTGGTTATTATGTTGTTAGTTACTTTCGCCTATTGTCTCACAATTATTTGTTGGGGAATGATCAGGCTAAACTTGCGAGTATACAAGTGCCGATTTAGTAATAAATTTCGGTAAAATACCGGGTCGAATCCACAGGGAAACGTCGGTTTATAAAGTTCGGTTTTAATAATTAAAATAGAGAATAAAAGTAAAGTGTAGTGATTTTTGTTGTTTAAGTAAATGATAAAATGACTTATTTTAGTTTAACTTTAGATGTTATGCAACGTAATGGTATAGATTTAATTTAAAGAGAGTAAAACGTGAATTACTTCTTTTAGTGTCCTTTCAACGATAGCTACTTCATATCAATACATATATTATACTATTTTGTTGCATAACATATATGGAAAGTTAAACATAAGAACAATAAATCAAAAAATTATCAAAATAGAGAACGAATTATATTGCAACTTTACTGACCATATAAACCTCTAGATGTTATGCAACGTAATTGTATAGATTTAATTTAGAGAGAGTAAAACGTGAATTACTTCTTTTAGTGTCCAATTGATATTTCAACGTTAGTTACTTCATATCAATGCATATATTATACTATTATGTTGCATAACATATATGGAAAGTTAAACATAAGAAGAATAAATCATAAATTTTGACTTATAAGGTTATAACAAATATAAAAAACTAGCGGGGGTAGAGGTTCATCCCGAATCTTGGCATAAGGACTTGTATGAGCGTTAGCCTCTAACGCTCATATTAACCAAGATTACAATACTATGAATGTAAAAGAACATGTAAATATAAAGGAAATATTACCTAAACATCAATGGCTGGAAGAAATGAGCTCCCACACCTCAAGAACGCCATGAAGAACAAATAAAAACTATAAAAACTAGTTATGAACTAATGGATTAAATTGGGATTGAATGATCAATTTGGGATAGATTGGAGGGTTTATATAGGCTTGAAAATAATCTTTGATTGTCCATTCATGAACCTCAATCAACTTGGGGCAAAATTTCCGAGTCATACCTCCCAAATATCTTCAAATCAACTCAATATATCTCTGCACATCATCTGGTTTTTCTGTAGGTTTGGGGTAACTGGCGCCGGCTTGGGCTTAGCCGGCGCCGGGTTGGAGCGTTTTTCACCAAAATCATGTTGAACCGGCACCGGTTGTGGTTTGGCATATTTGACGCCGGAACTTATACATGTTACTGGCGCTGGTTTGAAGCAATTCTGGCGCCGGTTTTGTCCAGGGAATTTGGTGATGTCCCGTTAGGAATTTTGACATGATCCCTTCACCGAAGTTGTAGATAATGAAATCTTCAATCCACCAAAACTTTAATGACATGTTTTTAATCATCCAATCAAAAGATATTAATAAAACACTGAGAGGTATGCATCCTGAAATCCCACCAGCAACATCTGACTTTATTGGTTGATTGAGTCTTGATCCTTTCATATTCTGGACATGATGGATTCACAACATTTGTAGCTTATTGAGTTATCATTCACATAAAACATCAAATCAATTCATGTGGAATTCTCTACAATAAGTTATACTCGAATTATGTGCAGAACGTCATCCTCTTGGTCCAAAAAGCCGTTCATCGTAATGTTTTATGTTATAGCTCCCATTTTGAAGGTATTTTCCCGATTTCTCTTCTATTCTTCAACAAATACTTATGTTAAACACAAGTAAATATAACGGCTATCAGGGAGAAAATATATGTTCAACTAATAATACCTTAGATAACAGATGTCTTATTCAACTATCTTCAAATAAATTAAGAAAAAGTTTGAATATTTAGAGCATATATATACTCTTACCTATAAAAAAAAGTTGAATATATTTTTCTTATTTATCATCTATAAGAAACTATTTTAGTAAGAAAATCATATACAACTTTCACAAATAAAAGTTGAACTTCATGCAGAACAATATAAGTTTCATATTTAAAGTTATGTGTTTGACTATTTAAAAGATAAAATCGAACTGATCTTAAAATGTGTATTTCGATTCAGAAAATTTTGGATCAAATTAAATTGATTCCCTGGCTCAAAACATGACAACAGAATACTCTAAACTCTTACTCATCAAATTGACAAAGTGAACAAATTATTAATTGATTAATAATTTATTAAAAGCAAACACAAGTCAGAATTCAACATATGCGACGACTCTATTGCAAATTAAGTGGTTGTTTGATTCTCTTCTTTTGTGGATTATTATCAGTTTGATTAAAACTTTTTGTTGTTTTGCAATCATTCAAACCTTTTTGTAATAATTAAATTTTCAACTCTGTACACATAATTCGTTAATAATGAGTTTGGTGAGATTTAAGGTCAGTTTTTTCATTTTTTGTGTTAACAGTGATAATATTTCTAAAAGTTACGGTTTAATTTTGTACTACCTCCGTCCAGTTGAGAGGTTCCCATAGCAAAACGGTACGGTTATTTAGACAATAATTAAATAAAGTACTTTGAGTATATTTTGAGAAATAATTTTAATAAGTATATATTATAATGTAGTTAGTATGGATGTGATGTTATAAATGTATTATTTTTAATATTTTATGATTAATTTGTCATTTAAGTTTTTTAATTATTTCCTAAAATGGAAATGAGAACCTTTATATGGGACGTCTAAAAAGGGAAAGTGGGAACCTTCTAGTGGGACGGAGGGAGTATGTAGTATTGGTATGAGTTTATCTATACTAGTTTAGTACCCGTGCGATGCACGGGAAAATATATTTTGCATATAGAATAGTAATTTTTTAAATAATATGAATAATGCATGCTTTATTCTTCTTGTAAAATTCGGCCAAGTTTAATATGCCCATAAAATAATGAAGTAAAAATTGTGTAATTGAGATTTGTAGAGAAAAGAAAAATTGATTTACCACATATTTAATTTATCACTTAAAATGGATTTCCATCTCTTATTATCCACCACCTTTTAGCAAATATTTGGCATACTTCTGCCAAATCCTGTATGAATTTTGACAAATCTCTGGAAAAAATCATTGTTAATCCCATATTTTTTATAGTAGAGGATTTTTAGTAAATCATATAGCTCTAGAAAATAATTAATTGACATAAATAAATTAAAAGTGCACTTCAGCTCTTAAACACTTCCCACCTCGTAGACTTGTACAAATAAATTATTCGATTCTACGTTTCCTTTTATGAATATCACGAAAATATAATTTTATGATCAAGAGATATTTTTCTTGCTAGATAACACTTTATAATATACACACATTATTAAGTGGTCCGGATAAGTTGGTCGCCGACTAACTTTCCCAGCGGCAGATGTAGAGAGGAGGTCAATCGGGCCTCGGCTCACCCCAAATTTGGGATTTCTTTGTATTTTTAATGTAAATTTTATGTGTAAAAAATTATTTGAAAAATGAATTTTTCAATGGGTTTTTCAATGGGGGATTGATACCAGTTTACTCTTATGTGAGGTCCCAAGTTCCAAGTTCAATTCTCAATGAAGTAAGATCGATACCAGTTTACCCCAGGTCCCCCAATCCATGCAGTTAAAAAACACATTATTAAGCACCGACGTTGATAATTGTGGAGATATAGTTATTTTTTACTGAAGTTGAATATAATAACAATAATGCTGAGAAGTGTAATCGATTCTTCCACCAACATATTCAAATTTTTGTTTGTTTTACAAACATTCAATTAATTCACCTAAGTATTATTATGCATTTATGCAACTGATTTAATAAATCATTTTATCATATCAAGTACAAAAACATTACATGTGATCAATACTCCCTCCGTTCTCAAAAATACTTCGCACTTTCCTTTTTGGACAATTTGTGTAGGCATGTTCATTTTACCATTTTCTTACACATCCACAACCATACATTTCCGCTTAATTCTACTTTCTTAATAAGCGTGCCAAATTAATCTGGAAAGGATTTTTAGGAACGGGGTATGTAGTATGTTTTATGGTATTCTAGGCATACACACATCATGCAGCAGGATGCATCATTGTGGAAATTTGTCCAAAGTACTGTATTATGCTCCGTATAAAAGTAAAACTCGTATCTCCTCAATTATACTCGTAATCAAGACTAAACTACAATTATAGGATTTAAACAATTCCACCCCGACAAATACTTGTATAATTGTGTTTTAGGAAATGTTGTTTGATTTATGAGAAATAAAAAAAGTCATAGAATTTCGACAAATTGTATTTGAGTCTGCTCATTCAAAGACCTATTTATGTTTGTGATTCATAACATGTTTACTAAAAAGAGAGGTGAAATTTAGCTCAATAAGTAACTTCAGTGAAACATAAAAGAATAAAAATGGAGAAGATAATGACTAAATTAATCATCACTCTTTGAGTGTTTGAGTGGCAACGTGATTAATCAAGAAGTCAAATGGGAAAAGGCAACCCCGGTAGCAGAATAATCTAGATTGACTTTCAGTCCTTTCTTTTCCCAACAAACACCTTGCCGTTCCTCATTCCATCACCCTCTCAAATGCCATCAGTGAACGAAATACTGGCTGGTTACTGGACTTACTGCTCTCTCAAACCCCATCAATGACTGCAACGTCAACCTCCTTAATTAGATTACCAAACCCAGTGGTCATCGAAACCCTCCACCGATCTTGCTAATACATCTGCGACAAAACCACAACACCACCATTTCGCTCGATCAGGGATCCAACAACTACCATCTTTATATATATAGGGCATGCAGTGATTTACAATCAAAAACCTCCCGAAGTTCAAACATCACTCCGATCCATGCGCTATTTAATGAATGAGTTACTTTGGAATTGCAAAATGCCTTTACCGTCCAATTAATTACACCACCTTTTGGAATTACGGGATATATTCAATTTGTTTAAAGAACAATTAATTACACGTACATACACTTAAGTGGTTAGTGGTATGCCAAATCATTTTGATTTACGAAGTATTGCGTTGCCTATCATCCAATTGCAGCCGAGTGCATTTAATGCTTTGTCGCTTTTTATTGTATTATATACTCCGTAATTTACAAAGCTTTTTTTCCAAATTATCAAAAACATTTAGGTCAACTGCTTCCTTTTGCACTTCCCGCCCAAACTCCTCTAGACTTTTGCGTTTTAATATATATATAGATTTGCTTAGTAATTTATATGAATTATTTTAGATATTGCTTTTCATAATTTAACATAATCAATCATTTCAATATGAAAAAGTTTTCATGTTTTCAAACATGGCGGTTAGCTGGAACCCTAAGGTTTGGAGGTGAGGCTGAGGATCACTCACTAAAATTGCACAATATACGAAGTACGTTCCAAGGTCAACCTGAAGGACCCCTCAAGCTAACTCCGATCCGACAAGATTTTTGGGAGGTTATAAAACATGACGACTTAGCGAATCCAATTGTGATAGAATTTGTACTTATGTGCATCAGATATTCAACCCAACACGCAGAAGCTTACAATTGCACAATATATAACTTATGATATGCTAATCCATGTCAAACTCGTCCAAAAAAGTGTTAAATTCTATTAAAAAAATATCATGCTTAAAGTTTAAAATAAAATTGGAATGTAAAAAATCTCATTTTTAATATTTACTTATTCTATTTATATAAATCCACCATTGCCTTGTATAACATTATTTCTTATACTTTCAAAAAAACATTATTTCATATTGGCAAGTTGCTATTTATTAGACAAACGGGTACATAAACCATGGGTCTGATAAAAAAGGTTCAGATAATTTTTGAAAAATAAAACATGTGGTATGTTTGGCAAATGGCTTATCAACCGGCTTTTAGCTTGTTTGACCCATTTCAGCTGTTTGATTGGTCAAAGAAGCTAATAATGATGTTTGGTAAATGGCTTTTAAAATTAGCTTGTTGAGTTTGAAAAGCTGAAAAAATGGATTGTTGAAGAAGCTAAGGGGGACAGCTTATTCATTCGGCTGGTTCAATTTACACTCTATTAGTCATTTCGAAACAACCAATTTTACCAAACAGTTATCTATAATCAGCTAACATAACCAGCCGGTCAAAACAGCTAACACAACCAGCTGTTAGGAAACAGCTGACACAACCAACTAACAACAACAGCTAACAGCCATTTGCCAAACATACCTTTTGGATAATGACTTTTTGCAAGTTTTGTACGATCAAGTCTCTGCTTGTTTAGTCAATCGGGCCTAACTTAAATTCGACATGTACAAAAGGTCCGATGTGATATGTTTTGATTTGGATCTTTATAATATGACGTTCGTTCTAACATTATTAACATATAGGGGGCGTTTGGAATTTGCTTTCGCTTTTTTTTTTTTAAAGTAAAAGCAGAATCAGAATTACCTTTTTGAATCTGGTCTACCCTATCTTCTAAAAAAACTGATTCTAGGAGTAAATTAGAGCACCAGAATCACTTCTGCACTTTCTCCCGAACACCCCAACTTTTGCTTCTGCTCTCTAAAGGAGCAGAAGCAGTTTTAAAAATCAGATCCACCCCCCCCCCCCCCCCCCCATATTAGTAAAATTGAAATTATGATTAAAAATGTGATTAAAGTTTATAAATGTAATTTCCTAGAAGGCTAGAACATAATTGTACTCAATTAAAGTTACTCCTTTTGTCACGGGTAAATGTTCTCATGTGATTTACGATGTTTGACTGAGATAAAGTTAACTGATCCCTATCAATAATAAGATTATTTTTAGCAAATAAAATTTACATATTCAAAAAATCACTAAAAATCTCTAAAATCACAAAAAAAAATTAATTTGATAAAAATGCGATATATTAAGTAAAAGATTAAAAACATTTTACATTGACTGGACAATAGTCCTCCGATCACCAATCAACATATATTTAGTCTTGCGCCTAGTCAATGGTTTGACTGAATCATACAACATGGTTTCTCAACCTTCTAATGGAACGTCGTCGTCCTCTGACACAGGGGCGGAGGGAGGGGTGGCCTGGCTGGGCCATGGCCCACGGCAATTTTTTTTGGTATCATATATGAATTTTTAAAAAATATTTAGAATTGGCCCAGTGCAAAAAAAAAAATTGGCCTAGTGCAAATAAACCTTCCACTGCAACGCTAAAGAAAAGAAGCGCAGAACCAGAGCCGACGGACGGTTTGTGCATCGCCACGCCAAGCCAGCTGCAGACCACTCCGTCCACTCGCCGAACGGCGGACGCCGCCTCTCCTCCACGGCTCCGCTCCGCCGCTTGCCCTGCGCAAGTTCGTTTCTTTGCCTGCTCACAACTCACCTGCTTCTGACTTCTGAGCTTCTCCAGTTCTCGGAAGCGTTTACTGTACAACCAGCTATACGGTGCCATCCGTACAGCCGGTGGCATTTTTGCAATTTTGATGAAAACACGGCTTCTTTTGAAAGAGCATTAACGCAATTTTGTTGAGCATCAAATCTGTTCTTTTGAGTATTGGGAGCCTAACGGTGAGCATCAGTGATGTCTGCTTCATACCTTATACATCACTTTCTGTTTATTATTTTTCGTTTATTAAAAAGTCTTAAGTTGTGTCTATAATCAATTTCAATTACTTTTAATATGTGAATCTAATATAGTATGATATGTTTGAAATGTGCAACCTTTTAAAATGAGCATAAAGCAGTACCACATGAGCACACATAACTTACAAAGGGTCTGTTTGCAACAGCTTCTGCTTTTAAAAAAGTGCTTTTTTTAACGAAATGGGGAGAAGTGATTAAATAAAAGTTGATAGTGTTTGAGAAAAAAGTGATTTTGAAAAGTAAAAGTGGGTAGTGTTTGGTAAAATAAGTGTTTTTTGTGTAATAAAAAAGTAAAAGCACCTTTGACGCGGAAGCCGAGAAAAATAAAAATTGTAGAGCCCGTTTGGAGACATCTTTTTTTGGCTTATCAGGCTTATCAGCCAGCTTTTTCACCAAACACGTAACTTTTACTTTTGTGTGCTGAATTGTGTAATAAGCAGAAAAAGTAAGGTTAGAGTTACTTTTCTGGCTGTATTGGCTGAAGTTACTGTAGAGGACAATTTTAACTATTTTTACATGTAATTTTTTCTATAATTTATTAATAAAATATATTTTTAAAATATTTTTTTCTTGAATCAGCAGAATCAGCCAAAACAGCCACTTCAGCCAGAATTTCATAAATTTCAGCAGAATCAGCCAAAACAGCCGATTTTCGTGCTACCAAACGGGCTTGTAGTGTTTGGGAAAATAAGTGTTTTTTTAAAACCAAAAGCTGAGAAGTGCTTTTTTAAAAGCAGTTGCAAACCAACTCAGAATGAGTATAAAAAAATCAAAAAACGCATTTGTGTGTGCTCATTCATTTTGAACATTATACTCATGTGAAATTAACATAAAACTCATTTCTAATGTAGTATGATATGTTTGAAATGTGCAACCTTTTAAAATGAGCATAAAGCAGTACCACATGAGCATACATAACTTACAAAATGAGTATAAAAAAATCAAAAAACGCATTTGTGTGTGTTTATTCATTTTGAACGTTATACTCATGTGAATTTAACATAAAACTCATTTCTAATGTAGTATGATATGTTTGAAATGTGCAACCTTTTAAAATGAGCATGAAGCGATTCCAAATGAGCATACATAACTTACAAAATGAGTATTAAAAAATTCAAAAGCTCATTTGTGTATGCTCATTCATTTTGGGCACGACACTCATTTGAGTTTAACACACAAACTCAGTTCTTATGTGTCCAATATTCATCTGTGTATATTCATTCCTTTTAGACATTATACTCATTTGCCTTTAATATTAAACTCATTTCAATACAGACAAATCCACAAAGAGCTTTCAACTCCTTTCCCTTCTTCTTTCTATAAGCCAGCCCAGAAACAGGGGGTGGGAAGAATTGAATCTCAGGTCAAAAGTGAAATCCACGTTTCGCTGCGCCAATCGATCGGAGTATGTGGCGGCTTGGGCTGCTTCGCGAGTTGGAGACCTGGGAAATCGATGTTCCGTCTTCATCGATGCCCTTCTTCTTCTTCTCATATGAGTTGTAGCGCGCAGATTAATTAAAAAAAAAAAAAACCGACTGTACCGTGTGCACGGTACAGCCGGCTGCACCATGGAATTTACACCAATTCTCTCGACTTTTCGAGGTAAGGGTTTCAGACTTAAAGTTTTATTTGTTTTTACATTTTTTAGTTTAATACTCTGTATAAGTTTTATTTGTTGATTGTTATGTGTGCAGTGTGCTTTGTTATTTTACTTGAACTCCTAAGGATGTTTTAGGAATTACGCACTTCTACAATTTTTTTTTGTTATTTTTTGATTTGTGTGCTCTGAATTGTAAAATGAAAATTAGGATTTAGAAATGTCAAATGTGATTTGTGAATTTCTTAAAATATTAATATGATTTATATGAATTCAAATAAAATATTGATTAGTTTTTTAATTTTTTTGTTAGTTTTAGTAGGTATGGCTACTCAACCTACTTCCAAAAAGGCAAAATCACATTGCGTTCGTTTTATTAGCCTAGTACAAGTAGACAAGTGTTAAATGTCTCAATTGAAACTCCTAATATCTCATCCGCTCAAGAGGAAGTAGTTTCTGATGCACTTGAAATTGAGCGGGATCCCGGAAAACGCAAAACGATAAGTGATTGGCCGTTAGAGAAAAGAGATGAAATTAGACGATCTTATTTGATGCTTGGACCTTATTAACCGAAATTGAACTTTTACAAAGGCCGAGTTTACAAAGATAGGATACGTCATTTTCAAGCTACTTGGTTCAATGAATTTAATTGGTTAGAATACTCTCCAACAACACATAAGCTACTGGAAAGGCAGAACATTTTCGACTGTAACAACAGAAAGATTATTTTCTGCAATAAAACCCGTGAAGAATGAAATTCGTAACAAGATGAAAGACGATTTCTTGCCGATCGTTTGACCATATTTATTGAAAAGGAATTTGCCAACAAAATCGACATTGAGTCTGTCATAGATAGGAGAGAGCGTCGGACGGGTTCGGGTTGGACGGGTTGAGTTTTGATAAACCCGTTCGGTTTTCGGATTTGTAAATTGAAACCCTACCCTTTAAAAAAATCGGACAAATCGGGTTGCACAAATTCGGATTTCGGTCAGACTGAATCGGTTTTCAGGGCTATTTAGGGTTATTATCATATTATGTAGTTATGTTGAAATTGTGAAAAATAAAGTGGTAAGTGTTTAAAAACCAACAAAAGTCAGTAACACTATAACTCTATAAGTCTATAACAAAAAGTAGAAGTTGTCCTAATATGGTAACAGACTAACAGTAGCACTGTACCAGACATATATTAACATAATAACATGCATAATAATATACAAAAAATTACATAATATGAATACCAGTAACTGTAACTCTGCAAGGCTGCAGGCTACAAAGTTGCCAGAGTATAGCAATTAGCAAGAAAGCAATGGTTTAGAGTGACAACCTCCAAAGTGTCAAAGTGACAAGTCTCAATTCCAAAATCCAAAAACATAAATACATTATGCAGTTCCAACATAGTAAACAAAACATATAGAAAGTAGCAAAAATTGGCAATTGACAAATTTGAACAACATTCAACTTGAATCCTTGAAGTGTTTAGTCCTAGTTTCTTGTTTCCTTGTTCCATCTTGGAGCAGACCAACAAGCAGCAGCCACTTAGTTAATCATTGTATTTCTTCCTATGTACATGACAAGGAAAACTATATGTTTCATGAAAACACGGACTTAACTGTTGGGAGTTGGGAGTTGGGAGGTATCAAAATTAAAAACTATATAGCATCAGAGTTGGCTCAGACTGTTTATTCACTTCACAAAAAATGGGGGCATACAAAACTATATAGAATAAAATTAACACCAACCATTCATTTCAATATTTGGTGGAAGCTATCATCACTGCCAAATTAAGCAAACAGTTAATGTAATAACCGGTAAATACATGTGCTAACTCCAATATTTCAAGCAAGGCAGCAATTAAGAATGTAATAAGATGCCTATATTTAAGCTCAAATTATTTATTCACTTCACAAAAAATGGGGGCATACAAAAGTATACAGAAATAGAATCAACACCAACTCATTCATTTCAAATTTTGGTGGAAGCTATCATCATTGGGATTCATTGTCAACATATGCAACACTTAATCTCTAATAAATCAATACATTTGCAAATCTCAATAGTTCCAGTAAGGCAGCAAGTAAGATGCATATATTTAGGCTCAGATTGCTTATTTACTTCACAAAAAATTGGGGCATACAAAACTATATACATAGAATCAATACCAACCCATTCATTTCAATATTTGGTGGAAGCTATCATCACTGCCAAATTAAGCAAACAATTAATGTAATAACTGGTAAATACATGTAATAACTCCAATATTTCAAGCAAGGCAGCAATTAAGAATGTAATAAGATGCCTATATTTAGGCTCAGATTGTTTATTTACTTCACAAAAAATGGGGGCATACAAAAGTATATAGAAATAGAATCAACACCAACCCATTCATTTCAAATTTTGGCGGAAGCTATCATCATTGGGATTCATTGTCAACATATGCAACACTTAATCTCTAATAAATCAATACATTTGCAAATCCCAATAGTTCCAGTAAGGCATCAAGTAAGATGCATATATTTAGGCTCAGATTGCCTATTTACTTCACAAAAAATTGGGGCGTACAAAACTATATACATAGAATCATTACCAACCCATTCATTTCAATTTTTGGTGGAAGCTATCATCATTGCCAACATATGCAACACTTAATCTCTAAAAAATCAATACATTTGCAAATCCCAATAGTTCCAGCAAGGCAGCAAGTAAGATGCATATATTTAGGCTCAGATTGCTTATTTACTTCACAAAAATGGGGGCATACAAAACTATATACATAGAATCAATACCAACCCATTCATTTCAGTTTTTGGTGGAAGCTATCATCATTGCCAACATATGCAACATTTTATCTCTAATAAATCAATACATTTGCAAATCCCAATAGTTCCAGCAAGGCAACAAGTAAGATGCATATATTTAGGCTCAGATTGCTTATTTACTTCACAAAAAATGGGGGCATACAAAACTATATACATATAGAATCAATACCAACCCATTCATTTCAATTTTTGGTGAAAGCTATCATCATTGCCAACATATGCAACACTTAATCTCTAATAAATCAATACATTTGCAAATCCCAATAGTTCCAGCAAGGCAGCAAGTAAGATGCATATATTTAGGCTCAGATTGCTTATTTACTTCACAAAAAATGGGGGCATACAAAACTATATACATATAGAATCAATACCAACCCATTCATTTCAATTTTTGGTGGAAACTATCATCATTGCAAACATATGCAACACTTAATATGTAATCATTTAGTATAGACATAAACAAGATTACCGTGTCTTTTTGTACAAGCACACTAATAGGTGAAATTGTACCAGTGGAACAACAACACTTCCATTTACAATCGTACCAGCAGGTTTATGCTTTTGCAGGCACAACATTGATAGAATGACAGAATCATAGCATAGCATATCATTAGTGAAATAACATATTACATATTTAAAAGATAAAGAAAAAGTTTTACTATTGTCTTATCAAGAGAAGGGCCTCCACCAACATTCCCATCAGTTAATTTTGCATTCAAAACACAACATTAAGTTAGCAAATAACAATAAGTTGAAATATAAAATTTCAAAAAAGAATGTGTATAAGCTTGTACCTGTTTCCAACCACTCTACCTCTTCAATGTTTTCTTCTATTGAGACAGGCTAATTGGACATCCTTAACCAGTCTTGAGCACATATGATGATATGAGGGCTTCCACAATTTTGGCACTCAATGAACTCCTAAAGTAGTCTAACACTCTCCCACTTGTACTAAAAGTGGACTCAGAAGCTACTGTGGAAATAGGAACAACAAGAATATCTCTTGCCATTTTAGATAGAATTGGAAACCTCTCACCATTAAGCTTCCACCATCTCAAGATGTCAAATTCACTATCCTCCTCAATTATGTTCTCACCCAAATAACTTTCAAGTTCAGTTTTTTTCAAGCCTAACACCCCACTTTCTTGTTTTTGTTTTTTCAATTGGGCTTTCAATCTGGAGACAGGCCTACCTCCAGTTGATTTAGATTGCAAAGGAACCACATTAGGGGTTAAAAGGGAGCTTCCACTAACCGAGAAATCACAGTTTGTAACATAATCACGATACAACTCATTCAAACCCAACTTTATCGTTTCAAAGAAGGCATTGCCTGTCTTTTCCTCAGAAAGAAATTAATTGACGGGGCCTGTCTTTTCATTTTCATTTTTTCTGGATCACCCCATTACTTGTCTAGTTTGGCTTTCATTTTAGTCCCCATTAGTTTCACAGAATTAGTTTCAGAAGCTTCCATATCTTTGAGAACAAGGAACATATCAGATATTTCAGAGAAAAATGTATTAGCAGTCACATAGAGAGAGCCTGAAATCCTAAGGGTCATTTCATAAATGTTTTTAAGTACATCTACCAAAGTTTCAACTGCAAGCCAATCCTCAACATCAGGAGTTTCAGGTTGCAGATCAATAGAATAGGAAGTCTCAGTCTCCTCATAAGCTTCAATAACTTTTTCATTAGACAGTGCAACTTTCAGCATGAGATAGGTTCAATTCCACCTAGTTGGGACATCTAGGTGCAATCCAGCTTTAGTCTGCACTCCAATCAAGTCTGAAATGTCCTTGAATTTTTGTAACCTAGCTGGTGAGTTTCCAACATACTTAATAGCATCTCTTACTCTTTGAACAGAACCATCATCTTCTTTTAAACCATCTTGCACGGCTAAATTTAGGATATGAGCAATACATCTCATATGAAGGTACTTTACTTTCACAGAAGAGTCACCCCAAGATAAAAGTTTTTTCTTAAAAAAAAACTACTGCAGTATCATTACTACTAGCATTATCAACAGTTATGGTGAAGATAGATTTCAATCCCCAATCTAGCAAATAAGACTCTAGAGCTTTGGCTAGGTACTCTCCTCTATGGGAAGTAACATGAACAAAGGAGATGTTCTTTTTTCAGCTTCCACTCATGATCAATAAAATGTGTAGTTATACACATCTAGTTGATCCTCTGTACAGAGGTCCATGTGTCAGTTGTTATACTGACCCTCTGTGTGTGGTCCCTAAAGTACCTTTTCATATTCAGCTTCCCATCTAAATAGATTTGATAGATGTCCCTAACAATTGTCCATCTAGAAGGAATTTGAAACCTAGGACAAGCTATAGCCATAAACTTCCTAAACCCTTGCCTCTCTACAAATCTAAATGCAAGTTCATCAATTATGAGCATTTCAGCAAGTGCTCTCCTAACTGCAACTTGATCAAACACCTAATTCACTAACACTCCAGTATTTTCAAGTGTTGGATTACACAAGACTGGTTGGAAACTGAGAAGGTCTTGCCTAGTATCTTTTGAGCAATGAATTTTCAGACAGTTCAGTATGTGATTTCTCAGAGAGGAAGTGGCATGCTTCTTGGACTCGCAACAGTATGTTCTGGCACAATGTTTGCAATTTGCTTTGATAAGGACACCTTTACTATCTTTTATCTTGTCAAAGTATTCCCATATTATGGATCTGGACTCTACCTCCTTTCTTTTTTTTTTTTTTTCAGAAACAGGCACATCAATAGCAGGTATCTGCTGAGTGCTGGTGTTAGGCCCAACATCATGAGCTTCGACCATAGGTTCTTGAGAAATAGGAGTCAGATGGGGTTGAGAACCAGATGCAGGTATGGTATCAATACATTGACCTTCCATTCTGAAAATTATAGACAGTTCAAATACCTCAATGCAGTCAACACATTGAACAATGAACACATAAATGACATGAGGAAACTTCATGTCAGGCCGGCCTGACGGGCTACTCCGTCCGGCTGAGCCCGTTTGGGTACCTTCCCGGTGGAATTTTTTGATGAAATGTTTTGAGCATGTTCCTCATCAAGTCTAGTTTGTCCATACCAAATTTCAGCTCAAAATTCGATCGGGAAGACATTCAAATCATTTTTTGAAGTTGACTACTGTTTTATATGTATATTTTGACGCAGTCAACTTCAAAAAATGATTTGAATGCCTTCCCGATCGAATTTTGAGTTGAAATTTGGTATGGACAAACTAGACTTGATGAGGAACATGCTAAAAAAATTTCATCAAAAAATTACACCGGGAAAGTTCCCAAACGGGCTCGGCCGGACGGAGCAGCCCGTCAGGCCGGCCTGATGAGAAGAGCACTCTAAATGACATTATCACATATTGACCATCACAAATACTTCTACACATGCACAGTAAAGTCTGGGACAATCAACAATGTGATCTACAGAAGGATATAAGCAGTAGGCTTATTCTGATCTCTACTCTACAGACTTAGAAGATACCAATTCACTCTAACTACTCGTTTGAGTGTTTGAGTACAAAATGGTAACTTCAACACTTGTGAGCCATAATATATGAAATATGAATCATCAATTCGTCATGTTTACTCAGAATATTATATTCAGCCATCATCTTATTCAGTACTCAGTAGTTCAAAATACATATCACATATGTATCAAGGCATCAATCTTACATTTAAGTATTTAAGAGGCATCACAGATGCATCACATTTTACAAATCCACAGACCACAGTGAAATATGTATCAAAAAAAGTCAAAACGAGGTATCAGGGTTCACATTAACGGGCTGACTGGCATCACCTTCTCACATATGCATCACAAATTACAAATCCATAGTCAAGTAGGCAAACAGAGGTATCATTGAGGCAATAAGGCTAACATTTAACAAATCCATTGTAAATAGGCTTCCACCATTCATGAATGAGTGAGCCACAATTACACAAGTAATACATATCAAAAGACAATAACAGTATAACACAACATATCTAGAGTTCGAGCTTCCAGGTTTCCACCATAGTATAATACCCAGTTATATCACCATAATAGTTAATGAAATCAAACTTTTATACCTCACAACAGACTCGTAGTGTCGTATAGTCGCAGGCTTCCACCGTTCCACCTATCTAAGCTTCCACCGTTGTTAAGCTTCCACCAGTCCAAACTGGAGGAACAATAAGCCAGAGAGGAGAGGCAGAGAGTCAGAGACAAGCCAAACAATGAACTATCAGTGCCGGACTCCCGGAGGGTGAATGAGAGCGATCAGATTGACGAGAGATTAGAGAGAAGGGATCAATGAAGGCATTAAAGAGAGAACTCAGAGAAGGAGTCTGCGATGAAAAGGATTAGGGTTAGCCGGTTAGGGACTTAGGGTTACAGACTGGGTTACCTGTAAATAATTAGTATATATACTACTTGGAGTTTCGGGTTTTTCGGGCGGGTCGGGTAGCGAATTTTAAAACCCTACCCGCGACCCTGAAACCTTAAGCAAACCGGGTTCGGTTTGGATATTCGGGTTCGGGTCACCCGACCCGGTGGGCGTACAAAGGGTATATCCGAACGGGTTTTCGGGTCGGTTCGGGTTTTGCTCTCCCCAAATTATGTCCTATGAAACATACGTTCGTATTTTGGTCCTATTTGTGAACATTGGTCCTCTTTTAATCGTAAAAGGATAATTAACTCTTGCAATATCAAGTGAATGATTCTTGATGTTTGCAATATTTATTAATCTTGACTCTCATTAAGGTTCAAAACTTCAATTCATATTAATTAATGACTCCTTCAAATGACTCCTTCAAATGTAATTTGGACTTTGGAGTAATAAATAGATGTCGCCATATCTGATGATGGCCAATTCAGATTCAAAATAATCACACTAAAAAACTCGTGATTAAACCATTTGCCTGGCACGTTAGCACGTACACCACGTTCCACACGACAGGAAATGATGGATCCAAGATCCTCTATTTTAATTTCGCATATTATTACGCTTCTACCCTTGTTTGGGATAACAATTTACTATCGTACATTCTAGGTTCTGATCTAAGTCTCAACCGACATAAATTTATTGGGAGAACTACAAAATAAACTCTTGAACTTACATAAAAAGTGTAAATCACCCCTTTTATTGGATGCTATGTCCGGCCATCGTCATTTGGGGCGGTTCCCGGTGGAATTTTTAAATGAAATTTTGTGAGCATTTTTATTCATTAAGTCTAGTTTAGTCATACCAAATTTCATTTAAAATTCAATCAGCAAGACAGTCAAATGAATTTTTGAAGATAACTGTGTAGTTAAACAACGCAGTATATTTCAGAAAATCATTTGACTGCCTTCCTGGTTAAATTTTTAGTTGAAATTTGGTATGGATAAATTAGACTTAATGTAGAAGATGTTCAAAAAATTTCATCAAAAAACTTCACCGTAAACCGCCCCAAATGGCGATGGCCGGACAGAACCTCATATAAAGGGGGTTATTTGCACTTTTTATGTAAGTTCAAGGGTTTATTTGGTAGTTTTCCCTAAATTTATTTTATCCATAACAGTAACGCCAAAAATAAAATAAAACGAATATTAAAATATTCAAGAAAAACAAGTTACACCGGAAAATGAAAATTGGAGGTGTAATAATACACAGTGAAAGATATTTCGCCGGACGGCCAGTCCGCCGGCGGGAGACGGCATTCATCTCACTCGAAGATCTCATAATCGTCGGCGTTTCGAGACACGAGGTGCCATTTGCGAGCCTTCAATCTCTTCAAAACCCGGTCGAGCGTGACGTCAAAAGCGTCTCTTACGCTCCCCAGCCCTTCTTTCCGGCTGGCGTACACTATTTCCGGCATCAAATCGATGATCGTTTCCCTCATCTGCCTCACGTTCTCTCTGTGCACTCCTTCCAGCACCTCCCGGATCATCGTACCGTTGCTGTTCCTGACGCCGGCGTTGTCGATGTAGACGGAGAACGTCTCCGGCCGCCACGGCAGGTGCCACACGTACTGGTCCTTGAATGTCCCTTCCCAGAAGTACACCGGGATCGCGCCGGAGATCATGCAGTCGTACATTGACCGCCGCGTCATCCCGTCCCCCTTCGGCTGCAGGCAGAAGTCCGAGTGGAGGAACGAGTCGAACACCGCCGGCGACCCGTCCGAGCACATCACGGCGGAGCAGTCCACCGCCCGGCACGCCTCCTCGTCGATGCAGTAGTCCATCAGCATCCCTCGGAAGTCGTTTTTTATTTTGTGACGCTTCGCTCCGACGAAGGTGAATAGGCTGTCGCGCTTATGGGATCTGACGTGGCTCTGCCACTGCCGGATGTCGGCTTCCGACCGGGGGTGGAATCCGGTGGGGTACGGCACGCTCTCTTCTAGCCGGTCCTTGTCGTGCTTCTCCACCCCCAGCCGGAAAACGTTCTTCATTCGAGGCATGTAGAGGAAACTCGTCCCCCAATCGCCGTCGTTGTCGGCCAATCGCCGGAAATCCCAGGTCAATCTACCCAGAACTATGAAATGGTCCACACCTTTGTGCTTGATATAAGTCGGCTGCTCTTCAAGCCAATCTAGGAACATCTCACAGTACCGGTCCCGATCTTGGTAAGTGTAGTTGAACTCCGTGAACAAATACCTCCCGACGGCGATGCCGGCGTAAAAGGGTAAGAAGAATCCGGTGGCCTCATTCGGATCCATCGTTCTACACTTGTGATTCAGCATCCGTTCGTGGTAAATCAGCTCTACAGAGTACATGTCCGTCCAATACCACGCCGGGATGAGATTCTCGGGAACAACGCTCTCGAGTCCAGTCGCCGGCGGTCCGAATCCGCCATTTGCGACCACCTTGCACCCGGTTCCCTTCCATGGATCCAGCTCCTTGCAGTTCTCCACGAGTTCGTAGTTGAACTTCCGAGGAATCTCGTAGACGTAGACCTTGCCGGAGCTGCAATCCTGGTGGTTAGCCAGGAGATGTTGGCTGCCGGCCGGGGACTTGGACGGGGAGGAGTGGATGAGGGAGAAGAGAATCCAGATTTGGAGAAGGATGGTGGCGAGAAGGAAGAGGCACTGGTTCAGAGGTAGCTGGGCTTTGACTGACTGTAAAGCGTGTTTTAGCTGAAGTGGTCTGTGCCTCTGCTCCGTTGACTGTCTAATGCCTGGAATTGAGAAGTTTAGGTGCATCTTCACTCTCTCCGGTGGAAAATAGAGCTTCGGGACTGATCGGAACTGTAACTGGTCTTTCAGAATTCAAACTAGGAAGTGAAGATTCAGGAAGAAAGATAGCTGATTTCCGCGGCCATGAACCCAAGATTTCGAGGCTAGAGACTGTTTGGTTTCTGAGTTGTAACCTGTGTCGGTTAACACAACGTAGCTTTTTCCAGTACTACAAAACCAATTATGACCCGATTGATAGTCTCATATTTTAGCATAATAATCAAAATGAATAAGAGTGTAGTTATTTTTCTACTAAATTGATAGGAGTCGATGTTTTCTTTTGGATTATCCAAAAGTTTTTGTTTAGATATGTTTTGATATGATCCGTAGTCCTGTCAATGGGTTGGGTCTAGACCCAGACCCGATTTGAATCCGGCACTTTATTTGAGGGTTTGAGTCTAAGTTTAGAATCGTTTCCTGGATCCGTATTCGAACCCATTACATGATAAATAAAATGGGTCGGATATGAATTTTTAAGTTCCGGCCCGTTTTGGTTCCGACCCGTGATGATATAATTATAGTTATAATTTTTTACATGTACACACACAATATACATAAAAATATTTAAACATAAAATGAGGAAAATAATCAAATATAAAAAATGTTTTAATATTTGTATGCTTATTTAGTGGTTGTCCCACTATAATGAGATTTTCGCTAATGAATTAGTGCTCTAGGTTCTCTACGAGTTCACAGATTTACATATAACATACTCCGTGTATATTGTATTATATATATAGTTCATACAGAGTAATGAATAGAACAACATTTTGCTTATTTATATATGATCTCTTCCAACATGAACATTTTTTTGTTATATACTTAGTGTTGAGGTTTATTCCTTCAACCCTCGGGTCCAACACGTAAGCCCAAGGATTTCGAGTGGAGTGTGTATGAATATCTAGCCCAACTAGCAAGTAATATGGATCAAGGAGAACAGTAAGCAGCAAGTAAGTGATTAGGTATTATTATCTCTTAATAACTCCCTAATACAATACTTTTCGCTAAGGCTCGTCGGCCGATCGTCCTACAAGGCAGTAGAAGTGTTGCGAGTAAGAATGCTATAACTAGAGTGCTAAGAATAGAAAGTTGACAACCCTTTACAATGAAATAAATGCTTCTATTTATACCCACCAATGGGCAGGTGGCTACACTGACGTGGAAGCATGTGGTTCGCTGGTGTCTCAACCACCAAATCTTCAGCATTAAATGCACTTCCCGCCAGAATCTAGGTTTCCCGCCTAACTAGTGGGGGCGTTCGTCCACCCGGGGAGCGGGATGGATTGCTTCAGGCAGCCTCCAAGGGGTATTGGCCGTTCGTCCCCTGGCCTTTGTGGATCCTCGCCATGCGGACTGGACTGCCTCCGATGGCTAGGGGCTTGCTCTGACGACGTTCGTCGTCATTCCGGTGACCCATGGTCCTGCTCCTTGTCCCTGCATGGACGTTCGTCGAGATGGGCCGTTGAGCCTAAACCCCAACTGCAGACGTTCGTCCCTCCTGAAAGAACATGGGCTTGCCAGGCTAGCTGTGTGCTATCTAGACGTACGTCCGGAAGAAGGGGTAAATGGGCCGAACCTCAACTTGGGCCATTAACCCAACACTTAGTATTATGGGGGTGTTTGGTAAACGGCGTTTCAGCCGAAAAATGGCGCTTTGACGATTTTTAGCGTTTTCATAACGTGAAAAAGCTGTTTGGTAAATAGCTGTTCGGCACTAGCGTTTTTGGTTGGAAACGCTGAAATGAAAACATTGCCAATAGGGGAGTTTTGGGTTAGCATTTTGAAAAATGATGTTTTTGACTAATTTTATGGTCAAACAGATAAATTGCCAATTATCTTTTGACAACCCGCCAATTTATTCCAGTAGTCAAACCCGCTGATTGAATCCGCTATTGACAACCCGCTAACATAACCCTCTATCAGCTAACCGCTAACCGCAGAATGCCAAACACGCCCTATATTTGTTTGCATATTTGTTGGATAATCGATACCCATATTGTATGAACAGGAGAGATTAAACAAGAATAGAGAAGAAATAATGAAAGTGTATAGAATGAATGAATATTTGTTATATCAGTTATAAGCCTCCTATAAGGAGTATATATAGGGAAAATCCAGGTTTGGGCCTCTAATATGGGCCTGATAGACCCGGTTACATAAATGGACTGATAGTATAAAAAGCTAATCTAGAACATCTTAATAATAATAATAATGTACAATAATATGAATCCGCTAAACGTGTGTGGGCCGCTGTCTAGGCCCAGTAGTCGGCATACCGGGGGGTCGGAGTCTATATAATCCATCAGGATCCCCCACTCCCTGAGTCGAGAGTACTCGAGGCGAAAGGGGGTAGTCCAAACTGTATCTGCAACGTTCTTCCTCTTCGGCCGGGGGACCACACCCTTGTCAATGATGGATAATCGCAGCTATAATAATAATGTACAATAATATGAATCCGCTAAACGTGTGTGGGCCGCTGTCCAGGCCCAGTAGTCGGCATACCGGGGGGTCGGAGTCTATATAATCCATCAGGAGTTCCCCACTCCCTGAGTCGAGAGTACTCAAGGCGAAAGGGAGTAGTCCAAACTGTATCTGCAACGTTTTTCCTCTTCGGCCGGGGGACCACCACCCTTGTCAATGATGGGGAGGTGCCTCGTTAAAAACCTTTACTAGGAAAAACCCAGTGGGAAAAAATCCTAATAAAGGGAAAAAGAGTACACCTAGCGTCCCCAAACATTAAACGAGGAAGGTAAGTCCCTTCCGACATAATCAATCTAGCTCAGCTCCTCTTCAACCAACTCAGCTCTTGTTCCTGCTCATGCGTGATATTTTCTGCTCATCTAAAAACTCTGACCCCTCAGTCCCCCAGTCCCCACTCTTTGAGGCGAGTGGAGACGAGGTGAAAATGAGTAAAGTCATCTTTGTACCTGCACATTTATCATACATATAAAATCTTTTTCTTGGGATTCATGTTCCCGATCGGGAGTTCGTTACTTGAAACGAGTGGAGATGTGAATTGTTAATGTAAGTTTTCTGTCGTTGAGGGTGTAATATTGACAAGCCGAAGGCTTATGCTGCTACATGCTCGAGGGTGCAACATTGACAAGCCGAAGGCTTATACTGCTACATGCTCGAAGGTGTAACATTGACAAGCCGAAGGCTTATGCTGCTACATGCTCGAGGATGCAACATTGACAAGCCGAAGGCCTATGCTGCTACATGCTCGAGGATGCAACATTGACAAGCCGAAGGCTTATGCTGCTACATGCTCGAGGATGCAACACTGACAAGCCGAAGGCTTATACTGCTACATGCTCGAGGATGCAACACTGACAAGCCGAAGGCTTATGCTACTACATGCTCGAGGATGCAACATTGACAAGCCGAAGGCTTTATGCTGCTACATGCTCGAGGGTGCAACATTGACAAGCCGAAGGCTTATGCTGCTGCATCCACGAAGGTGCTTGGTGGGAGTTGTTTCACCGAGGGCTATGGTACATGATTAAATACTTAGTAGAATGGATGTGTGAGCTATTCGTGAGCAACGGTCGCCACTCGAGGAATGACTGAGACCGGTCTTCGTGCCCGACTTGGTCGGGGCTTTGTGCCTGAGGAGTCAGGGCTTTGTGCCTGAAGAGTCAGGGCTTTGTGCCTGAGGAGTCAGGGCTTTAAATCCTAGTGATGGGTCTCAAGCCACACTCTACTATGCATTTGATCATAAGTGCGTGATAGTGTGATATTCGCCCGACAAAAAATTAATTTAAATAAAAATAAATAATATGAAAATTAAAGAGTACTTATCTTTTTAAAGTGGACTGAATATGTTGCAAAAACCACGGCCCTCCGTTTTTTTTAGACTGGTTCTGGACTAAATGTTATCTGCTGGCCCACATACTTTAACTAGAAGCTAGATATTTGCTCCGTATTTTCTCAGCCAGCCATCATGAGAGGAGTTAAGTCCATCCACGTATGGATTCTTTAGGCCACATATCACAAATGTGAATTATTATAGTGGGTCAACTAAAATCCATACACCAAACCTTTCTCTGGCTTCTGCGAACGAGATAGGCAAGCAAAAATTTGAGAGGAGATAACTCTGCCACTGCCGCCGGAGGAGGAAACCCATCATCGTCGTTGCGTAGGTGGTCCATAGAACTTTCCTCGTCAGCTAGTACTGGATCTTGTTGTTGGCTCGACGAGCAAACCAGACAGATCCGACGGCGGAGCAACCGAGAGCGTGGTGAGCGGCGTTGTAATGAAGATGGCGGGGCTCGTTGTTTTGTTCGTCGTGCGTCAACCGCAACTTTGCTGCCGGCCGTTGGGTCGGTCCAGACCTTGACGGAAAACCGCAGGTCCGTCGGTGCTCCAGGCTGTAGGCTTGTAGTGAGCTTCGCGGCTACGGCGGCTAAAATCCGGAGCGATGGGTGTGCTGGACCAAGGCGACGAGGACGAGACCTAGAATGGCACAGCGAACTTCGGCTCGTACAACCAGCTTCTGCAGATATGGCGTACGGTGGTGGTTGACGGCGGACGACGAGGCAGATCTCAAATTTTCAGATTTTCTTCTTTTTTCCATTTTCCAGAACACTTTTTGGCTGGAACGATATTTTTGGATTTTTAGGGAGGTTTTCTCACTTGATTATTGATAACCGCTTTCGCGGCGTTGTAGTAAAACGGAGTCTAACCTTTCGGTTTTTCCCCGAGTGTCGTGTCTCTTGAGGAATGGCGGAGAAGTTTCTTAATTTAATTTTAGTCACGGGCTATCGCTAATCGTTGGAAGCCTTTTCAATATAGGAAAGTGTTTTTGTTCTTTATTATGCCAAATTATAACTAGGAGCAAGGTGCAATTTAAAGATTAATGTATAAAGACTGATTATTCAAGGATGCAAATAAGGGCAATGAATTGAGTAATTAGAAATGGATATGTTCTTGGACCTCTTAATTAGGGAAATTAAGACTAAAGTTGGACTAATAATTTCTTTCCTCATAGACAAGAATAGAAACTATCTTCATTAATTTATCCTATTTCTAGGTATCATTAATGTGTTTAAAATGGTTGGCTTAAATTATATTCTAAACCCATAGACAAGGTAGAAATAATTTTCCAATATTTTAATTAATAAAAATAGCCAAATTCATTAACTAGTTAAACTCTTTATTTTAGCAATTGAATTTATTTCTCATAGACAAGATGTAAATCCTTTTCATTAAATTATCCTATTTCTAGGCCTTATTAATGTGCTCATAATATGGTTGGCTTAAATTAATTTCTAATCTCATAGACAAGTTAGAATTAATTTTCCAAGAATTTAATTAATGAAAATGGCTAACTATTATTAATTACTATTTCATCATTTTAAACAACTAGTCCAATTTATTAATTTTACCCCCTAATTTTAGGTCAACAAGTCAATCCATATTCCTTTACTCAATTCATGTCCTAACAAATTTAGCTACTCATTATCATTTTTACAATTAACGATATAATAATTAAATTCAACATTAACAAGGAATTAAACATGTATGATAGCAAAAATTAAACAAAAATTATATTCTGGAACAATAAACTTGTAGGAACTAAAATACAACTTTCTGGAATTTTTTTACAAATTTTTGAAACTAAAATCCAATTTTAACAACTAATTGATAACTTTCCCAATTTTAACTAGAAAATACAAAAAGCAACTAAAAATATGCTAACTTCGTTATAAATTTTATTTTTAGCTACTGGGAGGTATATAACTGTGAATAAACTGTAATCAGGTCCGAACTAATTTTTTTCCTTTTTTAGTATTTATTTTGATTTAAGCAATAATATAAGGTAATTACCGAAAATTAATAAAAAATACTCTAAATTCGTACCAAATTTTATATTAACTACTAGTAATGATATTTAAGTTAACTAAACTGTAAATAGGGCCGAACTCATTTTTTTCTTTTTTTTTCTAGTATTTATTCTAAATTATGAACTAATATCAAATAATTACCAAAATTAATTAAAAATTACTTCTGGTTCGTGAAAAATTAATTTCTTCAGATAAATAACTACCTTGAGGCTAGTGAACAACTATATAATTAATTGGAATGATTTCAACAACAATAACTATTTTATTTAATTTTTGGAAGGAAATGCGAAATACTTGAAAAATAATCTGGAAATTTTCGAAGAACAGATCGAAGAAACAAAGCACAGATTCAGATTCTACACATTGAGAAGATGAAAATACATATAAAGAACTTACAATTTGGAGCTAAAATGAAGAAGATATGAAGATTTGAAGTTTCTCTCTCTCTAAGACCTTTGGAGCTCGAAAATGGAGGAAGAAAGAAGGTGTTTTGAACTGATTTAGGGTTGGAGGAGGTGTGTTTGAGTTGAGGAAAAATCGGGCTATTTATAGGAGAAATTTCCCCGAAGGCGGCCAACCAGGCGGCCGCCTTCCGCCTCTCTCCGGCCGCCTGCCGTCTTCGTCGCCGACAGCGGTCGGTGGCCGATCCCCGTCAGCCGTAGGCGGCCACAGAGGGCGGCCGCCTTCCGTCACACATCGGCCGCCTGCCGTCTTTTCATTGTCAAATCGGATCGCGGCGGATCCCGGCGGATCCCGGCCGCCGCAGGCGGTCCAGCAGGCGGCCGCCTGCCGTCTTGTCTGGCCGCCTGCCGTCCTGTCTGGCCGACCGGTGGTTGGTTTCGTCCCCTTGTGCCGCAGGCAGCCACCGTAGGCGGCCGCCTTCTGTCCAGTGTCGGTAGCCTTCGGTCTTTTCCTGGTCCCGAGTCAAAGCGAGGTTGACTTCTGATTTTTCCCGTAGGCGGCCGCGAAGGCCTCCATTTTGGGCGCCTATTTGGGCGCCTTCTGCCATTTTTGTCTGGCAGATGCGGCTTTTCCTGCTCTTCATTTTTGTCTTCTGAATCACCTTGATAAAATGTTTGCTTCTTCCAGTATACATGCATTTGTCACTCAAATTGATTCATTTTGTGCTCAATTGACCCGAAATCCCGCTAAACATATTATGGATGTGATTTTTACCTGATTTCATGAAACTTGAACCGAAATATATAAAATGTGTCTTTTCTTTCTATTTTCATTCAAGAATCGCTTAAATTTGATAAGAAAAATAAGTTCAAAAATGGACTTATCAATCTCCTCACACTTAAGCGTTGCTTGTCCTCAAGCGACGAATTAGTTGTAAACACACTCAAAAGGTAAAGCCTAACTGTATTACAATCTAATTGCTATTTTAAAGAAGTAGAAACAAAAACCTCTTCTTTTTATTCTTAATCTTTAAACATTTTAGAAAAATCACCCAAAATACAAGAATTTAAAATTAGTATTGCTTAAGAAAACCTATTTATTATGTTAAACCACCAATCAATTCCTTATCCCAAGATTTTCATTATTCTAATTTGGACATTCATCTTGTTCACCATTTTTTCTTTTTTCTTTTTCACTCTTGTTGGCGGTGTTATCTCATGGTAAATGCATATTTCATTCTCACAGACTGTGATTAACGAATGAAACAGAGCCCCTTTTCGGAGATGGAATTGTCCTATAACAATGAGTTTTGAAGAGGTTTATTAATAGTAACATTTTTTTAATGAATAAAATGAATGTCCAATTAAAACAAATTCAGACCTTTACATTCGCAACCAAAAACCCATAACAATTTTAAGTTTTCAAAAATAATAATAATAGTAAATTCTTATAATAAGGGTGATTTTCTAAACTATTTTGTGAATTGATAACAAATTGAGAAATTAATGTTTCATATCAAAAATAGTAAAAAGATTGTTCTAAAACAAGGTTTTGACTTTTGAGTGTAAAACGCAACCTCCTCACACTTGAGCTGGACCTCGCCCTCGAGGTCTTCTTTTGAGGCACAAAATTGGGAAATAAAGGCACATTTTTTTTTTTTTTGGTTCTTTCCTCACACTTGAGTTTTGAAAAGATTTTGTGAAGAGGAATAATGAAACAGGAGTAAAATGGTTTTTTAAAATCCTTACATCATCCATAGTCAGTTTGTAAGAGCATTCAAGTCAAAAGAGCAGCGCAATGTCCAACCTGAAGAACAAACAAACATGATAAAAATGTTAAGGAAGAAGCAAATCTAAACATCGCCTGCGCCATCCTGGGGGCCATAGTGTGGCCTAAGCCAATCTCTCATCTCATCAATATCTAGCCTCTGGGTCTCTAGCTCCGCCTGCATATCCCAGGTGGCTCTCTCCTGAGCTAATCGAAAGTCTCTGAACTCTCCCAGGGCCGTCTCATGCGCATCTCGCATCTCCTGGAATCCTCTGTCCTGTGCAACCCGCATCTCTGAGACTGAGGTCTGTAGACTCCTCATCCCATCCATCATCGCTCTCCAATCTGCGGCGCTAGGCATGTATGAAAAGGGCTCGCTAGATCCCTCATGTCCTGAGGGTCGAGAAGAACTACTCTGCTGGGTCGGCTGCTCAATACCTGGGAGCTCCTGAGTGTTCCGCTTCTTCTTGATCCTCATGTTGGTAAAGGATGAGGATCGAAGAACGCGGATGCTATCCTGTAAGTGCACTAGTCCTGGAATGTCTAGGTCTGGGTAGAATGATCTAACGAGAGTAGTGATGAAAGGCCCTGCCTGGATAGTGCGCCGCACAGTCTTCCCTTGGCTCCGGAAGAAATGAGCCATAAGGACAGCCATATTCACCGGGATGCGGTGAATCAAACTCCAAAAGAATAGTATGTCCTTTTTGGACAACCTGTTTGTGTTGTTAGGTCGTCCAAAAAAACCACAAGAAAGTACGAACGAGAGTATGTACCAGTGAGTCTCCCTCCATTTGTTCGAATGGGGGTGCATCCGGAGAAATGATCTGGTGTCTGTGCCAGAACTCATCAATGTCAAATGCCTCGGGTAAGCGGGTCGGAAGAGCACGGAACTCCTCAGTCTGTGTTATGCTGGGGTATAGAGCCCCATCCTCCATCCGAGCTCAGCCACAGTGATGGAGTGCTCCATGCCTAGAATAGTGAACCTCATCCGAGACTCTGACCCAATAACAGCACCCTCCTGCACAGCCTGTCCGTAATGAGTGAACTGAACGGAGCACAGAAACTCCATCGTCAATGGAAGGCTGGCCCTCTCCTGAACGAATAGAATCCTCCGCCATAAAGAGTCTCCTAGCAGGGCATCAATGTCATCCCAGTACCCCCATTCCTCTAGCATCGTCGGGTCCAGGATCATGGGAGGAAGGAGTGTGCGGTATTGCCCCCATGCCTGGAAGCGTCTGCGATCAGCAATAGTAGCAAAGGGGATATCAGGCTGTGGCGGCGGGTCTTCCCGTCCTAGTGGTGGCTCCTCGAAAATGGGATCGTCACGTCTTCCTCCAGACATCTGCAAGAAATAAACAAAGTAAAATATTTTTGGGTTAGTTTTTTTTTTTTTTTTTTTTTTTTTTTTTTTTTTGGTTGGGTTGCCTCCCAATGAGCGCTTCTTTAACGTCACTAGCTTGACGAATGTCCTCCTTTGGTTCAAAATTTTTGGAGATAGAGAATCTCCTTGCTTTTTTCAATCGGGCCGCCATGGTAGAGTTTAAGTTGGTGGCCGTTGACTTTAAAGGGACCCCCATTAGCATCTTCAATCTCAACGGTTCCGTAGGGGTAAGCTTTTATGACCTTGAACGGTCCGGACCATCTTGACTTAAGCTTTCCTGGAAAGAGCTTCAACCGGGAGTTGAATAACAGCACTTTATCTCCAGCATTGAAATCACGAGCCTTGATGTGTTGATCATGGTAGAGTTTGGCCCGTTCTTTGTAAAGTTTAGAATTATGAAAAGCTTGCGCTCTCCACTCTTCCAGTTCATTCAGCTGGTAAAATCGTTCCTTCCCTGCAGCATCCAGTTTAAAACAGACATTTTTCATCGCCCAAAGTGCTTTATGCTCGAGTTCGACGGGTAAGTGGCAAGACTTCCCGTATACAAGGCGAAAAGGTGTGGTTCCGATCGGGGTTTTGTAAGCAGTCCGAAATGCCCAAAGAGCGTCGTCAAGTTTAGTTGACCAGTCTTTCCTGGTCTGGGCAACAGTTTTCTCCAGAATGGACTTCAAATCCCTGTTAGCGTTCTCCACTTGTCCCTGAGTCTGGGGGTGGTACGCTACTCCGCTTCGATGTTGGACTCCATATTTGGCCAAAATTCTAGCCATTGGATCATTGTGGAAATGAGTCCCTCTATCGCTGATCAAAACCCTAGGCACACCAAATCTGGTAAAGAGCTTTTTCAGAAAATTCACGACTACTCGAGAGTCGTTGGTGACACAGGCCTGGGCTTCAACCCATTTAGAAACATAATCAATGGCCACAAGAATGTATTTGTTTCCTCTTGAGCTTGGGAAAGGTCCAACAAAGTCGATGCCCCAAACATCAAATACCTCACAAGGTAAGATAAAGTGTTGGGGCATCTCATTGCGCCCAGAAATGTTCCCGATTCGTTGACAGTTATCACAAGAGGAAACAAATTCATTATCATCTTTAAAAATCGTGGGCCAGAAGTACCCACAGTCCAAAACCCGCCTTGCGGTTCTATTCCCTGAAAAGTGGCCCCCAGTAGGACCGCTGTGACAATGCTCTAGAATGTCCCTTGCCTCAGCTTCAGTAACACATCTTCTCACCACCTGGTCAGCACAAATTCGGAATAGATATGGATCATCCCAAAAATAGTGCTTTGCTTCTGATAGGAACCGCCTTTTCATGTGCCTTGTCAGTTCGGTAGGCTCGACTTTACCAACAAGGTAGTTGGCAATGTCGGCATACCACGGTGTTTGCTCCTTGGCGGAAATCGCCATCAATCTCTCAGCAGGAAAAAGCTCCTCAATTTCGCATTTTCCGAAAGTTTCTGCTAACTCGGCATCTAACCTCGAGAGGTGATCAGCTGCCTGATTAGCAGACCCTTTTCGGTCCCTGATTTCAATATCAAATTCCTGCAACAAAAGAACCCAGCGTAACAGTCTAGGCTTAGCATCATGCTTTTGGAGGAGATATCTAATGGCCGAATGGTCGGTATAGATAATAACCTTCGAAAGAATGATGTAAGTCATAAACTTCTCTAAAGCACAAACAATAGCAAGGAATTCTTTTTCAGTGGTGGTGTAGTTGAGTTGTGGCCCTGACAGAGTTTTGCTAGCGTAGTAGATTGGGTGGAAGTTCTTGTCCTTCCTTTGACCAAGGATGGCCCCCACTACTAAGTCACTAGCGTCACACATGAGTTCAAAGGGTAAGCTCCAATCTGGGGCCACAAGCACAGGTGCATTGATCAGTTGTGTTTTAAGTGCTTGGAAAGCATGGTGACATTCATCAGAGAATATAAAAACCGCATCTTTTTCAAGTAACCGGGTGAGAGGTTTTGCGATTTTAGAGAAATCCTTTATAAAACGACGATAAAAGCCCGCGTGTCCTAAGAAGCTGCGGATGGCTTTTACCGTGGTTGGTGGAGGAAGTTTCTCTATTGTCTCAATTTTTGCACGGTCCACCTCTACCCCGTTACTTGACACTTTATGTCCAAGTACTATACCCTCTTTCACAAGGAAGTGACATTTCTCCCAACTTAGGGCTAAATGGGTTTCCTTGCAGCGGATAAGTACTTTTTCCAGGTTTTCAAGGCATTTTTCAAATGTTTCCCCAAAAATAGAGAAGTCATCCATGAATACCTCCATGAAGTGGCCAATGTATTTTTCAAAAATGGCAATCATGCACCTCATGAAGGTGGCAGGGGCATTACAGAGACCAAAAGACATCCTACGAAAAGCAAAGGTCCCAAAAGGGCATGTAAACGTAGTTTTGTCTTGGTCTTCCGGGTTGACATGGATTTGGAAGTATCCACTCATGCCATCCAGGAAACAGTAGTGACTATGGCCTGCCAACCTCTCTATTAATTGATCGATGAAGGGAAGGGGAAAATGGTCTTTCCGGGTGGCTTCGTTCAGTTTGCGGTAATCGATTACCATTCGCCACCCGGTAACAGTTCGACTGGGTAGAAGTTCGCCCTTTTCATTTTTCATGACGGTCATTCCCCCCTTTTTGGGGACAACATGAATAGGGCTTACCCACTGGCTATCAGAGATGGGGTAAATGATACCCGCATCCAGCAGTTTGACAATCTCGGCACGCACTACTTCCATCATGTTTGGGTTTAAACGTCGTTGTGGTTGGACAACTGGTTTAAACCCTTCCTCAATTTTGATGGTGTGGGTACAAAAGGTGGGGCTAATTCCATTGATGTCCTCAAGTTTCCAAGCAATTGCTTGCTTGTGTGTCTTAAGGACTCCAAGTAATTTCTCCCTTTGTTCCTCACTTAAGTGTGCGGCGATGACGACAGGGCATTTGCCTTCGTCATCCAAGAATGCATATTCTAAGTGGTCGGGCAGTTTCTTTAGCTCGAGGGGGTGGTCGTTTTTCAAGTTTTGTTCATTTTTCTCCCCCTCAAACTCAGTCAATACTTCGTTAGAAGCTTGATCAATCAGCGCATCCTCACAACTCTCACATGCATCACTCACATCACTGTTGGCCTTTTTTAACAGACATGCTTCATCAGTTACATGTCCATTTTCTTCCCCAAACAGATACCCTTCAATAGACTCAAAGGTATCAAGAAAATGACATCCTTGAAAGGAATCTGTGGGGTGTTTCATAACATCTGAGAGTCGGAAGGTGCATAGATCATCTCCGACTCTTAGAGTTAATGAGCCATCAGTGACATCAATTAAAGCCCTGGCGGTAGCCAGAAAGGGCCTTCCCAGAATAAGAGGTGTTTCTCTATCCTCTTCCATGTCCATTACTACAAAGTCGACTGGGAAAATGAATTTGTCAACCTTGACCAAGACGTCTTCAACAATTCCTTTCGGATATTTGACTGAGCGATCAGCCAGTTGAAGACACATCCTGGTGGGTTTCATTTCCCCAAGTCCTAGCTTTTCGACTATAGAGGAAGGCATCAGATTGATACTTGCCCCTAAGTCAGCTAGAGCATTATTGAAATTGAAATTGTCAATAGAGCAAGGGATAGTGAAACTACCTGGATCCTTTAGCTTTTCGGGTATTGACCTTAGAACCACGGCCGAGCATTCTGCGTTTAAGTCCACGACTGAGAGCTCCTGCAGCTGCCTTTTGTTTGTCAGCAAGTCTTTGAAAAACTTGGCATATTTGGGCATCTCCGCTAAGGCATCCATCAGCGGCAGGTTGACGTGGAGTTGTTTGAGTAGGTCCAGGAATTTGTTGTACTTCCTGCTATCGTCATCATTTCTAACCCGTGAAGGAAACGGGAGAGAAGGTTTAACGATAGTGACCCTTGTGTTAGGGCGTGTTGGTTCCATGCTCTTCTCAGTTGGAGCATCAGTTTGTTTCTCAGGTTCCATGGTCGGGGTACCTTCCTCTTCCTTGTCTTTCTGCTCAGCCACGGTTGTTTGTCTCCCGCTTCGAAGAGTGATGGCTTGCACATGTTCACGGGGGTTTGGTTCCGTGGTGCTAGGCAAGTTGCCTGGCTGACGACCAGGAACATTGTTCTGATTAATTTGCATCATCAGATTTTTGATCTGATTGTCAGTGCTGGCCTTGTATCTTGTTATTTCCTCCCGTGTCCTTGCCAGTTCTGCTACCAACAAGCCTATCTCTGATGGCTGGGCAGCCTCCGTTTGTCGTTGGTGTGGAGGCACATAAGTTTGGTTGTTCTGTTGGGCTGGTGCACCTCCCTGGTTCCGACTCTGGAAGTTGTTCCCTTGATTATTGTTGGGGTAGTTTTGATTACCTTGATAACCGCCGCGAGGAGGACCATTGTTGTAATCCCCCCGCCATTGGTTACCTTGGTAATTCCTTCCTTGGAAATTCTGAGGAGGGTAGTTGGAGTTACCCCCCCTGTTGCCCTGATTCGCCCATGGCCCTTCTTGTTTTGTTCGGCCGTACTCCAGCATGTTCACTTCCCTGTTGTTGTTTACATTACATTCATCGACTAATTGACACGAGTTGGTCAAATGTGGACCAAAACATATCTCACATGAGAGTACAAGTTCAGTTGAATGAGAAACAGGTGAAAAAGTATTAAATTGAGATGACTGTGGAGCAGAGCTTGAGTTCCCGAAGTATCGGGATGATTGTTGATTCGGGACAGCACCGATGTTGTTGACTTGGTTGGTGTGATTGTTTTCATTCTTCAGATTCTTTACTTCCACGACCAACCCTTCAATCTTTGCTGTTAAGGCCGTGAGTTGGTCAACTTCAAGATAGCCTGGTTTTGTTGCTGCTGGAGTTCTTTCGTCATACCAGTATCTTGCATTTGAAGTGACCTTCTCCACCAGAGCTTCGTTGGTGTTGGGTACCATGTCAAGGAATGATCCCACCTGAGAAGAGAAATCAAGTTCTTTTTTGCTACTAACTTGAAGTCCATTGTAAAAATGGAACATCAAGCTACTAGAATCCATCAGTGTGAGTGGACATTTGTTTCTCATATCCTTGAAACGATCCCATGCTTCACTTAAGGACTCCATCAGGAATTGCCTAAAGTTCTGGATTGCTGTTTTAATTTTAGCAACTGCCGATGGAGGAAAGTATTCTTGCATGAATGCTTGGTGCAGTGCCGCCCATGTTGTGAAGTGACCCGTTGGAAAGCTATTCAGCCACAAAGATGCCCTATCCCGTAATGAGAAGGGAAATAGGGTCAACTTTGCGGCGTCAGAGGTCACTCCGTTAAAGCGGAACGTTTGGCATGCTCGGGTGAACCACAACATGTGGGCCCTAGGGTCATCTTGCTTGGACCCGCCAAATTGATGGTTGGACATCATGTTGACAATGGCGGGTTTGATCTCGAAATTGGCTGCCTCGATTGCCGGTGCGCTGATACTATCATCCTCGATGAAGTTTGGCGTAAGATTTTGCAACACCGTCCTTTCTCCCGCCATGCTTGGTTTCTTGTGGATTGAAAGATTTTTCCACAAAGTTCGTTCAGGTTCAGGATCAAGTTCAATTAGACCTTCCACTCCTTTATAGCGGGTGTGCATTCATTTATCCTGAAATCTTTATACAAATTGTCGCAAGGGCGAAAAAGTCTCCCTAACTAGAATTCACCTATGCTAGAATTAAATCAAGAAATAATCGTGCCATTCCCCGGCAACGGCGCCATTTGATAACCGCTTTCGCGGCGTTGTAGTAAAACGGAGTCTAACCTTTCGGTTTTTTCCCGAGTGTCGTGTCTCTTGAGGAATGGCGGAGAAGTTTCTTAATTTAATTTTAGTCACGGGCTATCGCTAATCGTTGGAAGCCTTTTCAATATAGGAAAGTGTTTTTGTTCTTTATTATGCCAAATTATAACTAGGAGCAAGGTGCAATTTAAAGATTAATGTATAAAGACTGATTATTCAAGGATGCAAATAAGGGCAATGAATTGAGTAATTAGAAATGGATATGTTCTTGGACCTCTTAATTAGGGAAATTAAGACTAAAGTTGGACTAATAATTTCTTTCCTCATAGACAAGAATAGAAACTATCTTCATTAATTTATCCTATTTCTAGGTATCATTAATGTGTTTAAAATGGTTGGCTTAAATTATATTCTAAACCCATAGACAAGGTAGAAATAATTTTCCAATATTTTAATTAATAAAAATAGCCAAATTCATTAACTAGTTAAACTCTTTATTTTAGCAATTGAATTTATTTCTCATAGACAAGATGTAAATCCTTTTCATTAAATTATCCTATTTCTAGGCCTTATTAATGTGCTCATAATATGGTTGGCTTAAATTAATTTCTAATCTCATAGACAAGTTAGAATTAATTTTCCAAGAATTTAATTAATGAAAATGGCTAACTATTATTAATTACTATTTCATCATTTTAAACAACTAGTCCAATTTATTAATTTTACCCCCTAATTTTAGGTCAACAAGTCAATCCATATTCCTTTACTCAATTCATGCCCTAACAAATTTAGCTACTCATTATCATTTTTACAATTAACGATATAATAATTAAATTCAACATTAACAAGGAATTAAACATGTATGATAGCAAAAATTAAACAAAAATTATATTCTGGAACAATAAACTTGTAGGAACTAAAATACAACTTTCTGGAATTTTTTTACGAATTTTTGAAACTAAAATCCAATTTTAACAACTAATTGATAACTTTCCCAATTTTAACTAGAAAATACAAAAAGCAACTAAAAATATGCTAACTTCGTTATAAATTTTATTTTTAGCTACTGGGAGGTATATAACTGTGAATAAACTGTAATCAGGTCCGAACTAATTTTTTTCCTTTTTTAGTATTTATTTTGATTTAAGCAATAATATAAGGTAATTACCGAAAATTAATAAAAAATACTCTAAATTCGTACCAAATTTTATATTAACTACTAGTAATGATATTTAAGTTAACTAAACTGTAAATAGGGCCGAACTCATTTTTTTCTTTTTTTTTCTAGTATTTATTCTAAATTATGAACTAATATCAAATAATTACCAAAATTAATTAAAAATTACTTCTGGTTCGTGAAAAATTAATTTCTTCAGATAAATAACTACCTTGAGGCTAGTGAACAACTATATAATTAATTGGAATGATTTCAACAACAATAACTATTTTATTTAATTTTTGGAAGGAAATGCGAAATACTTGAAAAATAATCTGGAAATTTTCGAAGAACAGATCGAAGAAACAAAGCACAGATTCAAATTCTACACATTGAGAAGATGAAAATACATATAAAGAACTTACAATTTGGAGCTAAAATGAAGAAGATATGAAGATTTGAAGTTTCTCTCTCTCTAAGACCTTTGGAGCTCGAAAATGGAGGAAGAAAGAAGGTGTTTTGAACTGATTTAGGGTTGGAGGAGGTGTGTTTGAGTTGAGGAAAAATCGGGCTATTTATAGGAGAAATTTCCCCGAAGGCGGCCAACCAGGCGGCCGCCTTCCGCCTCTCTCCGGCCGCCTGCCGTCTTCGTCGCCGACAGCGGTCGGTGGCCGGTCCCCGTCAGCCGTAGGCGGCCACAGAGGGCGGCCGCCTTCCGTCACACATCGGCCGCCTGCCGTCTTTTCATTGTCAAATCGGATCGCGGCGGATCCCGGCGGATCCCGGCCGCCGCAGGCGGTCCAGCAGGCGGCCGCCTGCCGTCCTGTCTGGCCGCCTGCCGTCCTGTCTGGCCGACCGGTGGTTGGTTTCGTCCCCTTGTGCCGCAGGCGGCCACCGTAGGCGGCCGCCTTCTGTCCAGTGTCGGTAGCCTTCGGTCTTTTCCTGGTCCCGAGTCAAAGCGAGGTTGACTTCTGATTTTTCCCGTAGGCGGCCGCGAAGGCCTCCATTTTGGGCGCCTATTTGGGCGCCTTCTGCCATTTTTGTCTGGCAGATGCGGCTTTTCCTGCTCTTCATTTTTGTCTTCTGAATCACCTTGATAAAATGCTTGCTTCTTCCAGTATACATGCATTTGTCACTCAAATTGATTCATTTTGTGCTCAATTGACCCGAAATCCCGCTAAACATATTATGGATGTGATTTTTACCTGATTTCATGAAACTTGAACCGAAATATATAAAATGTGTCTTTTCTTTCTATTTTCATTCAAGAATCGCTTAAATTTGATAAGAAAAATAAGTTCAAAAATGGACTTATCAATTATGTTCAACCTCTCAACGAGAGCACCATTGTTGGATAATCGATACCCATATTGTATGAACAGGAGAGATTGAACAAGAATATAGAAGAAATAATGAAAGTGTATAGAATGAATGAATATTTGTTATATCAGTTATAAGCCTCCTATAAGGAGTATATATAGGGAAAATCCGGGTCTGGGTCTCTAATATGGGCCTGACAGACCCGGTTACATAAATGGACTGATAGTATAAAAAGCTAATCTAGAACATCTTAATAATAATAATGTACAATAATATGAATCCGCTAAACGTGTGTGGGTCGCTGTCCAGGCCCAGTAGTCGGCATACCGGGGGGTCGGAGTCTATATAATCCATCACATATGTCATTTAATTTTTTTGCGGTTATACCCGGTCCGGATCCGAGACCCGCCGGATCCAAATCTGGAACATATGTTTAGGACCCGAAGGGTAAATGGGTTCGGATCTGGACCAAAAAAATTTCAACGGGTATGGATATGAAATTTATAGTTCCGACTCGTATCCGACCCGTTGACAGGCCTAATGGTCTGGTTTAATATGTCAAAGTCGGTTTATTTTGGTTTGAACTAATTTAGTCTGGTCTCTGTATATTTTATAATTGTCCAACTCTGGTCTGACTTGTTTAAATATGATATGTTTAAGTCTAGTCTGGTTTGGTCTAGTCTAGTCTAAAATTAAAAATAATTTAAAAGAAAACATTCGTACTGTATAGCGTAATTTTAGATATTTCTCATATTTCAAACTCCATATAATTTTGTGTTAATTTTATTAATGAAATAAATTTTATTTGCATTTTTTCATAATTCAATAAATTAAACCAATTCAGCTACTTCAACCTAAATTTAGTCAATTTTAGCAAATCATTCAACCGGTTCAGTCAATTATAATATTACCAAACGAGCTCTATAAGTTAAATCCTCATTTTACATCCAATTATTTGAGTATATTGTTTCAACACTTACTCATTTCTTAATAACCTAATTCTTTTCATTAGAATTTTAATATTTTCCAATCACTTTTTATTCCGTGTAAATACTATTGACAGCTTCCCAATCTAAGCGGGGGGATACCACTGGAGAAAAGGAAGAGTCAAGAGGGAGAGTCAAGATATAGAGAGAGAAAGAACTTGCTATAAATGATTTCTGAACCCCTACAACTATTACCAATGGGGGTATTTATTGAGGGAATAGGGGTTGGGCCCTCAGGCCTTGAGCCTGGCAGGCCCGATTACAATAATGGGCCACTAAATGGGCCTTTTACATGTGTTCTAATCCACTAAAGGTATAACGTCGGTCTCTGCCAGTGATGGATCCGAGGTGCATGGGTGCACCTCGGCGTTGGTGGTGAAGATCCCTATGCGAGTAGTAGTGATCCGTGACCGAGGTGTCACGCCTCAGATCGCAATTAAGCGCTAGCAGCAAAAGCATGTAATTGCGACACGATTGAGTTAACTACGCTGGTTGTACATTAAAAATGGAAGGATTCGCCTATTGTAAAGGAAAATGGAGAAGAAACATACGACTTAGAAAGAAGAGTTGAGGAAGCACTAATTGCGTTGGAGAAGAAAACCTGCGACTTAGGAAGAGTGATTGAGGAAGAGTTGATTGAAAAGGAAACATATGATTGAAATGGGAAGGGCTTTGTTGGTACACGGTAACCGACCAAACTGCAGTAAATGGTGAGAGAAACGATTAAATGGGTGAGAGAAGCGGGAAAGGGTTTGGGTGAGAGTTTGTGCTTTTAGGTATATAGGATAGGATGACACAATTCAATGTGAATTGAAGAATCAAAAGTTACGTATTAAAAAAAAATTGGCTGATAAAATTTATAAACATCTTAAAATAGAGGTTATCAAACAAGTCTCTTAATTTTTTCTAGAATTGCACCCAAATTATCTTCTGGAATAACTTTAGCCAAATCAGCTAGAAAAATAAGTTCAACTTGACTTATTTTGATTATTATACAATTCAGCGTGAAGAATTAAAAGTTATGCGTTTATTAAGAAATTGATTGATAAGGCTAATGAGCTGAAAATAGAGATTATCAAATTGGTTCTTAATTTTTTACTAAAATTGTACTCAAATAGAACTCATATGTGTATCTGATAGTTTAAAAAAATGTTTAAAACTGTGCTCTCTTCGGAATGTAAAGTATTTCAATTTTGAAATACTTTAGCATTTTCAATTTTGAGAAGTTGTCAATGTATGTGTTTTGAAAATTTGAAATACAATATGAATATGATTAAGTAATTATTCAAAAAGAGGGACACATAAATGAACAAATAAACATGGGGGTTTTCAAAAATATTCCTAAAATAATATTTCCTTACACAAATATGACTAATAATTACTACAATGTATTGTCATAGTAAGTTAAGTTTCAAAATTGAACATAAGTTACTATAATTCCATTAATATTCTAGTCACTAGTCAATTTTTGTAAAGAATCACCATTTTAATCGTATATATGTAATTATTTCAATAAAAACACTAGCGATATTCAAAGCAAAAAGACAAAACGGTCAAATAGATCATTCTATTATATTATATTCATCACTCGAGCTCGTATATTAAAAACAAGTGTCGTCAATTAAGTCATTTTAACAAGCTATAACATGTTAGTTAAAAAAATTAAACAATTGATTAATCTAATAAAACTTCACATAAATTTAAAAAATAATTTAATAATGAAAAATCAATATAAGTTCAAAAATAGATAAATACTTTTAATTTAAAAATAATCAATAATTGATTATTGTGTAATAATCAAATTAAGTAAAATTGGACTTATTAGCTACTGTTTGGTGTGCGTTCTCTTTGAATTTTTAATAAAAAATCATATTCAAGTACTTTTGATTATTAGCTACTGTTTGGTGTGTGTTCTCTTTGGATAACACATAATAATAGTATACATTTATAGTCACCAACGTGTTGCTGCTAATCTACTATAACAGTACGAGATATGTTATTTGTTTTTATAAATGTGTTGCTTGTCATTTTTAATGAAATTTGACCAATAGATGTGTGATAAAATTAAATATTGCCTAGTTAAAGTCTATAATATGCAATCTTCTTTCATTCAATAACACTTATTTTATCTAATAAGATCATAATACCCTCAATAACTCTAATAAAATAAACTAACCATTTCCTAGAGACTCACCCATTATTGTCATACAACCTTCTCTGGTCGTCCACTCGTCGTCACCTTTATTAAAATCTCAAGGCCACAAAGCTTTGTATAGATCAAGAAGGTAAATCACCAAAATCCATTTACCAAATAATACAAATAACAAAGAGAAAATTACATGGGGAGAAAAAAGAAAACATTTGAGAGAATAAAATACAAAAATGACAACATAATCGAAAGTTAACAATGAGGATTGAAACGAGAATGTCGGTGTTCACTCATTTGATGAGATGATGAACTACCAAATTTAAATCGAGATGTGATGTCTACATTTTTATTAAGTCGTCCACTCTCTTTAGATATCATGGAGACACATCGACATGAGAGTCTATATCGCACACCCTGTTGTACGGTGTTCAGTGTACAACCGCGCATTTTTATCTTACACGTAATGAGTATAGCATTTAAAATAAACGAGTATTGGTATTAAATCATTGTATTAGTAGCACAATTGAGTATTAGAAGTGTGGAATTGAGATCATGATATACAAATAATATACTATCGTATATGCTACAAATCAACTTATTTGTAGCATATTAACTTATTTATGTGATAATTTTATAATGGAAAAATTGACAAAAATAATCCCACCTTTCGCTAGTCTTCTCATAATAATCCCATCTTTAGGTAATCCCAGAATAATCCCACATTTGCACCTCATCTTCTTTCATGAGACCCTGAGCATGTTTTTTACTCTTTTTTTTGAAAATCATATAAATAATCTCACCTTTCACTTTTCTATTATATATTTATAAATGTGAGATTATTCATATAAGATTTTCAAAGAAAGGTAAAAAACATGGTCAGGGTCCAATGAAAGAAGATGGGGGGCAAAGGTGGGATTATTTTGGGATTATGTAAAGGTAGGATTATTATGAGAAGACCCATGAAAGGTGGAATTATTCTTGTCAATTTTTCCTTTTATAATTTAATACCAATACTCATTTCGTTATACGCTTCAACACCGTCAAATACGTTTCGTGCATGGGATAAAATGCACTTTTATATTTTAAGTTTTATTATAGAATATAAAGAAAAATATTTGACGATGTTGATACATAAAGGGTTTTTTACGAGAATATTACTAAAATAAAACTTATTTACATAAATATGACTATTCATTACTACAACGTAGTGCTGTGGTAACTAATGTTCAAAACATGAACATGAATTACTATGATTTCATTACTACTCTAGTAATGAATCATATTTTTGTAAACCATCTTTATTTTGGTCATATTTATGTAATTATTTCTTTTACATAAATTATATGGTACAACCAGTTGTACCATGCACACGGTACAACCTGGTATTTTACCTTATACCGAATGAGTTTATAGATAAAACGAAATGAGTATTGGTATTAAATTATAAAAGTATCACATAAATATTTTTATGATAATATAATGATAATACAGTTAAACAAATACGTTGATTTGGAGCATATATATTACATGAACATCATGATACTAAATTGCACGTTGATTTGGAGCAATGATTTAATACCAATACTCATTTATTTTTAATATTATACTCATTGCGTGTAAGATAAAATACGCAGTTGTACACTGAACACCGTACAACCGGGTGTACGGTATATATATTCTCTCGTGTTGATGCTGCTTCATGATATCTAAAGAGAGTGATGACTGAATAAACATGTAGAAATATAATCACAAATTGATTTAAATTTGGTAGCTCACTATCTCATCAAATGAGTGAACACCGACAATAAACATGTAGAAATATAATCACAAATTGATCTAAATTTGGTAGCTGCGCTCACTATCTCATCAAATGAGTTAACACCGACATCCTTTTTTCAATCCTCACGATTAACTTTTGATTATTGTAAAAGGCTTCATAGACTCAAATCACTCAATAAGAATATTATGTAACTGCATGTGTTGTCATTTTTATATTTTGTTCTCTCATGTCTTCTTTTTTCTCCCCATGTAAAGTTCTTTTTGTTATTTATCACATTTCGTAAATGGATTTTGGTGATTTATTATACAAAGTTTTGTGGCCTTAAGATTTTAATATAGGTGACGACGAATCATGCATGATCCCAAACTATGATGTATACTTACAGCTATCTTGTTCTCTTGATAGTGAACACATATGAGCTGACCTGAAACGGGCCTCTTCCACATAACTCTAGGATGCTCTCTTTTATAATTTAATAACTATAATCCACTCTGGTCGCTTGCTAGTATGATTTTCTAGAATGGGCAAATATGAACACCCCCAACTTCCACATGATTGTGCAGTTGTGCTGATATTATTATGCTGCTTGTGATCGATTATGTATATAATCACTACAGAATTTGTTCCAAAGCTAATAAAGTATAGGCCTTGCCTTGCTCAAATGGACGGCACAGATCGAAAAGCAGGCCTCGAGATTCGTGCAAAAATGGAGCCCTTCATCTTCAACCCTTCATTTTTTGATCTGATGGATGAAAACAGCCAGGCACCCTCCTTGGCTGCTTAACCAAAGCAGAGACGCCGGATCCGCCTAAGAGAAGGAGAAATTCCACAGATCCAATTTATCTACTAGTTGTTCCCCTTCTGCATTGACCTCACACAATCTGTGTTAATATGTTTACTTAATTAGGCTATTTAGATCCCTAGTAGGACATCGATCTTTGTCTCATGAACTTTTCCCAAAGAATCTCACTTATCCTCGTTGTCCACCACATTTTCAAGGAGTAAGCTTTTTGTATATTCTCCGAAGATTTTGTAAAACAAGCTAATTGGACGTGTTTTTTTTTTTTTCAAATTCTCCTTAAGTGAGAAAAATAATTGATTTGTTGATACAATAGAAAGTCTATTTGACATTTTTTCATTTTTTTTTATAATCATAGTGTAATGAATAGAATAAAATTCCCGGGATATGACTAAAACAAAGTGAGTTTCTCGAAATGTGACTAGTTATGTTTTTTTCTCGAAATATGACCAAAAATTGAAAAAAAAAGATTTTTTCGTTTTATTAAATTGTGGAAGGACAAAAATACCTTTTTTTTTAAAATATGCATTTTACACTAATTTCGTCCGGGTAAAAATATTGCACTTCATGAAGGCGTTATTGCACTACATTTATTGCACTTTATGGCGGTATTCACTGCACGACATAACATTACATAAAATGAATTTAGCGTTTTTTAGATTTCATAACTTTATTTCTTACATTTGGTTAATATTACATATAATGCTACGAATTTATAGATATTTTTTCATGTCATTTTTAATGCACTTCTTTTCATGTCATTGCACTTTTTACATTATTGCACTTCTTGCCATATCATTGCACGTTTTGTCATAACTCATTGCGCTTCTTGTGATGTTCACGACATTAAATATAAATTATTCATTGCACACTTATTTCATCGTCTTCAACCTAGGTTCGCCATCAACCTTGGCCGCCTTGACTGAAAAATCTGAGTAGTAAGAGCGGCAGAGGGGCGCGGCTGAGCGGCAGCGAGTTGGATCGAGTGCAATCTGACGGAGACCGACCTATCCGCTGCGACTAGCTACCTTCCATGACTCCAGATCTGGTGATTCCCATCCATGGCTCTAGATCGGCGACTTTGCTCTCAGACTGGACGTCGGTGGAGGCGGCGCGGTTGTATTGTGGGCGGAGGCTGTGCTACGGCGAGCGACGATCGTTGAAGACGCCATGGCACCCAGGTCGGACAGACGTCTTCTCAGATTGGCGATTTTGCTCAAAAGCCGTTAGATTGGCACGAACGACTGACAACCTCTTCAGCGGCGGCGTGGCTGTACGAAAAGCGGCGGCGTTGCTGTACGTTGGGCGGCATCGTCACTGTACGGCGGCAGGGGTGGGCATCTGTACGCAGGGCATTGCTATAAAGTTTAGGGTTAGAAGGAATAGGATATTAGGCTTTTATAGTCATAGTTTAATATATTAATTAATTAATATGAATTTTAATTATATTTTGAGAAAAAAACTCATTAGGTCATAGATTGGGAATGTGGTGGAGTTTTAGTAATACCTAGGATAATTAAATTTTACTTTTTTACAGTATCTTCAAGTCAGTTGATAACATTACTTGTTATTGTTATGCACAAAATAATACACTAAATATTACTCCGTACTACGGATGTAGTGTTAAGTAATTATTAAGTCAAGCAAATAATTAATATATGTATAGAACCATAATAAATACTCATTTTGTTCAAAATGTAGTTCTTATTTCGATTTGCCACACTCATTAAATTAATACTCCGTAGTTTATAGTTGAAAACATAAAAACATAGTCGAGATTTGAATAGAAACAATTAAATTAATAAAAACTACATATGAAACGAAATATGAATATGAATTTCGGACTAAAACAAATAAGTTAAAGTTTATTTCAAAATAATTTATTGATTAAACAAATTTAACGATACACAAACTACTTAAACAAAACAATCCCAACCATCAATTTATTCACCACTAATCATGTGCCATTACATATAGTGTGTGCATCTCTCTCGGCTCTGTTGCCGATTTTTTCTTCCTACGGCTTACCGCCGCTGGGTCTCTTCTTTCTGGGGCTTAACGCCGCTGGGTTTCGTTTCCCATTTTTCGTTTATTAACGAAAAACGGTGCTTAGATTGTGGCGAAGGTGAACGACGGCAGTGATTTGGGTTTCGGCAGAAGGGCTCGGTCACGGCTTGGGTTTGGCAAAACAGGAAGACGCAGGGGACGAACGAAGGGAGGGGATCTCCATGTTAGGAGAAGTCGACGCCGTGATTACGGACCGAAAGCTCAACCTTCCGGGGTTCCAAGTACCGATGGCATCTGTTTGGCGCCTGGGGAAATCGCGTTGGTGCAATAACAATGATGAAGTAGAGGCGGTCGAGTTGGAGGAAACCCGCTTTGGTGCAGCAACAATCGCTGCGATGGTCCGGCCTCCCCTAGAACCACCGCCAAGGGTTAATCGACGCATTTTGGAGTTTGATTACTTATCTTTTCTGCATTTTAATTTTCAAGTTAAGACGCTTGTGTTTTGCTGTTATTTTATTTTATGCTGTAAGACTCTTGCATTAGGTTTGGGGGATGAAAGGTCTGCGGTAATCATCAATGGCTGTTTGTTGCCCAATTTAGGTCTAGCGACTTATATTGCTTTGTCAAAGGTGATAAACTCAGAGTCTCGGCCAAGGGCGGATGATTACATGTAGTCCTTTTGTTGTCATGTACCCCTGCTGAATGCTATTTTATTTATTTAAAGCCACTTTGACGATAAAAAAAAAACTACTTAAACAAATTTGGCAAAGTATTTTTTGTTATCATAATTTGAACAGTACCACATAGGCACATACTATTTCCTCTTGATATACACTGAACTTTAGGAACACTAAGAAGTACATGAAAAAATTTGAAGTAGTCCAACTCAATTAGTTGCCGATTCACTCTCTCGTGCGCCGGACTTTTCCAACCCCCAACCCGACCCCGAGTAAAAGAAAGTTTAAATTCAAGGTAGATAAGCACAAAACAACCACCATAATTTTGTCAAATACTGAACACAAAATAATGCCAAACTTATTATTTATTTATTTAATTTACCGAAATAAAACCAAATTCAACTAGTTACAAGGTTGGTTCAGCACTTCAGTAAGGGAATTTGCTAGCCTGAACGAAAACCAATGCCAAAGCTCCAGACTTGAGAATAGTGGAAAACGGAATCCCATACTTCCCCTTTCCAAACAAGCCCTTGAGAAACGCCCAATACATCAACCCTACCCAAATACTGCATATCACTTCCCCTAAACCCCAAACCCGCCTTTCGAAATCCAGAAATCCGATGAACAGAGCTGCAACGTTCACAAGGAGAATGGTCGTACCGGGAATGAACAGAGGAGAATCATCGAATGTGAACCTTCCGGCGTCAGATTTCTCCTTTTCCAGAGACTCGTCACCGGAAAAATCTTTCTTAGTGACTTCAAACATCGTGTCGGAGAATCCGAGAACCTTAAAAACGCCGCTTAGGAATCCAAACAACCACGCCCCAGAAGCGTTGATCTTCAGCATTCTCTGATTGTTCCACCACGCCCGCGTCGATTCCCCGCATCTGATGTATTCCGATAAGGTGTGTAGGTTGTAGACGATGAAAATTGAAGCTGGCACTATAATGGCGGCTTCACTTGCCTTTGGGTGGAAGCTAGAATTGCTAATGATGCAATAAGCAGGGAGAAGACTGTACAGTATTTCGAAAATGGGCCGAACGGGCCATATCATAATCCACAGATAGCCCAGGCATTGCCTGAACTTGAGCCTACGGAAAGCGGTACTGATTATTGGATTGCTTTTGCTTGTTACTATTTCCATCAACCCACCGGCCCACCGTTTCTGTTGGATCAATGCCTCCGGCCCACCAGTTGGTGCACAGCCAAGAAAAGCCGGGGGGTTGGTGTCACAGTAGGCTGATTTCCAACCCCGGCTATGGATGGCTAACCCGGTCAGGATATCTTCGGTAGCAGATCCGTATATCCACCCAACCTAAGAGAAAAATGCGGTTAGCTGTGTTTGGTACGGAGTATCATTTCCCCTTTTTTTTTGTACTTTTATTTATATATAGCGACGAATATAGTTTTGAACTACAAAATATTATTTTGACTTATTCGCAGTTTTTGATAATAAGAATTAGAGCCCGTTTGGAGAATGTTTTCGGCTTATCAGGCTTATCAGCCAACTTTTTCACCAAACACGTAACTTTTACTTTCGCGCGCTGAATTGTGTAATAAGCCGAAAAAGTAAGGTTGAAGTTACTTTTCTGGCTGTATTGGCTGAAGTTACTGTAGAGGACCATTTTAGCAATTTTTACATATAATTTTTTCTTTAATTTATTAATAAAATATATTTTTAAAATATTTTTTTCTTAAATCAGCAGAATCAGCCAAAACAGCCACTCCAGCCAGAATATCATAAATTTCAGCAGAATCAGCCAAAACAGCCGATTTTGGTGCTACCAAACGGGCTCTTAATTAAAGTCGAGCACTAAAGAATTTTTTCACATAACAATCTGAGCCATTTATAAAATTTTGAGAACTTTTGAGAACTTTTATACGGAGTATTCGGTTTATAAGTGTTACTCCCTGGTTTATAAGACTCTGTTTGCAATCTCTGTTGATAGGTGTTTTTGGTTTTTTTAAGAAATAAGCACTTATTTTATCAAACACTACCAACTTTTACTATCTCGATTTTCGTGTAGAATCTACTTTTTATTTTTTCTATTAAACAAAAAGCACTTATTTTACCAAACATTACCAACTTTTACTACTAATCATTTTTTCAAAAAAAGTGCTTTTATTTAGCACAAGTGATTGCAAACATTGGGAGTGTTTGCATTTGATTAAAAAAAGTGCTTTTCAGCTTTTGGCTTAAAAAAAGTTAAAAAGAGTGTTTTCAAATGACAGCTTCTGCTTAAATTAATCACTTAAAAGCTAAAAGCTGGAAGCAGGTGGAAGGGTGACTTAAACTGCTTTTCACTTTTTCTATTACACAAAAAGTACTTTTACCAAACACTACCAACATTTACTTTTTCAAAATCACTTTTTCCTCAAACACTACCAACTTTTATTATTAATCACTTTTCCCAAAATCACTTTAAAAAATCACTTCTTTAAAGTTGAAGCAATTGCAAACACTCCCAAAATCTAAGTGTTACTCCCTCCATGTCCTGTTTAAGTTCTCACTTTTCTTTTTTGGATGTCCCAAACAAATTCACGCTTCCTTATTTGACGAACAAATTTACACCAAAACATTGTCAAAACAGTGCAAAATAGTGCACTCTATAGTGAATTTATCTCTCAATAAATTTATTTCCTCAATAAATTTATTTCCTTAATATGTGTTAAGTCAAATTGGGAACTTAAATATGGTGGGGAAGAAGTACTTTTCACAATGCCAAAAAGCCACTTATTTGTAAAATTTGTCAGCACATTTTATATCAAGATGTGCACTTTCCCGTTGTGTAAAATCCAATAGTTCACTGTCTAAGTGAATAAGTGAAACTCGTATAAGTGAATTGTTTACTTTAACTTGTGATACTCCATTTTTTATTTGATCCAAACTTTATGGATGTACTAATCTAAACTTCATGATTAACATGCCCCAAAATTTTATTAAAAATTTCATTCGAAAGTACGTTAGATAAATGACTAAAGTTTGTACAAAGTAAATATTCAATTTATTAACTAAGTAATACTCCGTACTACAGTATATGGTTTTCCAATTAATTAACTTACATCTTTGACGATAAAAAAAAAAATTAATTAACTTACATCATGGCCCCAACCGGTGCCAAATTCATAATTGGATTTGGCAACATGGGTCGCAGTCTCCAACAGGGAACTCGAAGAAAGGGAGGTCTCATCAAGATCAGGATGGAAAGATCCCGAAGATAAAGTTTTTGCGGCTGAAGAAACTAATGCCTTAGATTTTCCAAATCTTGCCCATATTTCTTCTTTGCCGTCCCATTTTTCTAACAAGTAAATAAAGAGAGAAAGTAAAACGACAGTGGAGAACGTAGGGGCATATGCAATTGGGGAGTCGAAAAAACATTGAATTAGTCAAAATTTAGATATATGTACCATTTTAAATAATACTCCGTACTACTACATGAATTGAACGTTTAATTTATACAAATGATAATTTGAGTTTGCACTCATTTTATTCCAAAATCAGATTTTGCATTCTGTTTTAAAAAAATTTGTTTTTGTACCTCACCCCGTATGGAGAACAAAAATACCCCTTCATTAACAATTTTGTTGATCTTTAACATATTCGTAATCGAATGACATTTTTGTCATTTCATACGAGATGAGGTGCAAATACAAAGTTTTTTAAAAACGGGATGCAAAGTCTAATTTAGAAAACAAAACGAGGTACCAACCAAATTACCCATAATTTAAATGACAATTAATCAATATGTATCATTTTTAAAATTTTGGTATATAACAAGTATTACGTTGGCCCAAAAGAAACAAGAATTACACATTGAATTTTATCCATTTTAAGCTGAGATAATGCTATTTTTTCATGAGCATCACTTTTACTCGATAATACTACCTCCGTCCCATTAAGTTTGGGACAATTCGGTTTTCGATGTTTGACCGACGATAAAACAAACAGATCAATATCCGCACTCAAATTATTCTTAGAGAAAAATTACATATTCAGAAACTATATTAAAAGTTTTATAAAGTCACAAAAAGCAGAATCAAATTTGATAAAATTTTGATATACTACCTCCGTTCTCGTTTAATTGCAACATTGGACTTTTCGCACTATTAACATATTTTACTTTGATCATATTTTATTAATTAATATATTATAAATTAAATTTTCAAAAAATATTATTTAATTCTTCTTATTCTAAATTTTCAAAATATGAATTTTATAATTTTTTTTACTATTAAAGAATAGAAAAATTAATAGTCAAATTTGTGCGTTGACTGTTACAATCAAAAGAGAAAGGGAAAGTATAAAGTAAACGATTGAGTGATTTATGTTGATAGAAACAATTTTAGACGAGACGATGAGTAACAAGTTAGAGGAGCTACAATAAACGAAATCAATTAGAAAGCACAGTTGCCTACCACTAACGTCTGTGCGATTCGGGAATAAGCCGTACACAACCTTTCTTCTATGAAAGCATCCAGTTCCTTGATAAAATGGTCCTTGAATACCTGCTATTCCCGCCCCCATCACCTATCAAATAAATCAACCATAATAGTGAGCCAGTTGAAGTAACAAAACAGGCTTCTTTTGGAATCCGTACTTTAAGCGGTAGCCACGTCACTAGCCAGTAGTTCAAAGTAACATGGATCGAACGTGCTACAAAAGTATCATTTTTTTTTTGGAACTAAAAAAATCATTGAACTTATAAAATATGTTTGGTATAACTTGATCAACACAGATATTTTCAATTCCTTTCCATAATTTGAGAGCAAAAATCGGTAGATTTGGCTGATTCTGCTAAAATTTATGAAATTCTGAAGTGAATGTATTGGATGATTCTACTGATTTAAGGAAAAAAAAAAATTTAAATATATTTTATATAAAATAAAGAAAAGTAATTTCAACTTTATCTACAGTAATTTCAGCCAGAAAAGTAACTCCAACTTTACTTTTTCTACTTATTACACAATTCAACGTGCGAAAACAAAAGTTACGTGTTAAGACAAAAAGTTGACTGATAAGCCTGATAAACAGAAAAAATGTGTTACCAAACATCCTACAATAAATTTTTCAAATTTGATTCATCCATTTCCTTCAATCTTTCACTAGTTTAGAAGTATGAGGTGTTTGAAATTAATTCTATAAAGTTACTTTTACAGTTTTATCGAAATACTTTTTCTGCTCTATAAAGAAGCACAAATAGTTTTGAAAAATAGAACAAATACAAATAGCGCCATTTAATTGTTAGCTTACTTTCATCAGGACTTTCAATTGATTCCCGAAAGGGTCATCTTTGAGAGCGCCATAGAAGCTCTGAGGAAATTGGACGAAGCCGGCGTCCGTTTCATCTTCAGCTCCGAGCAGTAAACACATAGCGCGGAGTGCCACTTTGGGGTCATTTGCGTAACAGTCACAGTCCACATTTATCATGAATGGCGCATTTGTCATCACGCCTGACACTCTTGTCTGCAGTTTAATAATGCACAGTGAAAAAGTTTTTCATCCCAAATACTTGTAGCTAAATACAATGCACTCCAATTCACGAGTGGTGGATGGATGTACAGTATACACACCAATGATTATTACTGAGTATATGAGTTGTATGTAAATTGCACAGAAATCACCTAATTTCTTGTGTATATAGATAATTTGTTTAAAAAAGAACGGATTTTGATGTCAAAGCCTTCCAAATTGCTTGTGTACTCAGTATACTTTTGTGCACACAAGAATGATCGTTTTAATATACGATTGTGTACTCAGATACGTAGTATATGTAAAATATCGTTAGAAAAGAACAATATAAATTTGTATGTACGATTAAGCAAGAAATATAGGAACTTCATCCACTACTCTAATAAATGTCTCATTTTCGTTTTTAGGCCGTTGTTTATTACATGTCTCTCTTTTGCTATTTAGTAAGTTTTTCTTATTAAAATACATTTATACCCTCATTTTTATTACTCTTACATTTTTACTCTTTACAAACTTTCTATTTCCGATTTGGGTTTAATGCACCAAACCCTCTCCATTAAAGTTTTGTCGTTACTACACAACTCAAGGTGTACCATTAAAATTACTTGTTTGATAAAAGCATTGGTTAATACGGATGATTAGATTTTTTTTAACTAAGACGGTCATTATAAATCATGAAACCTTTGTTTAAGTACAAATATGGAACTGTTTTTTTTCCTCTTCAAATTGTAATCGCCACGGTGAGTTGGCCTTTGATCAATAGGACAGATATATATAATTATCACAATCAATAATGCCAAGTACCAGAACGTTCATGGCTCCAGCTTTGTAGTGATGTGGATGTTTTGGACGCTTCTCCCTCGAGATGTAGATTATACTTGGAACCCCATCCTCTTCACTAACATGATGGGCTTCTTTATTTTCCCAAATTACCTGCAATTTTTATGCCAAATAAGGAAAAAGAAAATTACTCAAACTCATGAAAATGCATGTGAGCAAATTATGGGTAATGTTACAAGTAAACAACAGGACTAATCTCACTAAAGAATAAAACAATAAAGCATTTAAAACTTCTAAAAGACAACTGAATGACACTCTTAGTAGACAAAATGCACTATCTTTTATTCACTATATTTATGGGTTTTTTTCAAAACAAAATTAATCCAATTTTTTAAACTAAATACCAGTTTAATAAAAAAAATCCCATAATTATTTTCTTACTGAAAAATATAAGATTTAGCGTGGAAGAGGTACTTTTCTGTAATGTTTCTTAATTTGCATGACTCTTTCAAAGATAACAAATAATTTGGGATTAGGAATACAGTACTAAGAGAGTTAAGAATGATTCTACAAAATTAAATTTCAAATATACTCTCAATTCCAATATGTCACTCAATATGTCAAAATGAGTGAGGGAGAAGTATATTTAAAATATACTTCTCCCTCACTCATTTCACAGTGAGGCCTTCTACTAAAAAAAGAGTAGTTATTAATATGCTACAATACTATACGACTCCATTCCTTAAAACTTCTCCCTAGACCTGTATGTGTTGGGTAATAATTAATAAATGAGTAATATTAGTGTCATACGTAGCACTCCCTCCGTTCAAATTGGATGACCCACTTTGACTTCACAAAAATTAGGGGAAAAAATTACTGAGGAGTAAATTTTATTGTAGAGTACACTGTTTTGACACTGTTTTGCATTATTTAGATATAGATTTGCTTACCAAATAAAGAAAATAAGGAAGTGTGATATTCATTTTGAATCATCCAAATCCAAAAAAACGTGTCATCCAATTTGAAACGGAGAGAATATAAAATAGAGATGTAATACTATACAGAATTGACTTGAATGAAGAAGTTAAAAGAAATGAAACCTTTATGATGGGAGAGTGGTCTCTTCGTTCAATCTTTGCAAAAGCTAAAAACTCGCCAGTAAGGTCAAATATAGTTTTTTCACTTGCATCTTCTATCTTTCCACACAATATAGAATATTCTTCCTGCAGCACGAACATTAAAAATACCTTTAGATTATTTATTTAGAGCACATTTCATAATATCAAAATCTTGATGCTGCTCATTTAAATAAAAAACCTTTAATATATATTTTTCTAACAAAACAAAGAAAATGAAAATAACTAAAATACTAACTAAATTAATCAAGACAATCAATATATATTTTATCAAGACAATAAAAAACCTTTAATATATATTTTTCTAACAAAACAAAGAAAATGAAAATAACTAAAATGTTCATTTACACTAACTAAATCAATCAAGACAATCAAAAAAGCAAGTCAAACATTACATTTTTCTTATTATTACATAACTTAGTGTGCGAAATTAAAAGTTGCGCGTTTGGTGAAAAATTGGTTCATAAGTCGTAAAACGGGATCATCAAACGAGCTCTTATAGACATAGAAATGATTGGATTGGTCGAATATGCTAATTTATGAAAATATATATATATATATATATATATATATATATATATATATATATATATATTATTTATATATTAAGAAAAAAATTATATGAAAAAACAGTTAAAATGATTCTTTATAGTAACTTCATCAAACACAGTAAAAAAAGTAACGACAATCTTAGTTTTTCTTATAATTATACAATTTAGCGGACAAAATCAAAAATTAGTTTTTCATATTAGTATGTGTTCTGTAAAAATCAAAAGTTTTTAACTGCAAATATGCATTGAAGCATAACGAAAAATTTGTGTAAACGTAACGATAGCACATTTGTAACCACGACGAAAAATGAAACTCTTGCACTCCCAAGTTGAATATTGTTCTTCATCCATCTTGAGTTAAATTTGAAAAAACACACACTTTCAATTTAAAATTATACAAACATTTCCAAATTTGTGTAATACAGTTCGTGCGTAGCTTAAATTAATAATCAGTAATACTGCGTCTTATCTGGTATAGATTAGTAAAGCATAGTCCGTATTTATCTGAGGTATTGATTAGTAAAGCATATTTATTTGGCCTTTTCTTATTTTCATCTTTATGTTTGACAACAAAATACCAAAATGTCGTACTCTATTTTAAATGTAGTACTGCACGAAAAAACTTTATGTATTTCCTTTTGGCTTTTGCGGTGGTTATTATAACAAAAAAACTTGCATTGTTTTGTCAAATAATATAATCTTACATAGAATTCATATATTGCCCTTCTTTTAATTTACTAACTCATATCCACGGAGTATAATTTATCATTCCAACTACAATTACTTTTTCATTGCCATGGTAAGAATAGAAGCTAGGCAACTTATGTTTTTTTTTATCTCACTTTCTTAATCAACGTGCACACAATTCTTGTAACTATTCTGCCGGCTTTGGATTTTGTCAATTTAAGTTGCTTTTATTGTTTAGTAAATCATATTTTGAAATAAAAAGTACTTACTGTTGTTTGTAAATTTTGTCAAAATTTTACACTTATTTTATGCCATTCATAATTGCTCAAATAAAAGAAAAAGGGGAAAGTTCCTCAAATAACTTCAAATCATATCATCTGTACTTAGATATGACTACGTACAACTAAGGACTAACCAATGACTAATTGCCGAAAATGCCCCTTTTATGGTACAACATCATCACCAATCCAATAATTTTACAAGTATTTTGAGCATGCATGCTTTTATAATTATGTACCTTCATTTTCTCCCATTCGTGTTGGAATTCTGAGGAGTCATGTTGAGGGCAGGTTGGGTTGCCATTACTAAAGTATTGAAACGGAGCTCTAACGGCAACGTTAAACTTCTTACAGAAGGGAACCCAGCTCTTAGCAAATTTGGTTGCTTCCACAAGAGAGTAAAATGTGACAGGGGAAGCACCGTCATCCGAAACATAACAGCTTAACTTCTTCGTGGGGTAGTCTAGCGCCAACAAAGATAGCACCGTATTCATCGTCAGAATCGGCGGTTCCAATTCTGAGTCCGCCGTTGTAACGAACATGTCCAGAGCGGGAAGCTCCGCCGTCCCATCTTCCATACTGCTTTAAAAAGTGAATAATTAAAAAAAATACCAAAAAAGCACAAGTAAAATACCAAATTGATCGATAGATAGAACTAACCCTGTTTTATTAAAAGGTTTTTGAAAAAATATTTTTATGATAAAATTTATTTACATACTCTGTACTATGATTTCAAAATCATTTATGTTTGAAAATTGATGAGAATAAATTACTATGATTAAATCAATACTATAGTCACTCAAATCAAGAGATCGGATCACATTTATGTAAATTATTTTTATTTTGTCATAAATATGAAATTATTTACTTTTTTTAATATAGAGCTCATTCGATCCTAATAAAAGACAGGTATGATGTTTTTAATTGGACTGATTTAAGTCTCGGAGCAGACGAGATTTGACTTTGCTAGTTGTAAAATGCTGCCATGATGGTAGACGAGAAATAAAATTGAAGTGCAATTGAAAACATTATTCTTAAACTTTCTAGTAAATGTGTTCTGATTTGTAAAAATCTTTAATAAATTCTTGAGAACCAGAGTAAAAGTCATGTAGGTTTTCAAAACAAGAATATTATGTCTTTTCTTAAATACATAAGAGTAACCCAATGTCATCCTAAAATTTTACTTTCAAAGTTTAGAAATTATCGATCTTTGATTTAATAACTTCAAATGGAAGTAATATTCATTACTGAAAATGTTTTTGAAACAGCGTGAGAGTTACTCATATTTAATGAATAAAAAAATACTCTTTATATTTTAAAAACTCATACTCCCTCCATTCCATTTAATCTGAACAGCGTGGGAATTACTCTTTATATTTTAAAAACTCATACTCTTTATATTTTAAAAACTCATACTCTTTATATTTGAAACAGCGTGGGAATTACTCATATTCTGTTCGACTGAAATTTGTTGGTCTGGTCTGGTCTGGTCTGAAATCTGAACTGATCTAGTCTGGTAAGCGTCTGATCTCTATATACTTTATAACTATGAAAATCTGGTCTGGTTTGATCTGGTCTGGTCTAGAACTGAAAACAGTCCAAAAGAAAACATCCTAAGATTAAATGCACCAACTCCGCATATATAAATTCGGTGATGTGAATTAGAAAATGTTTCGGACTCTCCATGTTGTAATGATAATTGACATGCAAAGCCTCTTCCAAAAATAAATTTAACAATTTGAAAATCACTTGTCTTAATAACACGACTCAATATGCAAGTAATTAACTTTATTAATATTTCTAAATTATATTAGTATAAAAAATGAGAAATTGTCCTAAATAGGACTATCGTTTGTATATTTCAAAATAGACTATCATTATTTAGTATCAAAATAGGAGTAGTTACTGCTATGTTTTGGCAGTACCAGACTTTAAACATAGACAATATTTTCAAAACTTGGCAGTAATTAGTTAATTACTCATATTTGAGAATAAAACTTGACAGTCCTATTTTGGAATTTTCAAACATTTTACTCATATTTCGGGGATTTTTCTTACAAATATACTAAACATTTTTCTTTTATTTGACAATCAAATTTGTCCAAAGAGAAATTTTGCAATTGAATAATTATAATTATAATATTAGAGGGTTGACACATTTTGTAAATTATATGTGGCTAATGTGTCAAACTTATATTTCAATGAGGGAGGGAATTGGTGCATTAAACCCACAATTCAAAACCGAATAAATTCCACTTTTAGTCCTACAATTTTTATGTCATTTTCACATTTAGTGTCTGTCTTTTAATTTTTTCAATTTTAATACATAACTATTGTTTTTCGCTTATACATGGTCCTTCCAGAGTTCCAGCAACGTTTCCAAAATAGTGGACAAAATAGAAAACGTATGTCAACTAAATATGAAATTGGCATAAAACTCATAGGATCAAAAATGAAATTATACAACTATAGTTCCAAAAATTATATTTTTAATATAAAACTATATTAGAGTATGATGGGTTGAGATTATTACAAAGTTACATATCGTTTCAAGAGATATGTCAACTAAATATGAAATTGACATAAAACTCGTAGGATAAAAACTGAAAGTATACACCTATATTTCCAAAAATTATATTTTTAATATAAAGTTATATTAGAGTATGATGGGTTGAGATTATTACAGAGTTACCATGGCCGGTCCTAGGGGGAGGGCAACAGGGGTGACCGCCCTAGGCCCGAAAAAAGTAGAAAGAAAATTATGCCTAAGTTTTTTTCTTTATATGTAATCTGAGTATGCTTCTTTTTTATTTATAATTTTAATTAATTAATTAGGCCTAATGTGTATTTTTTGTTGACAATTTGGTAATTTTAAAACATAAGTAATTAGGCTTGAACAGAGCTAGACAAGTTTTAAAAAAGAATATAAATTTAGTTTTGATTTTTAAATTAAATTGGTTGTAAGTCAACACATTTGTTGTTGAATCAATAAAAGCACGTTTCTTCACATATTTTTAGCCTTATAAGATTTTTTATTCTTTTAATTACAGAATTACCAATTTATATTATTGTCTTTGGGTGGCGGTGCCTCCCAATTCTCAAACATCATCCCAATTATCGATTATGCCTCAAAAAACTTAATGAATTAGCAATTTTAAACATGGATCTTGGAAAAAATTGATTATAAAGAAATTACTACGTATTTATGATTTTACCTCACAATATTCTTTTGTGATACTTGTGCATGTTGTTACTTTTGTCCAAATATGCAATTCAAGTAATATGAAGGTGAATTTCATCTTTATTTATAACCTTTATTAGATAGTTGTAGGAAGAATTCCTGGAATAGAAGTAAATTTTTTGGGGAATTCCAAAATAGGACGGTCATATGTTTATTTTCTGAATAAGAGTAGTTAATGTCATGTTCGGAAAATATTACCATGTGTAAAATATGATACTACCAAAATATGACATTAATTACTTTTATTTAGAGAATAAAAACATGATAATTTTAGTTTGGAATATACAAACATTTTTAGTCGTATTTAGAGTAATTGTTCCAATTTTTATTATAATCCGTAATTTTTACTTTAAGTAAATAAATTTACTGTTTGTCTTGAAAACAAAGCCAAAATATTATATCGCTCATAGGCCCAAAACTGGATAAGACGGGTCCTGAGAGTTACATACCGTTTCAAGAGGCGTTCAGGATACGTTTTGGTTTCCATTTGATTCCACTTAGCGTTGATATTGAGAATCCAAACGAAAGTAAACCAAGACTCACAAAGGAGAGCAATAATCCAAGGAAGGTAGTAGCCATGGCTATTGAGAAAGTGAAATCTATAAGTAATGAGAGATATGAGGAGACCCAAAATAACGACTTCTATTGCTCTTGAAGTTTTATTGTTTCGGAATTTAGTTTCGTAAAGAGGAAATGACTGAGGAGATTGATTAGGTGCCATACCGGAAGAGAAAAAAGGTAGTGGAAATACAATTCCTACTTCTATTTATATCGCGAGCTTGCTAGCTACGGAGTATGTTATATACGGAGTAGTACTTTCTACTTTGTACTTCTCCAAAAACCTATCCAACTTTATGGTGTAGATTGGGCGAAACATTGAAGTGACCAGTATGAGATCAGAGGGAGCGATGCAATTATTAAGAAAAATAGAATTGCGTTATTTAATATGGAATCAGTTAAGTACAACTAATAAAGTTAAAATTAATTGCAAGCATACAAATTTTATCAAATATGTTATGAGACAAACTTAGTATGATGGACGAAAAAGATAAAATGGGACAAAAATATAGGGACATTTTTATTTAATTTCTATATAAGTTATTATGAAAAGTTGTCGACATTAACATTAGAGTGATAATATCAAACCATTACCATTTGATTTTAACATGATAATAAGTTATTACTACGTATGAAACACACACTCTAAGGCTATGTTTGACACACATAAGCATCTCTGCCTTTTAACTTTTGTACTATTTAAAAATTCTCTAAAAGCTCTTACTTATATGTTTGGTATGACAATTTTTAAGAACTTTTCAAAAAATAAAAGATCTTTTTTGAGATGCTACACTGCTACAGGGAGTAGCACCTCAGAAAAGTATATGGCTTTTAGCATTAATTAGTCTCAACAACTTGTATACCAACAGAACTAAACAAAACAACCAGCTTTTTACCGAACAGCTACCACCTTTTACTTTTAAGATTTTTTCAGTCACTAAAAACTAACAGTTACTAAAAAGTCTGTAAAAGTATCTTTTCAGTTTGTTGTGCCAAATATACCCTTACTCGTACTCAAGAATATCACATTACTTTTGCTTCTATTTAAAAAACTTTCCAACGCCCCTGGTTTTATTTAAACATTGAATAATACTCCATAGTACAAGAAACATGTAGCTTGTAAGTGTCATCCAAAAAAAATGTAGCTTATAAGTGTATTGGACAAAAAGAATTAGAAAAAAAATATTTCATACACGAAATTCGAACATATTTTGCAAACATCATCATTGTCTATGTGTTACAAACATATCATATAGGCACACAAACAATCACGTACAAATATGCGCAAAATATGTACAAATTTAGTGTACAATAAGAATTACTCCGTATTAAAGAATTAATGTCATTGACAAATTAATTATACATAAAATAATAAGTGTAGAAATATATAGGTGTTATAAAGTCATTGATGACAACAGCCTACTATGTTCAAATGTAGGCCGACTACTAGGAAATACGAAGTACGAAGTATATGTTATGATTATGAAGTCATTGATGACGACTTACAGTATCTCTATTATTCATTTTAAGAAAACTCTAATAGTCTAAACATGGAAAATACCTTGTTGTTTTATGCAAAATGGAGGTTTTTATAAATAGTGCTATTTTATTCTTTTAATTGTTATCCACTAAAGCTATATGAGCCCTTTACATGTTACAACTTCAAAATTAAATGGAGTAATATATTTATGATTGAGTTACACAAAAGTAAATGAATAGTCACAACACAAAATTTTCTAAAAAGGAAAATGAGTAGATTTTTTCGGAAATCTCAAAAGAACAAGTGGGAAGGGTTGTAAGGAACGGAGATAGTAGATATTTTAATGCACAACATAGAAAGCTATCAAATTGGACCCGAGCTCGTTTGGTTCCTGATTAACCAGTACCTCTATGGCTCTATAAATGAAAATTTAAAAGCTTGGTTCTCGTTTATAAGCATTGTAATTGGCTCAACTAACTTAATATGCTAAAACACTAACTAAAATGATTCAATTGACTCAATTAAGAAAAAATGTACTTTTAAAATATATTTATTCATTTAATAAAGAAAAACTATGTATACGAAGTATGAAGAATAAAATACAAATAGCCAACCGGAGCTAGATTAATCAATATAACCATAAAAGTAACTCCGATTTATGTTTCCAAATTGTTAGCCTATTTATGCATGTATAAAAATCAAAACTGAAAGCAGTTGTTGTGGTCCTATTTTAGAATAATTGGAACCCTTTGGACTGGTTTTAAGTAGCACTTCAGGTCAAGCACCCAAAAACTAAATTCATTTTCGGAACCCGGTCCATCCTTATTTGCAATGGCTCATCTAGAATGATGGTTAATAATACACATTTTCTGAACCCGGTCCATCCTTATTTGCAATAGCCTTTTGTGTATTATTGATTTGAACTAAAGTGAAGCTTTTTATTGATGTGATGAACAAATACATTGAGGTTGTTAAAGTGTCAACATACATGTTTATAACTTTATAATAAACCTTTTCTGATTTTACTCATTAAATATTGGTCCTATGATTATTATATAACCCTTAAAGTATTCTAATAATGTACCTAAAACTTAACAATCTTGCCACTACATTTTTTTCATCATAAGGGCACTTAGTAGTACAGAATAGTCGAATGCATCAAAATGCCTTAGGTATTTCTCTCGCAAATCCTAGTCAAACTTCACCTTCAATGAAAAACTGCATATGGCTCCACTGTCTGTACACAACACATAAGTAGTCCAGTGTTAATTTTGTTGGTCCCAGATAATTTATAGACTAACACACAACTAGATGGTATTCAACAAATAAGCAGATAAAAAGAAGATCAGATAATGATATAGCAATATCGAGAACAGAGAAACTTCTATCTTTCTATTTATCGAGAACTTTTACAGACTGAGTGCTGGGAATGGAATGATCGACCTTAGGCTCTGTACAGAACGCGCATATTTATAGGCGCTGTACACTTTACCTAAAAGGGATACCTAGGAGTTTGGGCCTAAGACCTTTTTGGGCCTTATTCCCTTACAACCTATTTATTACATAATCATTAATACCATAAATGGTATATCTATTCTAACTAATAACAAGACATAAACGACAAACTTGATTCACAATTAAAATAGTCATAACAATCTCCCCCTTTGTGATCAAGTGTCGTCTTGCTTGGGTATCTATTTATTTCTGAGCTCTGTAATAGTGATTGCGGAGATTCAGTGCATGCTCACAATTTCTGAGTGACCTTCTTCTGTCAAGCTGTTTCTCGATTGCTTTCAACACTTTGTCGATTATGTTTGACTCTGTTAGTTCGGCATTCGTTGCATTTGCATACTTCTGTTGTCTTTCTTCAAATTCTTTTCTGATCGGTTCCAATTTTTCTTTCACAATCTTCAGTGTCCCATCACAGTACTTATTGATTTCTTCAATCACCAACACACGCCTTTCACCATTGTGATTCAAGTAGATGATTGCTACCGGGCTATCGAAGATGTAATACGCTGGAAAATCTTCAAGCTCTGGTCCGTATAGCTTTGGTCTTGAGAGGTTTGTCTTTGGCAGATTGGTTTCTAAGGCCATTTGAAGATCATGGGAAGTAAAGAATTTGACTTGTCTAATCATGAAACGCTTGAGTGCATCGAAGCCGTCTTGTGTAAATCTGTCGCGATTGACGGGAAGTTCTTGGAATTCTAGATACATCTGATAGATGTCGTCCATCTTTAGCATATAGAGATCATTTTCCTTGCAGGTGAATTCAGTCCCGTCAGTGCGTTGTAGGCGGTAAACGGAGAGTGTGATATCTTGATGATTCACTTCGGCTACATTGAGGATACTCCACACTGGGTCTGTTGCTGTTTGTAGTTCATGTTGCCATACTTCTCTCTGTTTCCCTATGTAGTGATGACTAAGCAGGAACAGTTGTCCGCCCTTGTTCTTTCCTCATAGATGATTAAGACCACAGATTTTCAATTCGTCCAGTTCCTTGACTTTGTCATCTCTTCGCCATATATGCCTTCTGATTTCCTCTTGGAAAGGAGCATTGATGTTTATATTTTCCCAAGGCTTTTCACTTCTGGGCATTAAAGCCGTTGTTTGTCTGATGATAGATTCCAGCTCCTTGGGAGGTTCCTGATAATTCTCTCCTTCCTTGATTTCATCTTCACCAAGCAGCATCATATCAGCAACACATTTAGCTAGGAGCTCTCTGAGATAAGCTCTTCGTTATATTTCATCCACATTTGTCCATAGCCGAGACCACTTGTTATGAAAAAGAATTTCTTCAAGTTCGTCATGCATTTGTTCATCAGATTGGCTAGAAGGAGTTTGCTGCTGTTGTGGCGATAACCTGTCATAAGTAACACCGGGATCACAAGGATTGCCCATTGTCATCAGTTTCGAACTAGGTTCTAGCTGATGGCCTGATATAAATGATGTACTCGAGGTAACAACATCAGGACTTCCATTCCATCCTTGGTCACCATTTATGGGAGATGCGCCTCGGAATAATGTGTCTAGCTCGGCCATGCTAGAAAAAAGGCTAGTGATTTGTTTTGGCTGGCTGAAGTGGTAGGTTGTTGATTGGTAGAGGAGGAGGGTTGGTTTGGCTGCGGGGCTTGGCTGGTAGAAGCAACATGCTCAAGTATCCGTCGGCGCTTGTTCTCCCCCTCATGAGAATCCGAATCATCGGGATCCTCATGTGAACGTTTGCTGCCGCGGAGACTCTCACGACATGTGTTTTGTATATCCAGAGCATGGAGAAGGGTTTTTTGAAATGGGATAAGGTTGAATTCATCCATGTCTAGGATACGATCGGAAACCTCAGCTACAAGGTCATCGAAAGGTACAATTTTTAGGTTGGGTTTGGTCGTTGTAGAGGAGGACACTCGTTCTGTATCCTGGGTTCCCCTTGATGTGGATGGTTATTGGTTTATATGGTTAAAGGTTGGGAAATGGGAATGGAAATAGTTGGGGCCTGAGTGGTTTGAGGTTCGGTTGGTACATTCGGAATAGCTTGGGTACTTCCTAAGTCTTGTGCGCGAGCGGATAATGCTTCGTGCACCCATGGTTTAATGGTAGACTCCAGAAAGTTGTTCAGGTGTACGAGAAGGTCTTCAGGGATAGAGGTTCTAGTTACATGGGTTGTAACTGTTGTCACAGCATCAGTAAAGATAGCTGACGTGTGGCCTGCGTTCAATGATGGAATCATTGTTGGCGTAGCAGGGCTTCCGACCATCATAGTTTGCAGTCCGGTCGTTGCATTCAGGGTGTGTGCACCCGTATGTGCTGTGAATAGTGTAGGTGTCCTAGAAAGATTAGAAAATGTAGGAATGGTGACACCTAGACTCGATGTGATAGAATGAATGGGGGTAGTGGTCTGGGGCTATTGACCACTAAGTCTCTCGACTGATTCAGAAGGAACCTGTGAGGTCGGTGTAAATTCCCCTTGAGTTTGTGAAACTCTAGCCTGTTGAGAGGCTGGAGAGTGGATGGAAGATGGTTGTGCATGCGCAGTTGAACCAGATGCTGCGACTTCTACCCGGGAACTGACAAGGTCAGCTCCTGCACCTATGGGCGTGGTTCGATCTATTTGTATGAACGTGTCGCACTCATCAAATAAGTCGATCTCCTCCTCCACTGTACTTTTCTTTCTGAGCCTCTTCTTAGGCTTGGATGATGCAGGGTTGTCGTTTTTGTGCTTAGAGCGCTGCTCACTTATAACGATGCCTTTGGCAGGTCTATGTGAATGGGAAACCTCTTCATTGTCCGATGAATCGTCGGAGTTGATCGATATGACCTTCTTGCTAGCTCTTCTTCTGTTGCTGATCAGGATTACTTCCATGTCATCATCATCATCATCATTTTTGCTCTTCTTGGCCATGCTATTGTAGGCCTCACCATTAGCCTTATTTGTAATACTGGCCTGGCTTGATGGTTCATCGGCAGTGTCCTCAGCATTGGTTGGGTGGCACTAAGTAGTCTGGGTTCTCTCAGAAGAGTTAGCAGACTGATCATCATTAGGCCGGGTTGCGACTGGTTTCTGTGGCTGGCTTGCTCTCTTTTTACCCTTACCAGGCTTAGTCCCCTGGGAAGGTGCAGTTGGGTTTTGCTGAACCATAGGGACTGTTCTCTTAAGCGACTCTTTGTAGTCGATGACTGCTTGTCCCTGCTTTATGATCGTCTCTCTAGAAATATTTGACTTTGGGGGCGGTGAAGTGTTTGTCATCCTTACGCTTTGGCATGGTCGGGGTGGCTTCCATAATTTTGTGGATCATCAGTGCCAGCCACCTAGCGTAAGGGATAGTGTTCCCTTTCTTGCCTTCCTTCGCCTTGACCTGATCCATCAGCTCTGTCCAGAAGAACTGGGCCATGTTGTATCTGATGTCAAAGGCGATCCCGTGAAAGATTTGCAGAATTTGCTTGTTACACTTGTCGTGTCCGGCGTGCTTCGGAGATAGGCACTTGTTGACCAGGCCAAACAGACTCTTCCACAGGTGAGGAAGGTTGGAGATGGTGAAATTTGACAGCAGGGGCAATGGGCTGTCATATCCTAGCTCCTTTATCCCCTTTATCAGCTCTTCGTTGGAGGGGAGTGATGCGTAGTTCTGGAGCACCGGTAGGGCTAGAGTCTCCCTGATTGTGGAGGGTGTCAGCACCACTCTACTGTTATTCAGCTTCGACATGATTTTAGATCTGTCCTTCTTGTTCTCAGTGTGCATGCAGCCCCAAAATTGCTGCAAGTATACTTCTGGTACAGCTTTGGCTTCGCTGAATGTGGGCCAGAGGTAGTGCTTTTGGAGAATGGATGTAGTGACTGGATCCTGGCATTTGAATAGCTTCAGGTCTAGTTGGAAGTTATTGTCAAACAACTTGATCCATTTCCCCCTTGGGTACAGTTCATTGCTGGGTTGTGCACTTCTGTCTGTTCCTGAAATGATTAACTGAAAGAATTGGGTTAACACTTTGTTTATTTAAAAAATTTTATTTTTGTTGTTTTTGTAATTTTTCAGATCAAATGTGTACAGATGGGACCTCGAAATCATCTTAAGTGTAAACCAGGAGAACCAGCTTCTCGAGGTTTGAACTTCGAGAAGTGGGTTCTCGAGGTTTAAATACCGAGAAGTCTTTCTCGAGGTTTAAACATAGAGAACCACTTTTTCGAGGTTTAAATATCGAGAAGCTCTTCTCGGTATTTCAACTTCGAGAAGCAGGTTCTCGATATCAAAACATCAAAAAGCCTTTTTAAGGTTTAAACATCGAGAACCGGGTGACCGGGCTGAACTTGCAAGTGTACAAGTGCCGATATAGTAATAAATTCCGGTAAAATATCGGGTCGAATCCACAGGGAAACGTTGTTTAATTCAAGTCCGAGAGTAGATAACTTTAAATATTGAAATGAGTAAAGTGCAGGGATTTTGATTTGTGTTTTGTATTTTTGGCTTTTCACTTTTAATTCAAGGAAACAACTTTAATTAATTCGGGTTTAAAATGAATGATAACAACGGCTAAGGCTTCGGGAATCACTTAAATGCTTTAATGGGTTGAATATTAGTTCTTTACCAATAATTATGAATACGATGTCGCTAATATATTCTCAACTCCGGTTAAGGCAGCGAGAGCGTGGTTTTCGTTACGTGTAAGTCCCGTTACGGCTGACATTCATCTACCGAAAACCCCGTTGAATATCAAGACATCACACCCGTATCATATAATACCGGATATATTTCTATTCTCGGTAATATATATGTTTATCCTTTAATGTTCATAGTTTAGACTTCAACGTTAATTGCAAGTATAAACTAAATTTAACATACTTCTATGTTGTACACCATAGTCATAAACAATCAAAATGTAAAGGATAAATCACAATTTATTGGTTTAGAACTTTTATCAAACACCTAGTGGGCATAGAAGTTCATCCCTAGCCTTAGCTAAGAACTTAGCCTCTAATGCTCATATTAACTACAAAAGTGTAACTAAGAACAATGAAATACAATAACATACAAGAAATAATACCTAGAACCAATTGTAGAGGAGAGAAATGGCTTCTTCTCCAACACTTCAAGAAAATGCAAAAAGGAAATATAAAAACTGAAATTTAATCTTCAAGAATGGAATGATGATCTTGTTTGATGAATTGGGGGCTTTATATAGGCTAATGATTGGCATCTTTTAGTCTATTCAAGCCCAACAATCAGGCATGGAAGATATATTTGATCAGATCATAAGGAAAGTGGAGTTTTCCCATCAAAATATGGCTGCACGTCTTTGTGTTTTATGCAGATTCGGGCTTAACCGGCGCCGGTTTTAGGCTTGACCGGCGCCGGTTTTACTTCGGGGATGGAATAATAGTGAAAAACACCATAACCGGCGCCGGTTATAGGGTAAAACCGGCGCCGGTTATACTTCGGCCGACCGGGATAATAACGGATTAAATGCAACCGGCGCCGGTTTGGTGAAATTCCGGCGCCGGTTTTGTCCTGGGATTTTGGGGATGTTCCGCTACGAATTTGGACATGAGTCCTTCATCAAAGTTGTAGCTAATGAAGTCTTCTATCCACCAAAACTTGAATAACGTGATTTTATTCAGCCAATCAAACGATACGGATAAAACACTGAGAGGTATGCATCCTGAAATCCCACCAGCAACATCTGACTTTGGTGGTTGATTGAGTCTTGTTCCCTTCATATTTTGGCCATGACGTCTTCATAACATTTGTACCTTATTGAGTTAGCATTCACATGAAACTCGAATCGAGTGATTTCGAGTTATCTACAATACGTTATACTCGAATTATGGACATAACGTCATTCTCTTGGTCCAAAAAGCCCTGCATCGCAATGTTTTATGCTCTAGCTCTCATTCTGGAGGTATTTGTCCGATTTCTCTTCTTTTCTTCAACAAATACTTATAAATACTTATGTTAAACACAAGTAAATATAACAGCTATCACCGGCTCTCGAATTTGAAATATCAAAAGATTCATTCTCGAGATTTAAACATCGAGAAAGTGAGTTTCTCGAGTTCACACTTAGAGTAATGTCGAGTACCACCTGCATATACACAATATACATAATGATGACTAATGCAGAGCTTTTCGAGTTCGGGTTTATGGTTCGAGAAAATTTAGTTCTCGATATTCAACTTCGAGAAAGTTTTCCTAAATTTGATACCGAGAACCTTTCCATTATGTGCGAAAACCAATTTGAAGTTGATTTTGATGATAGAGAACTTTAAATACCTCCTTCGGAGTGATTTTGAGATGGATTCTAGAAGGATGGAATGCAAGAAGTAGTTCACAAAAAAATGTTGGACTTCGAGAACTCAAGATGCGAGAAATGATATTATGCGAGAAACCGTTCTCGAAATCCCTTTTATATGCAAAAACTTGGGTTTGGGCCTTGGGAGAAAGGTGTGGGGCCCAGATGTTTGAGTTGGGCCCTGTTTCGGTTTAAAAGCATATTTGGGGCCCAATTTTTGTTGAAACTTTAATTATGTACACCCCCCTTGAATGATGCATGAAAAAAACAAAAAAACACACACACACTCTTTTTCTTTCATTTTCTGATATTCTCACACTTTTTCCACCTTTTTTAAAAATTTCTTCATTTCTCCCCCTCTACACATGCAACGCACACCACACACATGCTTTTTATTCAGACCAGTGAGACACACACAATTACACAAGCTCGAGGTTCAATATGCTTAACTTGGAGACTACGAACTGGAATCTTTTTTCATCCAGTGCCTTAGTGAACAAGTCAGCCAATTGAAGCTCAGAGCTTACAAAATACAAATCAATGTCTCCATTTTCCACATGGTCTTTGATGAAGTGATAGCGTAGGTCGATGTGTTTGGTGTGCGAGTGATGAACGAGGTTGCTGGTTATGACAATTGCACTTTGGGAGTCACTGTAGATCGGAATGTGATTGAACGTGAAGCCATAGCTAGTGTTTGAGTTGAGTCCTCACCCATAGGATTTGTAAGCAACAACTAGCAGCCGCAACGTATTCTGCTTCGGCTGTAGAAGTGGACACACAGTTCTGCTTCTTTGAGGAACAACAGAACAGTTTATCTCCTAGAAATTGAGCACCGCCGGATGTACTTTTCCTGTCCAGTCTGCAACCTGCGAAATCAGCATCCGAGTATCCCACTAGGTCAAAACTTGTTTCCTTGGGATATCAAATGCCCATATTGATTGTTCCTGTGAGATATCTCAGTACTCTTCTCACTGCATTCAGATGTGATTCCTTTGGATTTGCTTGAAAGCGGGCGCACAGGCAGGTTGCGAAGACAATATCCGGTCTGCTAGATGTCAGGTACAACAAGGAACCAATGATAGCCCGATAATTGGTAGCATCGACTAATTTCTCGGACGGGTCAAAGTCGAGCTTTTGTGAGGGAGACATGGGGGGTTTTCATGGTTGACTTGATGTCCACTTTGAACAGAGACACCATACACGTCTAGTAAACCTTAGAATACAATCTTTTTTAATCATAACACACCATGCACGTCTTCTTGTTAGCTCAATCTCTCCATTGTTCGTAGTTATTCATCATCAGGTTTTGAGGTTGATTGTATGGAAAAGGGGAATACACCAAGGTGAGGTTTTTCACCTTATTTGATTATTTTAGTGACACAGGTGTAAGTTACTTACTAAGGAAGAAGGAAATTTAAAGGAACATAAATGGTGTCACAGTGGCAAGAGGGGCACCCAAAGTGACTCATATATTTTTAAAGAGGATATATTTTTATTTTTAGGGCCTCACTTTTTGAGTGCAATACAGTTATTATAGGGCCACAACAATAAAGATTTATATATGATCAAATTAAACAATTAGGTTTGAGAAATCAAAATCTTGTTTAGTGTCAATGTCGGCACGGACTTCAAGGAGCAAATATGTGAGGTTTCCAAATATTTGAGGTTTCCAAATATCTATAGACAAATAATATAATAAGGAAATATTTGTATTTTGCGGTCAATTAAAAAATAATGTAAACTAAAAGAAACTTTTTAACTTTATTTCCATATTTTATATCTGTTTTGTTTTTAAAATATAGAATATATTTTTTAATAATTAAATTTAAATCCAAATTTGGTCTATTTCATGTAATATTTTGTATTATAAAACAGATTTTAGGTTTTTAATTTTACAATTTATATTATGTTAATATTTTAGACTTGTATCTTATAATTTCATATTTTTTAATTCATTTATAATGTGTCTTTTTATTATTATTATTATTAAAATACAAAATGATGATGAAAGAAAGCTAGAGAAACAAAGAAAGCTAATGAAACGAAATCGCTATTTAGTGAAGTCCCGCAAATCCACCACTGATATGCACTACTTAGTAGTGCATAAGTGTATGTTTTTATGATTGATTTGTGCGAATTGTTTACCATTTTAATTAGTTTGTAAACATTTGTATGATTTTAGTTGTATTTGTATTTTAGTTCTCATTTGTAAGTTGTAAAGTAGAGTTAGGATTTATGGTGTTGGAAAGGAAGACTTTGAAGTGAAGGAAAAGGGAGATTAGACTTTCCAGGAGCTGAAACCCGACCGGGTAGAACACTTCACCCGGTCGGGTAAGATTTAAACAGACGAAGATAGCTGGAAATTACACAGACCCGGGCGGGTCCCTTACTTGACCCGGTCGGGTCATATGTGACCCGAAACACCAGGACATGCCGAAGATCGCCAGAATGGGGAAAAATCTGATTTTGACCAAACCCGGTCGGGTCAACTAGGGGACCCGGTCGGGTCAGACACGACCCGGGACCAAACGACGTGCAGAAACATGAGAGCATGGCGAAATATTTGATTTTGACGTTTACCCGGTCGGGTATGTCCATTTACCCGGGCGGGTCAATGCCCCAGGGTGTTGAAAACACCTATAAATAACCCCATTTTCCTTCACTTTTCATCATCCCCTTTCTTCTATATACTTAAGCTCAGTTTAGAATAGTTATTTCTTATATTTTTATAGCATGTTTAGTCTCCAAATGAGGAGCTCAACTTCCATTTCTTGGTTTTGCTCTTGAAGCTTGTTGATTATTAAAGTTGTGAGTTATTTTCTTACTTTCTCCTCTTGATTATTAATTTTTCCCTTAATCTCATTCTATATTAATGTTGGAGGGTGGCTAAGTGACGATTAGTTAACGTTCCGACATTAATTACTACTAGAAACGATCAATGAACCGATGGATAATCGTTGATGGTTTCACAAGTAAGTAACTTCGGTTTATTAATGCACGGTCGTGGTTAATAAACTTAAGAGCGATTAATTTTGTTGGTTAAACCGAAACCGTTGTGTTGAGGTTATCAATCTCAATTGATTTCATCAAGGAGTTAAAGAGGTTAAATGCTACTATTATATCGATATACGACGTTGTTCTATACTTGATAAATAGTAAGGGTTATTAATGAACGGTCGTTGTTAATAACTACCCTCGATGAATTGGAGATACTCCGCGATTGAGTATTCGAGAGGGGATAAGTTATAGATATAACAATGATCGACTAAACACTACAACAAAATAGACCTTTTGCAACATTTTGTTTGCAACACTCTTTTAAGTGTTACATAAAACCTTGAGATTTATATTTAAGCAACACTTATTTATAAATGTTACATAATCTATGAGGTATACAATTATGCAACACTTATTTAGAAGTGTTGCAAATATTATGCATATTATGCAACACTTTTTCTAGTAGTGTTGCATTAGTAAGAATACAAATAAAAAAATTCCGTAATAATAATAATATCAGTAAAAAGTGTCGAACTTATCATGTGCATCATATACTTCGTAAATAGATACTCCATCTAGTTTTATTAATTAATTAATTTATTTATTTATTTATTTATTTATTTATTTATTTATTTATTTATTTATTTATTTATTTATTTATTTATTTATTTATTTATTTATTTATTTATTTATTTATTTATTTATTTATTTATTTATTTATTTATTTATTTATTTATTTATTTATTTATTTATTTATTTATTTATTTATTTATTTATTTATTTATTTATTTATTTATTTATTTATTTATTTATTTATTTATTTATTTATTTATTTATTTATTTATTTATTTATTTATTTATTTATTTATTTATTTATTTATTTATTTATTTATTTATTTATTTATTTATTTATTTATTTATTTATTTATTTATTTATTTATTTATTTATTTATTTATTTATTTATTTATTTATTTATTTATTTATTTATTTATTTATTTATTTATTTATTTATTTATTTATTTATTTGAGTCTAACCACACTTCTATTCGCTTATGCTTCTATTTATCTCCCGCTGCTGATATTGCTTTCCCGCTTAAGTTATTTAAGTCCGAATATCACTATATTCCTTATTTCCTTTGCCCTAATTTTCCCAATAAACTTTTGAGTTCTCTGAGTAAACTTCTGATCAGCGCGCTTTACTCCTCCGTTTCATTTGTCTTTTTTCTCTAGCAATCGGCTCAGCTTCTCACTGGAAGAAAGAGTCTCTAATGGACGGAGATGATCACAACGTTTGCTTCCGCCGAATCTAAGCAGAGATGCTTCTTGTAAGTCGGAGAGAAAGCAGATTTGGAGACGAAGGCTTCGCCATGGAAGTACACCAACAGACAACAGTGGAAGTTTTCGGGCCGGGCTGGCGATTTTGGGGACACATGATTGCCGCAAGCTGGCATACGCTTTGTTCCACTCCTCAATCGCGTATGGTATGACTTTCTACCTTTGTTTGAGAACTAGGTCATGGCAAACGTTTTTTATTGTTAAGTTAGTAGGTAAGGTTACCATTACAATCCAGTTAATTCAAGCTATCAATCTAAATTTATCCCTTGTATTTCGTATTAACCCGCTTCTTAGAAATCCTTCGTTAAATTGCAGCCTTGCAGGTAACTGTTTTCTCTTCTGAGCTCTGAAAATACTCTTATGTCCAAAGTTCTCAAGTTTTCATTTTATTTAATTTTCAGCATTCTTTTGCTGCAATATTTTAAATTTGTTTAGATTCCTTGCGAATGAATATGATAGTGTCCTGTTTTTTTTTAATTTGTGCAGCTCCGTTCAATCTTTCCATTTGTGTTTAATTTAAATTGGCTGAATTCGATCTATTCTGCCATTAAAGGTTGCAGCTACTTTATTTAGTGTTGTCCAACTTGTTTTGCTTCACAGGTAATTATCTATACATCTTTATCTATGACACTATCCTATTTGAGGTATTTAGGTGGTGATTGAGAATTTAGGCTACACTTTTATTTAATAACTAGCTTTTTTTATGTAATTCTACAATGATTTTAATCATGAGATAAGAATGCCAAAGGAGGACTGAGCTGAAACCCTTCTACAGGTTGATCATAATACCCTCCAGCCAACCAAACCATACATAGAAAACATTAACACTTAAAATTTAGAAAGGGTATCATTTGAAACTAGAAAAGAGTCTATGTAAACCAAGCAATCAACACATAGAAAGCTAGGCATATTAAAGCAAGTTGAATATTTTCGGAAAAAGGCATACTTATACTTGTTTCCATTAAAACTAACAGGATATAGATTGGAAAACGTAATTGTATAGTTTCTGATTTTTACATATCTTTTCATTTTTGGGGCACCAATAACTATTCCATCAAATCCTCACCCCCATATATGCCTATGTTACTAATGGGAGGAGTTCATTTCTTTCAAATAATGTATGGAGTATTATACTTACCAACCACATTTTAAATTTTTCTTCTGGCTCCTGCAGCAACCAAATTAAGTATAGGCATTTTAAATACTTTTAGTTGTTTCCTTTTCAAACACTACTTTACTATTTCTTCTGTGTCATATTTCTCTTCTTTTGTTTTCCTGTTTTGTCCTTTAACCTTATAAGCATGAACTGGTATTCTTAACTTCTAAAACTTGCTACCTTAAAATAACTAAGACCAAACAAATTGTTTGTACGAATCAATGTTTTTTACTGCAGGTTTCAGGTTTAGCCCAAAAATATTAGAACGAGGCAGTGAATTGGTTGAGGGCAAGGATGAGTATGAAAATCTAACTTTTGGCGACTGTACCATCAACTTCTCCATGTCAAATTTACTGTGTAATTGTGAGAGATCTTTATCCTATTCCATGTCTTTTTAAACAGAAAAAAGTACTCTGTATTAAACACTAAAAATGAGTAGAGAATAAATAATTAATAGTGAGATGAGAATGGTGAAGGGTATAACATTGCTGGTTTTAGTGACAACAAGCTTGATTTTGGGATTTATTGACTTCTAGAGAAGACTCTACTCACCCCATGGAATGTAAGTTTCTTTCCAACTTTTCTTTTCTTTCTTCTTTTAACTAAAATTCCTTGATTTTACATAAACTTGATTCATTAGTAAAGCCTATTCTTTTAATTAATCAATGTTTTATTTGAGTACTTTTAAGTGTCAATTCCAATAAAGTGCGTCAACTTCAAGTACTTTTAAACTTGGAATGCAAGACAGAAAAAAGTACTTTTGAGTAAAGTTTTTTTTACCCCAGGGGGGTCAGGGTGAGGGGGTTGGGGGAGCCTCAAGAGTCAAGGTATAATTTGGTTGAAATGGTTGATGATACTAAATCAAGTAACTCATGCACTAGTTTTTCATCTAACCTAAGTTATATTGTTTGTGTTAATAGTTGCAAGAATTCAGGGTCTCCTTTTCACTTATTCTTCATTGACAGTCTGCATAGGCATATATCACATTTAAAATTTGATACTTAAGGATGAAAAGTGGAAGGTAAGCATGTCAAACACAACCTATTAGTAGTAATTTTAACTTTGCTTCAAATGTGATGTTTCTTGAGTGTATTGCTTAATTTTCTGTCATACGGCTGTACCCATATTAGCAATTGGAGTTCAAAATTCAAATGACTACTTGCTGATTTAATTGAAGTACATAGATGGAGATAAAGATACTATGTAGAGAATGGTGATGCCATGACTTACAACATGCTGAAGAAGGATACTGATGATGATTTAAATTAGCAGGTTCAATTCAGAAATTACCCATGAACTGTACTTTATCTCTAGAAACAATGCATTTTTTTAATTGAATGTTGTGTAAAACTTATGTTTGTGAAGCTTTGATCTCTTTAGGTTTATTAATCATCTATTATGGCATTAAAATTGGTGGAATCTAATTGCATTGCCCAAAAAATAACAGAATTGATTTTGAATCTAGCAAAAAAAATTATTTTTGTTTGCAGGTTTATCTAGACCTGTTTAGACTACAACACTTTGTCTTTATAGTTTTTTTGAATCTTTTATATCTCTAGGTTCAGGATAATCTTTCTCTAAATGGTATACTATTTTTTATTGTAGGTTGAAATGAAGGATCATGAGTACAAAATAAGGACAAAAGCGAATACATGATTGATGTTTTGCTGGCATGTCAATTAGAAAAATGGTTGTCAAATAATGGGTGGAAGAGGTGCTATGAAGAGAGACATTGATAAAGCGGAAATTTCTAAATAATCATATTGCATGACTCCCATTAACATGGATAGAATATGTTCATTTTGAGAAGTTTGATGATGAAAGTGACGCACAGGACAAATGCACAAGGGCCAAGGTGCTTGAGATCAAGATACAGAAATGAATTTGAATCTAGCAAAATTGCTGCAGCGAATCCAGATTTCCAGATCTCGGTCACTTTTCAAATTAAGTGTATAGTTGATGAAATGAAGTTACATGTCTTTCATCTATTTAGTTTTCAGCTGTAGTTACATGTCTGATCAGTGATGTTTTTGAATACATTTTTTAAATTGTGCAACAAGTTTTTCTGGTTATTTACATTCTTTGAGCTGTGCTTTGGATTTTCCATTGGCATTAGATGTGATGAATTTTACTTTATTACAAATTTTGATTATTTTAATACTTTTCATTTTATTATTATACTTCGTATATATTAAAACTAACACTAAAAGCACGTAATGTTAAATGCAAACATGATCAGGAATCACCAAATGTATGTTGCACAATCCAAGAAACATTGTCGCTCAGAAATGTAAAAAAAGTGTTGCATACTTGAATTAAGTGTTATTTAAAGTACTAATTAAAATGTTACGTAATGTATTGAGTTTTGCAAAACAATATGATAGTTATGTTACATATACATGAAAAATGTTGCCTAAAGTCATAACATAAGTGTTACATTTTATTAGAAAAAGTGTTACATAAGATGTTGACTAAAGTGTTACAAAAAAAGTGTTGCGTTTGGGGTATTGATGCAACATTTCTATTTAATGTTGCATAATCAGATGAAAAGTGTTGCTTATGACTTTATGCAACGAGATCTGAAGCAACGCCTCTAAAAGTGTTGCAATAGCCTTTGGTAACACTTTAATGGCTTCTTGCAACATTTTAGAAGTGTTACAAAAAGTCTATTTTGTTGTAGTGAAAATATATCAACAAGTGGAAAGTAGCAAGATCAAGTCCCTTTTATTCTTGAATTTAATCCCATATAACTCGTTCATCTTCGTGTTTAATTTAATTAAATCACTCAACAATCAAAACCCCCCTTTATTTACTCCTTTCGTTAAAAAGACAAATTATTCCTTTCCCTGTGGATACGAACTCTACTTCACCTATACTACGTTTAAGTGTTAGTATCGATTTATTTTGAGTGCACACACGACAAAGTGCTCGTCAACCATCATTCAAAGCCCTTTCAAAGCCCTGAAGTTAAAGATAAGCTTCCCAACGAATAATATTGAGTTGCCCAAAAAAGATGAACTTCCCAAAATATCCATAAGTTAAGTAGAAGCGACTCTATGTGACAACCAGCTTTTTAGCCTTGAGACGAGCACTTCGTCGAGGTAGTAATCTAGAGCTCGCTGAATCCCATTCAGTGTCAGCAACTCGGTCTAGTATCTCACACGATCAGAAAGTAACCTGTGAATAGGTGTAACTTCAATATCCTTTCCACCCGAAGCATTAGATTCCAAAACTTCATTAGAAACCAATCCATTCGCTAGTAGAGGTGCATTACTATGAGGCGAAAAATAAACTCTAAGAGGAGTAGTTTCAAGGATATCTTCAATAACTCCCTTATCATCGCGGACATTTTCAATATCTTCAATGACAGCCTCCTCAATAACCCCAACATCTTCCTTGTCACGCCCCGGACCTACCGGACACGTCAACAACCCGCCGTACAGTACGAATAGTCAACCGCAGTCCAACTCATCCATACTATACTAGGCGTCTTGAATACCATTCACACATAGTACATCCATAAACAACATAATGTAAAATAATCATTTAAAGCAGCGGAAATATTCAATACAAAGTGCACGCCACACTTTGGCAACATGGGCATACAAGCCCTAAATACATATTAAAGAAAAATAATATCCATGAGCATGGTTTAAATCGTTTTCAAAACAGAAACAGAAGAAGCACGAACCACGTCTTCTTCTCTTGAATTCTCCGATACAACGGGCGGTAGCGGCAAGCTTTAATCCCGACCTGAAACTGTGAGGTGGCCTCCCCCGTGAAGGGGAGGTCAGTACTTGGAAGCATTTGACAAGTACAATGACAACTATACTAAGTATAATCAAAGTTTCAATTTCCAAGACCCTCAACTTAGGATGTTACTATTTGAAATTTATTTATGTTCTTTCATGCTAGAGCTCGGCTCATAGTCATGTTAATTTGTGCTAGAGCTCGGCTCATAGTCACACCACATTTCGCTAGAGCTCGGCTCATAGTCATTCCTACATTTTTGTGCTAGAGCTCGGCTCATAGTCACACTACATTTTGCTAGAGCTCGGCTCATAGTCATTCCTACATTTTTGTGCTAGAGCTCGGCTCATAGTCACACTACATTTTGCTAGAGCTCGGCTCATAGTCATTCCTACATTTTTGCTAGAGCTCGGCTCATAGTCATACTACCACGTGCTAGAGCTCGGCTCGTAGTCACGTCATCTAATCCCTAAACCACTTCTTAGTCTAGGCTCCATTCCTTTTGAGTAACCCTTGAGGTCTACTCCTAACATAACTTGACTTCGTAAAGTCCACCCTAATTATCCTTTAAGGTTACTTAGCTTCAATATTTTGGGATTAGCTCCCAAGCACTATTGAACTAACATCCCCGACTAGTCTTCAATACTAGTCGTCTAATCTTAATAAGCCAACGCCAATTTCATAATAATTCATACATTTCAATTTAATTTCACCTTCAAGTATAACTTGATTCAATATCAAAATATCACTTTTATTCCCTTCATGAGGTAAAAGCATATTTATCACCATACAATTTTATAGCCTACACCACAATTGGGTCATTATAATCACAACACATAATCATACACAATTTATTCTTAAATTCGTATATTATGCATTTTCTTTATGAACAATACTATATTCCATTTTAGGCATTCTTAATCATAAATAACTCATGCCAAACACATATAATTCATTTAGGCAATCTTATGAAATTAACCCAATAATTATAAACAATATAGTCGGTCATCCTCACCTTAAGTGAGCTTAAGCGCGTTCTACGCTTCCCGGTTGAACTTTGGCGGACTTTGACCAACTCCGGCCAACTTTGACCAACTCCGGCGAAACTCCGGCGAAACTCCGGTGAGGCTCAAAATACTCTATATCAAGTTCCTAACAAGGTTTCAACATCATAAAACCTTAATCAATACAAACAACCCCTAAAAGGTTATTTTCTGGTGAACTTGCCGGTTTGGCTTCTAAATCCGTTCTTGGACTTAGAACCACTCTCCAACCCATTAATCCATACTTACAACATGTAGAATCCTCTTAAGGATTCTTCACATGATGTATATCTCATATGGTAGAAGAAAAATAAAGAAGAAGTTATAATAAGGTCATTACCTTAATCTTTTCACACTTTTAGCACCTTAGCTCCTTTTCTTGGGATTCCTTCTTGTTGAGCTCTCCTCAACAATGGAGAATGAAGGAGGGTGGTTTTCTTCTTCTTCCTGGGTATTACTTGGCCGAAAACAAGGGGGGAGGGAGGAGTGAGGGTAACCTTTTGTTTCATTAAGCAAATAAGTGTGGATGGGATCCACCTTATTTTGTTTGATGCTCTTCCTTTCACTTCACACACCACTCACATGCCCTCCCTTCACTCCAGCCGGCCAAACTTTGAATTTGGGTGACCAAATTCGTGGGTTGGCCCCCACCCAAGTGGGAGGTCAGCCCCTTTTGTCCCGAAGTGTACACTTTGTCCCGAAAGTTGTATTTTTCGGACCATTTAAAATATATTTTATTTTATCGGGTCAAATAAAATATATTATGTGCTCTCCATCATTGAGACTCTTATGATGAATATTCATACCCCAACTTTAATTTATAAGTCCCCGAAATTAAATTTCGGGCTTTTATCGGTTCAATTGCCAATACCGGTATTTAGGCCTCTTTTGACCAATCGGTCAACTCCGGACCTTTCCATGGCTCAAATGAGTTATTCTCCACCATATAAATATTATCTAGACCGAGATGGATAATTTATGTGGTCCCGGGAATATTGGGCGGCCCCCGCTCCCGGTGCGGGCCCCACGTGCGAATTTACTATTCGTGCGAAAGAATTAATAAAAATTCGTAACATCATAAATTCTTTAACCATTCCATAAGGTTAAAATATAATATTCACATAAAAGTAAATACATTTGGGGACGGTGCTACAAGTTCACCCCCCCTTATTTGGGATTTCGTCCCCGAAATCCACGTGTCTAATCGAAGAGAAAAGGGTATTGCTCCCTCATTGAGACCTCGGTCTCCCATGTTTCTTCCTCGACTCGATCACTCCTCCAAAGGACCTTCACCATAGGAATCTCCTTGTTCCTCAATTTCTTCACTTGTTGTCCCACAATTTTCACCGGTTCCACCGCATATTGTAGATCTTCGCGTATCTCTACCGGTGGCTTTTCAAGAATATGAGACGGATCTCTCACGTATTTCTTGAGCATCGATACATGAAACACGTCGTGTATCTTCTCAAGCTCCGGCGTCAACTTGAGACGGTATGCCACAGCCCCTATCCTTTCAAGGATTTCAAATGGACCAATGTATCTGGGGTTAAGCTTTCCCCTTGATATAAATCGGATGATACCCTTCCAAGGAGAAACCCTTAGGAAGACCTTATCACCGACCTCAAACTCCAATGGCCTTCGTCGTTTGTCGGCATAGCTCTTCTGCCGATCTTGGGCAGCCTTGAGTCTATCCTGAATGACTTTCACTTTAGCCTTGGTGATTTCAACAAGTTCAATCCCCTCGAGCTTGGCCTTGCCAACCTCGTCCCAACATAACGGTGTCCTGCATTTCCTCCCATACAATGCCTCATATGGAGGCATGCCAATACTCGCCTGATAACTATTGTTATAGGCGAACTCTACTAGAGCCAAATGTTTGTCCCAACTCCCCTGGAACTCCAAAGCACATGCCCTTAGCATATCTTCTAAAACCTGTATCACCCTCTCGGATTGCCCATCCGTCTGTGGATGAAAAGCTGTGCTAAACTTCAGTTTAGTACCCAAAGATGCTTGAAACTTGGGCCAAAATCGAGATGTGAATCGTGGATCCCTATCCGAGACTATGGATATCGGGACTCCATGTAGTCTCACAATCTCCTCCGTGTATAGCTTTGCCAATCTCTCAAGGGGATAAGTAATGTTGATAGGCAAAAAGTGTGCACTTTTGGTGAGCCTATCAACCACTACCCATACTGCATCATAGTTGTTCACTGTTCGTGGTAGCCCCACCACGAAGTCCATGGTCACATGCTCCCACTTCCATTCTGGAATGGTTAGTGGCTGCAAAAGCCCCGCCGGGTGCTGATGCTCTGCCTTAACTTGTTGGCAAGTAAGGCATCGACTCACGTACTCTGCGATATCCCTCTTTATACCTGACCACCAGTAACTTTCCTTCAAATCTCGGTACATTTTAGTACCTCCTGGATGCATAGCATATGCCGAAGAGTGAGCCTCCTCCAGGATAGACTTTTGGAGCTCTTCACTCTTTGGTATGCACACACGGTCTTTAAACAATAAAAGACCGTCATCACGTACCCGAAAGTTCTCCACGGGCCCTTCAAGGATCCTCTCGCGGATCTTCTGGCATTCCTCATCAGTGGCCTGACATCTACTGATCTCACTCAGCAATGTGGGCCTAACCTCGAATCTAGCAATGAGGACCCCACTCGTGGGCATCTCCACTTGTGCCCTCAAAGTTCGTAGACATGTGAGTAATGTCCCCGACGTACTTTTCCTGCTCAGTGCATCGGCCACTACATTTGCTTTTCCGGGATGATAGTCGATGATCAAGTCATAATCCTTGATCAACTCCATCCATCTCCTTTGTCTCATATTCAACTCCTTCTGAGTGAATACGTACTTCAAGCTCTTATGATCGGTAAAAATGTGACATGTCTCCCCATAGAGGTAATGCCTCCAAATCTTTAGTGCAAACACTACCGCCCCCAACTCTAGATCGTGGGTAGGGTAGTTCGCCTCGTGTTTCTTCAATTGCCTAGAAGCATAGGCAATCACCCGACCGTTTTGCATCAGTACACATCCAAGCCCTTGGATGCTAGCATCACTGTAGATATCATACCCTATCCCCTGTATAGGTAGGGCTAGTACTGGTGCTTCGGTAAGTCGTTTCTTCAGTTCAAGGAACCCTTTCTCACACTTGTCGTCCCATATGAACTTGGCCCCTTTCTTTGTGAGCTTCGTTAATGGAGACGCCAATACGGAGAATTTTTCCACAAACTTACGATAGTATCCCGCTAAGCCAAGGAAACTACGTATCTCTTTCACATTCTTGGGTCTCTCCCAATCCATAATAGCTTTAATCTTGGCGTTGTCCACGGCAACGCCCGAACCGGATATGACATGACCGAGGAAACCAATCTCTTTGAGCCAAAATTCGCATTTTGAGAACTTGGCAAAGAGTTGCTTTTCCCTTAACCGATCAAGTACAAGCCTCAAATGGTGTTCGTGCTCCTCCTCGCTCTTGGAGTATATCAAGATGTCGTCAATGAATACTATCACGAATTGATCTAAGTATTCACTAAACACACGGTTCATCAAGTCCATGAATGCCGCCGGTGCGTTGGTTAAACCAAACGACATCACAAGGAATTCGTAATGACCATATCTAGTGCGAAATGCACTCTTAGGTGTGTCACTCTCCTTGATCTTCAACTGATGATACCCCGACCTCAAGTCAATCTTCGAGAACACTATTGCCCCTCGAAGTTGGTCGAACAAGTCATCAATCCTCGGTAAGGGATACCTGTTCTTGATGGTGACCTTGTTCAACTGTCGGTAGTCAATACACATTCTTAGTGTACCATCTTTCTTCTTTACGAATAGTACGGGTGCTCCCCACGGTGAATGACTGGGTCTGATGAACCCGTTGTCCAATAGTTCTTGTAGTTGGACCTTCAACTCTTGAAGTTCGGCCGGTGCCATTCGATAAGGAGGAATCGAAATGGGTTTGGTTCCCGGCTCCACTTCGATTACAAATTCAATCTCTCTATCGGGTGGAAGCCCCGGTAGGTCCTTGGGAAAGACGTCCGGGTACTTGCACACGACTCGAACATCCTTGATGTCGACTTCTTTCTTCGTATCATCTACCACGTAAGCAAGGTATGCGTGGTACCCTTTTCTCATCATCTTCCGCGCTCTCATCACGGATATGATGCAAACATTTGATTTCCCCCGATCTCCTTCGAAACATAGCGTGTTTCCTTGCTCATCCTCGAGCTCCAACACCTTGGTGTAGCAATCTACTCGAGCATGGTGCTTCTCAAGCCAATCCATTCCTAGGATTGCATCGAACTCCAACATGCTTAGAGGTACGAAATCACAAGTCAAGGGTTGACCCGTCACTTCCACCTCACATGATGGATAGTAATGATTTCTCTCCACATCGTCCCCTAACGGTGTGGAGACTAGCAACGTTTGCGTCATAGGTGTCAACGGCACGTCAAGTCCCTCGGCGAACGCCTCACTCACAAATGAGCGTTGTGCCCCGGTATCGATGAGGATCCTCGCACACCTACCATTGATCTTTAATGTTCCTACATTTATACACCATGTAAGATACATTTTCTAATGTTTTTACACATCTTTAGGAGGTTATTAAGTCAATACTAAGGTTTGGAATCAAACGGGGGTCCAAACGTAGAAGAACGGGGTGAAAAAATCAATTTTCGGGGGTTGGGGGTCCACGCACGGCGTGCCTGGGTGGCACGCACGACCGTGCGTGCAACGAACTAACTCTGCGTGCCACTGCCGGCCAGGCACGATGCCAGGCACGGCGTGCCTACGGCCGTGCCTGGCCAAAAATACTTCGGACGCTACTGCCTTCCAGGCACGACGCCAGGCACGGCGTGCCTGCGGCCGTGCCTGGCCCAAATTTTTTTTTTTTTTTTTTTTTTTTTTTTTTCCTTTTCTTCGGGTGCCACTGCCTTCCAGACACGGTGCCAGGCACGGCGTGCCTGCGACCGTGCCTGGCCCAAAAATCTTCCGGTTGCCACTGCCCTCCAGGCACGATGCCAGGCACGGCGTGCCTGCGAGCGTGCCTGGCCGGCAGTGGCTGTTTCCAGCTGATTTGGCCTAACTTGCCCGGTTTTGACCCCGGGGTGGCCCGCACTCAATCCCTACGACGTATATGATCAATGCAAGCCTAGAAATACATGGGAATACGTGTATTACCTGCAACGGAGTCGGGATTGGCCCGAGCATCGGCCTCGGTCATTGCGTAGACTCTAGCTTGCGTCCTTCCTTGATTCACGGACGGCGCGTTGCTGGCGCTTGCTCCCCCCTGCCCCGTACTAGCATGGGGTGCTCCGGTCCGACTCCTACTTGCCGTAGTAGCGCCGCTTGATCCCGCCCCTCGGTTTCCACCAAGTTGAGGGCAATTTGGCTTAAGATGCCCCGTGTCTCCACATTGGTAGCACCGAGGAGGGTCACGACACTTACCGGCGTGGCTCCTATTGCAATTTCGGCACCTGGGCGCTGTCGAGGCTTGTGAGCCCGAGTTGTGCCCGCCGAAAGCCGAGTTTCCCTTGGATGGCGGCGCCGGTGCCCTGAACGATCCTCCTCCCCCGTGGTTCCCCTTTTTGTTAGAACCTTGTGGGCCATGGCTTTCCCACTTCCTCTTCTTCGCCTCCTCGGCGTTCCTCCGCTTTCTTTCCTCCCACTCCTTCTCTCCCTTCAGGCCCTGTTCAACCACTTGACTAAACGTCATATTAGGCAATTGTGTTGCCCTCTCGCGTATGTCAAGGTCTAAGGCATCCCAGAAGTGGTTCACCATCCGGTTCTCATCACATATGTACTCCGGTATGAATTCGGCAAGCTTTCTGAACTTGTGCTCAAGTTCCTTCACCGTACATGTGCCTCCCTGTGTCAAGTTCGTATACTCCCTCCTCTTCATGTTTACCTCGAAGTCGGAGTAGTATTGGTTGAAGAACTCCTGCCGAAAGTTCTCCCATGTGACGGCTTCGCCGTATTTTCCTTTGACCCCGTCCCACCACGTGGACGCCATGCCTTCGAGCAATCTTGTTGCCACCCTCAATTTCATGATGGGTGGCAGCTGCATGTCAAGGGCCGCCTCGTTGAATCTTTTGATCCATTCGGCTGCAACGGAGATGTCTCCCGTTCCATCAAACGGTTTACATCCCAAATCTCGTGCTTCTTTGATAAATTTGGAGATCCTTATGGTTGGACCTCCCACATCTTGGCCTCCATGTGGTTCAACATGGACTCTAGAAGCACCTTGGCTTCCTCCTCTCGAAGCCATGCCCGAAGGTTGCCCCGTTCGGCGCCTTCGACGTTGTCTCCTCTCTTCGCGCTCCCGGTGGTATTGTTGGAGCAGCGCCTCGATCCTCCCAAGAGTGCCATCGTCTTCACTCTCTTCACTCACATCGTCATCTTCCCCATCATATGGGGTTTCCACCGGCTCGGTTTCCGGCCTATAGGTTGAGTCCTCATAGGACCAATAAGTCTCACTCTCGGTGTCCACGTGGCCATCGCTCACGGTTTGTTGTTGGCCTCCACGGCCCCTTCCCCTGGACACCCTAGCGGACCCCCGGCTGCCGCGTTCGGACCCACCCGGTACACGGCCCGTCGGGTTCCTCCTAGTGATCCTTCCAATTGGCTCCATTTCTGAAAGAAGTTTAGAATGAGCCGTTAGACTCGTATCAAATGTCAAGTGACGGATAGGTACTTAGGGACATCTTTTGGCTCAAATCACCGCCATGCCAATTGTTAAGGGTACCATCTTAACAATTAGAGACTTTGCAACTCAAGTACCAAAAGTTCTATAAGTACAAAACTTTATGCTCATGGTTTTCAAATTTTTTTTTTTTTCAAAAGGAATTTTGAAGCTTCATTATGAAGTTTACGGACTAAGGCTCTGATACCAATTAAATTGTCACGCCCCGGACCTACCGGACACGTCAACAACCCGCCGTACAGTACGAATAGTCAACCGCAGTCCAACTCATCCATACTATACTAGGCGTCTTGAATACCATTCACACATAGTACATCCATAAACAACATAATGTAAAATAATCATTTAAAGCAGCGGAAATATTCAATACAAAGTGCACGCCACACTTTGGCAACATGGGCATACAAGCCCTAAATACATATTAAAGAAAAATAATATCCATGAGCATGGTTTAAATCGTTTTCAAAACAGAAACAGAAGAAGCACGAACCACGTCTTCTTCTCTTGAATTCTCCGATACAACGGGCGGTAGCGGCAAGCTTTAATCCCGACCTGAAACTGTGAGGTGGCCTCCCCCGTGAAGGGGAGGTCAGTACTTGGAAGCATTTGACAAGTACAATGACAACTATACTAAGTATAATCAAAGTTTCAATTTCCAAGACCCTCAACTTAGGATGTTACTATTTGAAATTTATTTATGTTCTTTCATGCTAGAGCTCGGCTCATAGTCATGTTAATTTGTGCTAGAGCTCGGCTCATAGTCACACCACATTTCGCTAGAGCTCGGCTCATAGTCATTCCTACATTTTTGTGCTAGAGCTCGGCTCATAGTCACACTACATTTTGCTAGAGCTCGGCTCATAGTCATTCCTACATTTTTGTGCTAGAGCTCGGCTCATAGTCACACTACATTTTGCTAGAGCTCGGCTCATAGTCATTCCTACATTTTTGCTAGAGCTCGGCTCATAGTCATACTACCACGTGCTAGAGCTCGGCTCGTAGTCACGTCATCTAATCCCTAAACCACTTCTTAGTCTAGGCTCCATTCCTTTTGAGTAACCCTTGAGGTCTACTCCTAACATAACTTGACTTCGTAAAGTCCACCCTAATTATCCTTTAAGGTTACTTAGCTTCAATATTTTGGGATTAGCTCCCAAGCACTATTGAACTAACATCCCCGACTAGTCTTCAATACTAGTCGTCTAATCTTAATAAGCCAACGCCAATTTCATAATAATTCATACATTTCAATTTAATTTCACCTTCAAGTATAACTTGATTCAATATCAAAATATCACTTTTATTCCCTTCATGAGGTAAAAGCATATTTATCACCATACAATTTTATAGCCTACACCACAATTGGGTCATTATAATCACAACACATAATCATACACAATTTATTCTTAAATTCGTATATTATGCATTTTCTTTATGAACAATACTATATTCCATTTTAGGCATTCTTAATCATAAATAACTCATGCCAAACACATATAATTCATTTAGGCAATCTTATGAAATTAACCCAATAATTATAAACAATATAGTCGGTCATCCTCACCTTAAGTGAGCTTAAGCGCGTTCTACGCTTCCCGGTTGAACTTTGGCGGACTTTGACCAACTCCGGCCAACTTTGACCAACTCCGGCGAAACTCCGGCGAAACTCCGGTGAGGCTCAAAATACTCTATATCAAGTTCCTAACAAGGTTTCAACATCATAAAACCTTAATCAATACAAACAACCCCTAAAAGGTTATTTTCTGGTGAACTTGCCGGTTTGGCTTCTAAATCCGTTCTTGGACTTAGAACCACTCTCCAACCCATTAATCCATACTTACAACATGTAGAATCCTCTTAAGGATTCTTCACATGATGTATATCTCATATGGTAGAAGAAAAATAAAGAAGAAGTTATAATAAGGTCATTACCTTAATCTTTTCACACTTTTAGCACCTTAGCTCCTTTTCTTGGGATTCCTTCTTGTTGAGCTCTCCTCAACAATGGAGAATGAAGGAGGGTGGTTTTCTTCTTCTTCCTGGGTATTACTTGGCCGAAAACAAGGGGGGAGGGAGGAGTGAGGGTAACCTTTTGTTTCATTAAGCAAATAAGTGTGGATGGGATCCACCTTATTTTGTTTGATGCTCTTCCTTTCACTTCACACACCACTCACATGCCCTCCCTTCACTCCAGCCGGCCAAACTTTGAATTTGGGTGACCAAATTCGTGGGTTGGCCCCCACCCAAGTGGGAGGTCAGCCCCTTTTGTCCCGAAGTGTACACTTTGTCCCGAAAGTTGTATTTTTCGGACCATTTAAAATATATTTTATTTTATCGGGTCAAATAAAATATATTATGTGCTCTCCATCATTGAGACTCTTATGATGAATATTCATACCCCAACTTTAATTTATAAGTCCCCGAAATTAAATTTCGGGCTTTTATCGGTTCAATTGCCAATACCGGTATTTAGGCCTCTTTTGACCAATCGGTCAACTCCGGACCTTTCCATGGCTCAAATGAGTTATTCTCCACCATATAAATATTATCTAGACCGAGATGGATAATTTATGTGGTCCCGGGAATATTGGGCGGCCCCCGCTCCCGGTGCGGGCCCCACGTGCGAATTTACTATTCGTGCGAAAGAATTAATAAAAATTCGTAACATCATAAATTCTTTAACCATTCCATAAGGTTAAAATATAATATTCACATAAAAGTAAATACATTTGGGGACGGTGCTACATTCCTCAACGATCACTCCCAAGAAATCCTTAACATTTTTGCCTTATATTTATATGTAAATTACACACATGCATAGATATACTTTGTATTATTTTATTTCCCAACTCTATAATATACTTCATACTAACTACATACACCGTAACAAGTTTATACTATATCAAAAGTATAACATAAAAATATTTATTACATTTTTATATTATTTAGTTCAAAAGAATTTGTTTTAGCTTATTTTCATTTTTTATTTTAATTTACCGCAAATATAAACATTTATTTATTATATTATTAAACAAACATCTATATTTTTTACTATCGACTTTTATTTTATTTTTATATATATTTTTAAATTTTTTATTTTTTGAATTTATTATTTTATAGCAATTTTGACACTTTTTAACAGTTGAGAGAGTAAATTGAACATCTCAATTGGGTTCCAGAGCTTATTTGACCCCTTAAACTGCCACATCGGATGCACATCTGGCATCTGACAGAGAATATTGTGTTGACTGGACTATTACCTGCAAAAATGAAATATGAACTCTTTTTACGAATGCAGGATGTGAATTGGAGTTTTTTTTTTACCTCATGAGGCGAATTGAGCATTTTGGACGTGTACAGGGTGTATTCAACCCTTTACCCCTTTTTATATTATAAATAATTTTCAATAAAAGTATATAGATGGTCAAAGTTTTAAGGATGAGAAACGTTTTTGGGATGAGAGTAGTTTATATTATTCTCTATTCGTAAAAAATTAATTTTTTTTTTAAATTTGCAACGATACAAATTTAATTATATTTTTTAAATTTTTTTACTAATGCATTAATAATATATCATAGTCAAGGCTACTGTTGAGGTTTAGTCCCGTAGATCCGAAAGCCCAACACACGCTTTGGATATTTAAGGATCTTGGTCTTGGTGTAAAAAGGTGTATCAAATATACAACAGTGAATTTAATATCTAACTCAAAAGCTAATTGTATTACGTAATTCTGTGATTACAATGAAACTGCCCGAACGGTAGGTCAGTGTGAGTTTGAATACAACACAAGAGATGATTTTATTGCTAAGATCCGAGTATCAAAATGTTAACCCTTTACAATGTATTCAATGCAGGTATTTATACTAAGGAGAAATATATGAGATGGACACGTGGCCGAACCCAGTTGGCTATTGTCTTTGCCGCCTTTGTACCCATGCTCCCACTTGTTCATGTAATACTTTAGCATTAAATGCAGTTCCCACTTGCTGATCCCCCAGTCGGGTACCCCGTCTGGAGTGCGAGACCACTTTGCGGGTGTTTTGATGCCAGTTCTCTGTATGATTGTTTCAAGTGGACAAATATACCTGAATCCTGTTCAGGTATCCCCTGTTCGGGACGTCTTGGGCCTTTCCGATTGCGTTGGGCTTCCTGCTTGTCCTGAGCTTATTTTATACTTTGGGCCGGGCGTATTGGGCTTGGGCCCAATATTCCAACAGCTACATTGAACATGTGAATAGTGAAAAATTTAACAAATGGAGAAATAATACTATGGTAATATTTTTACATAAAACGATTTACTACGGCAAAACGGTTTACTTCCTTAAATCAATTTGTTTATTGGTCAAGAGAAAAGTTTTTGAAATTCTGAAAAAGGACTACATGTTTTTATCCCTAAATAGAAGCAATTTCTTCCAAGTTTGATATTATCAGGATTTAAATATGTCAGTTTCTGCCAAATTAATTTCAAACTTGACTGAAATTACTTCTGTTTATGAAATAAAAATACAAAAGTCATATTTTGAAATTTGTCACTCCTATGAGTAATTTTCTAAAATCTTATTGATACAAAAGTAGATAAGAGTACCACGTACAACATATCCCTCTGTAACTTAAAAATCTTCCCATTTCAAAAGTAAGTAGATTAAGAATAGTGAAAGGTGATATGAATTATTGAGGGTATGACGGGAAGATGGTAGGATAATGTGATGGAATGGAGGATAAATCTAAAAAAATGTAGTTGTAATAGTGTATTATTTTTAGAATTATTGAGAGTATGATGAGAAGATTTAGAAATGAGAAGATTTTTTTTGTTATGGAGGAAAAAGGAAAGTGAGAGTATTATTTATGAGGATTAAGTTAAAATACGTACGTCATCCGTGACTTCAATTGATTTAACTTACTCTAATTTGGAAGGAGTTTAAATAATATGGAACCAGAGCTCTGAATTGAGCCAGTATCTTAGCTTCCTCATCCGATCCATTATTGCGTAGTGAAATTTCTAGCTTCCCGCGGCGCCATATCATGGCACCCAAATCTCCTCCATCGCTTCCCTTTTACGAAGTAAAATTCCTAAACAGTAAAATCTCGAGAACAGTAGAACTCATCATTCTGTGCCTTCTCCTATCACTCATCAGCTATAGATTACTTTCTCTCAGCAGCCATGACTACTCCCTCCCTTGGCTTCTTGCGCTCGTTTGCGAGTCTTGGTTCGCTTTCAATTGGATTCTCACCATCAACATTAAGTGGAATTATGTTGAAACCAAAACTTACCCAGAACGCCTCTTGCAAAGGTATGTGCATCTTTAGTTAGTTGATAAGTACGGAGTATATATTAACTTCGTTTTAGTTTAAATTTCTCATACTACCTCCGTCGTAAATATGTTCACATTTCAAAAGCAGGTAGATTAAAAATAGTGAAAAAAAATATGAATTATTGAGTTTATGATAGAAAGATAGTGAAATAATGTGATGTAGTAAAGGGTAAAAAAATAGTTGTAATAGTGTATTATTTTTAAAATTATTGAGGATATGATGAGAAAATTTAGAAATAGGAAGATATGAATGTTACGACCAAAAAAAGAAAAGTGCGAAGATATGAATGTTATTTTCGTTAATAATGGTTGATTTTTAGGGCGAGTCAATAATGCATAACATTGAAGGATAATATATTTGTATGGAGTATATGATTAAACTATGGGATATTTTGACTTTGCACCCTGCTTTTTTGATGATATTAGACTTTTCACTCCGTTTTCAAAACTCTAAGACTTTGCACCCAATTTTTCCTAAAATGTCTTTGCCTTTGCACCCCCCATTCAAGATTTTTTCTTCACAAAATGTTGTAGATAGGGTGCAAAGTCTAAAAATTTTGAAAATGGGGTGCAAAGTCCAATATCACCCAAAAAGTGGGATGCAAACTCAAAATTTCCCTTCAACTATTTGTAATATGGAAATTATATAAAGAGGGTCTTGGAAAGGGTCCAACCTGGAATGTAACAAAGAGGCAATGACACGGCAAATCATATCATACAGCCGGGGTGCTCGCCATACAATCGGGTCTTTTAAATCATATACTCATTTCTTTTAACATAAATTATCTGGTTGTACGATGTGCGCTCTCCAATGAGACAATATAAAATCATATTTGAATGAATTTTACATGAAATGTTTTATACAAATAATTAAAACACTTCTTAAATTTGGAGTGAATTTACCTTCAAGTTGGTCCTTCCTAAGGATGTTTTCTTTTGGACTGTTTTCAGTCCCTGACCAGATCAGACCAGACTTAAACAGACCAGATCAGACCAGACTTAAACAGATCAGACCATAGCAGACTTAAACAGACCAGATCAGACCAGACCAAACTTACATAATTATAAAATACACAGAGACCAGACGTTTACCAGATCAAACCAGACCCGACTTAAACAGACCAGACCAGACCAGACCAACAAATTTTAGTGCAAAAGAAAACATACTACTCCCTCCGTCCCAGAATTAACTTCGGTTTTGATTGGGTACGGGGATTAGGATAGTAGGAAATATGTGGTGGAGAGTTGTGCATAGGAGAGAGAAATGTATAAGAATGATTGTGAACCACAAATTCTTTGCCAAAAGGGAAAGAGGAGATAAATTTGAGACGAACCGAAAAGAATGAACATAATTTCGGGAGTGAAGAAGTAATTCAAAGTTGGTCCCAAAATTTGACAAGATGTAAGTCTCAAAATTTAGGGCATGTTTGGCACAACTAGCTGAAAAGATATTTTTGTGAGCTTTTTAATAGCTGTTAGCTTTTAGTGACTGAAAAGATCTTAAAAATATAAGGTGGTAGCTGTTTGATGAAAAACTGACTGTTTTAGTTCGGTTTGGTATACAAGCTGTTAGGATTAATTAATACAAGATCTTTTAATTTTTGAAAAGTTCTTAAATATTGTCATGTCAAACACTCAACTAGAAGTTTTTAGGATTTTTTTGAACAGTACAAAAGCTAGAAGTCATGGACTTATGCTCACCAAACATGGCGTTAAAGTAGTGAAACTTCGGTCACACAGTAACAAGATAATATCCCTTACTTATCATCGGTCAAAACGGCGATAATTTAAATGGGGCTAGATTACTATTGGAGTAAAGTCAGTAATTAGTTTAATCTGCGTGTGAGACAACGTGACCGATTGATGGTTTTATAAAAGGCTGGAAGATAAGACGCTAGCGGAGTTTCCGGCGGTGGACATGTTCGTTACGACGGCTGATCCAGAGCTGGAACCGCCGATCATAACGGTGAACACGGTGCTGTCTTTATTGGCGGTGGACTATCCGGCGAACAAGCTGGCGTGTTATGTGTCGGACGACGGTGCATCGCCGTTGACCTTCTTTTCTCTGGTGGAAGCATCCAAGTTTGCTCAGATTTGGGTTCCCTTCTGTAAGAAGTTTGACGTTGCCGTTAGAGCTCCGTTTCGATATTTTCACGCCAACCCTGCATGCCCACATGATCGCTCCTTGGAATTCCAACACGAATGGAACAAAATCAAGGTAAATATATATGTGTATATATTGCATAATACTAGTACTAATATAATATACTCCATATACTGCATACTACGTATTATAATATGCAAAGATAAATCGTTATCCTTGTACAATTATATATGAGACGTTGGTCGTTTACTGTCTATCTCCTTACATACAGTATGATTTTTTATAAATTGATCAACTTTTTCAGTTATCAATCAAATTCTAATGCAATAGAGTGGAACAATATTTGAACTCGATTAGTAAAGACCATGACCAATTTAAAAAAAAAATACTCAAAATATTTTATGCCACTCACAATTATGGTGTGGCCTCACTATTTTTATCCAAGAAGTTGTCCTAATAAGACTGTTATATTTTTATTTTCTAAATAGAAATAAAATTTTGATATTACCAAACTTTAGACATGTCAATTTTTTCCTAACTTGATATTAATTACTCAATCGACTCTATCCAAGAATTCTAAAACATTTATTCTTATTTTAGAAATTGTTTCTTATTATATGTTCAAAGGGGTATAATTTGTCTTGATACTAGTACTAGAAAAAGAGTCATTCATTGTTCATCTATTAATTTACGAAAAATAATGATGATCGATTCAATATTAGTATTTCTAATATTTAAATACTACCCACTACGTATATAATTCCTCCATTTCAAAATAAAAGTGACACTTTTCGATACATAAATCTATGCCAATACAATATAAAATATGACAATAAACAAATCTATACCAATACAATACAAAATATGACAATAATGCAAAATGTTGTCAAACAGTATAAAAACAGTGTACTTTATGATAAATTTAGGGAATTATCAATTTGGGTCCCGTACTTTCATGAAAAAATGAATTAGGTTCTCGTACTTTTAAAAAGATCAATCAAGTCCTCGAACTTTGTAAAAACGTTCACTTGAGTACATTTGTAGGTTACTTGCCATGTCAGCAGGTCACCCGCTGACATGGTGCACATGTGGCAGCCCAATCATCAATAATTTTTGTTGATGTGGCGCACATGTGGAAGTCTAGTCAGCCATTTGTTGATGACGTAGCTCACACGTAGACCACCATGTGTACTCAATTGAACATTTTTACAAAGTTTGGGGACTTGATTGATCTTTTTAAAAATACGAGAACTTAATTGACTTTTTCATTAAAGTACGAGAACCAAATTGACAGTTTTTCCTAACATTTATCTCTCAATAAATTTATTTCCTTAATATTTGTGAAATTAACTTTTGACTTTCATTTTGAATTAGAGTATTACTAAGGAAAACACATTTCTTTATTTTAGGATGATTATTTAAAGCTGTGCGCGAAGATAGAAGATGCGAGTAAGGAATCTATGGCATTTGGCCTTACCGCTCAATTTTCCGTTTTTTCAAAGATTAAACGAAGAGACCACTCTTCCATCGTAAAGGTAAAGTTTAAATTGCTTCACCTAGCTTAGTTATTCCTTTTTCATTTCAAATTTTGATATCATATAGTGTTACTTTTTCACCAAACACTTAACTTTTACTTTCGCGCGCTAAATTGTGTAATAAGCAGAAAAAGTAAGGTTAGAGTTACTTTTCCGGCTGTATTGGCTGAAGTTACTGTAGATGACCATTTTAGCTATTTTTACATATAACTTTTTCTTTATTTTATTAATAAAATAGATTTTAAAAATAATTTTTACTTAAATCAGCAGAAACAGCCAAAACAGATACTTCAGCCAGAACTTCATAAATTTCAGCAGAATCAGCCAAAACAGCCGATTTGCGTGCTACCAAACGGGCTCTGTATGTACTAGACCCTTGTATATTTGTAAGCGTGAAATAGTTTATACGAAGTGTACAACTAACAACGTGTACTATCGCAAATTAAATCTAAAAGAAACTAAAACGCTACCTCCCTCCTTTTTTATTTAATCATTTTTTACTTTTTCAATCAAAGATGGTAATATTTGACCAATTATTTGAACTACTATATTAATGTGAAATTTCATTATTTTATATTTTTATGGTATATTTTTTGACAAATAATATTTTGATATTATTTTCATATTATCAATAGTTATGTGTATAAATATATAATTCGTCAAAAATGAACTCCATTAATTTGAAAAGTTAAATTTAGCTAAATAAAAAAGGACAGATAGAGTATATCACAACTCGTGGCAAGAATATCACAGTTTTATTTGTTACATTTATATAGAATTACACAGGAGTACTAAATTTTTTATTATTTTAATATTAGAATGGATACGAAAAAATTTTAAAAAAATAAGGAAATTAAGGTAGTGTTTGCTAAAACTTGAAAAAATGATTTTCAACTTTTGGCTTAAAAAAGATGAAAAGAGTGTTTTCAAATGACAATTCTGTTTAGATTAAGTACTTAAAAACCAAAAGCTGAAAGCAGGTAGAAAGATGATTTAAATTGTTTTTCACTTTTTATTACACAAAAAGCACTCTTTTGACCAAACATTATCAACTTTTACTTTTTCACAATCACTTTTTTGTCAAACACTACCAACTTTTATTATTAAATACTTTCTCCAAAATCACTTTAACAAATCATGATTTTGATATAGAAGCAATCTCAAACACTTCTCAAAACTAGACGATATTGAATTGTCAAACCAATAGTCAATGATATGGAGTAAATTTTTTAGAATGGTTGAAAAAGAGGCACTATATCCGTTCCGTGTTAGGTATCTACAATTATTAATTATGTGATTGAAAATTTTAAAAAAATATAGTTGAAATTTGAATATAAATAAGTGAAATTTTGTAGATCACATATTTATTTTCAAAAATGAAACGTGACAATTATTTTTAGATAATCCAAAAAAGAAAGTAAGACATACAATGTTCTAAAAGGCGCTAGGCGCTAGTCGGGCGGTGACTGGCCGCCTAGCGCCTAGCCCGCCTAGGCGGGCGCCTAGGCGCCGACTAGGGCGCCTAGGTATTTTCCTGTATTTCTTTGTTTTTTTTTATTTTCATTGAAATTTAAATTTATTATCAATAATTTATATATTATTTTGAAAATAGAAATAGCTCATATAATCATTAGATATTATGGTTTATGTATAAAAATTATAAATAATAAAATAATTAATAGATAAATGTAGAGATTTGTATATTTTTAGTCTCTAAAAATGTATATATACACTCTAAAAAGTTATAAATATGTCAAAATTATTTTTTGTCGTAGTAATATGAAGCTAAACTATATAGAAATAGAATTCTTATTGATCAAACGTGGTTTTAAGTCAAAACGGGGAAAAAAGTTGAATCGGGGGAAAAATTAATCCGGACCGCCTAGCCACCGCCTAGCCCGCCCAGGAGCCCGCCTAGCCGCCTAGGCGCCCGACCATTTTTTTCGACCGATTACACCAAAATCGGGCCGCCCGGCCACCGCCTAGTGACTAGGCGGCGCCTAGGCGGGCGCCTAGCCCGATTTTTAGATCCATGAAGACATATAATGAAACATGAGAGTATTACTCCCTCCGTAACAAAAAAATCTTCCCACTTTCCATTTTCGTCCGTAACAAAAAATCTTCCCATTTCTAAATCTTCCCATCATACACTCAATAATTCTTAAAATAATACTCCATCCGTAACATTCATATCTTCCCGCTTTCCCATTTTGGATGTAACATTCATATCTTCCCATCATACCCTCAATAATTTTAAAAATAATACACTATTACACCTACTTTTTTTGGATTTATCCTTCATTCCATCACATTATTTCACTATCTTCCCATCATACCCTCAATAATTTATATTTTCTTTCACTATTCTTAATCTACCTACTTTTCAAATGGGAACATATATATGTTACGGAGGGAGTACACTATTACAACTACTTTTTTTGGATTTATCCTACATTTCATCACATTATTCCACTATCTTCCCATCATACCCTCAATAATTCATACTCCCTCCGTAACATTTATATCTTCCCACTTTCCTTTTTTGGATGTAACATTCATATCTTCTCATTTCATAATCTTCCAATCATACCCTCAATAATTTTAAAAATAATACACTATTACACCTACTTTTTTTGGATTTATCCTTCATTCCAACGCATTATTTCACTATCTTCCCATCATACCCTCAATAATTTATATCCCCTTTCACTATTCTTAATCTACCTACTTTTCAAATGGGAACATATATATGTTACGGAGGGAGTATCATCTTTCACTATTCTTAATCTACCTACTTTTGAAATGAGAAGATTTTTATGTTACGGAGGTAGTATGTTGAAAGAGGTAAGAATGTAAGATGCAATATAATATTGTTCGCCATAACAGGATTTGACATAGTATATCAAGAAAAAGTAGGAATATTCAATTATATAGAAAAAAGTACTCCATCCGTATTCTAAAGTTTGCTACACTTTCTCTTTTGGGATGTATTTAAAAGTTTGTTACATTTTCCCTTTTTGCTAAGTTTTTTTCTTTTAAAAATACTCAACTACCCTTATTTTTTCTATTTTTTATCTTCTCTTTCATACTTTTTCACCTTCTTTTTCCTACTTTTTCTACATTATTCATTACCCCTACTATTTCCTCCTTAAATATTGTGCCAAAACCTCTTGTAGTGATCTTTACCATACGGAGGACGTAGAAAAGATGGTGAATGATGTGGAAGAGAAGATGTAAAAGTAAAACACTTAGAACATGTTAGTAAACAATGCTATAAAAACGTGTTTACTAAATTGGTAACCACAACATGTGGTCATAAAGGACAACGATTTGTTAGTAAATTCCAGGTCATTTGGGAAAACAAGGGGACTATTCCGGAAGAAGATGCGGTTCCTCATCTAATCTACGTCTCTAGAGAAAAGCGTCCAAAAATTCATCATCATCACAAAGCAGGAGCCATGAATGTTCTGGTAATACTCCGTCGTATTTTTTTTTGTTAAATCAATATATTATCAGCATAGATGTGCTTGTTTTTAATATATTTGCTGGATTTTCTCAATTCAAATTCTAAACTTAATAATTTATGTTTTTGTAGTAATTTTCTCAATGCAAATTTTAAACTTAATAATTTGTGTTTGTTTTAGTAATTTTCTCAATGCAAATTTTAACCTTAAGTTACTTTGACACTACATTATACGTAGTAGTAAGTAATAGTCATATTTTTGTAAATATGATTTACTTGTATTTTAGTACGGAGTAATATTTTTGAAAATATTCTTTTTTTAATATAAAATAATGAAAAAATTCTACGGAAAAAAACAAAAATAGTGGCTAAAGTTAATTATCTCCCTTCTGCACAAATTTCAACATTGGCCAACCATTTTGGAAGAGAGAGTATATCAATAATTCAATATCATAACAAAGTGGAATGTAACAGACTAGAGCATCAGGGGTGATGACAAATGCACCATTTATGCTGAACGTGGACTGTGACTGCTTTGCAAATGACCCAAAAGTGGTACTCCATGCCATGTGCTTTCTGCTCGGGGCAGAGGATGAAAAAGATGCTGGCTTTGTTCAATTTCCGCAGAGCTTCTACAGTTCATTGGAGGATGACCCGTACGGAAACCAATTCAAAATCACTATGAGAGTAAGACCCTCTCTCTCATAATGCAATTACGGACGGACATGTAATTCTACTTTATTCTTATCTTATTACTCCATCCATTCGTTCCAAAATGGTAGTCCTATATTTTCTTTTTGGGATGTCTCAAAATCAGGGCCTTCTCCAACAAATTTGAGGCCCTAGACAATATGTTATGTAAGTAAATTACATACAAAATGCATAATGTAAAGTGAGTACTTCATACTCATTCGCAAACATGAGATTTATATGCATTTGTCAACAATGTTTGAGGAAGAATGTAATTTGTTTTCTTTTTCCTTGACCACAAAACACACAATTTTGTACGAAATAATACGTAATACGGAGTAATAAATAAGGAAATATTCAAGAACCGAATTGAAGCAGCACTAAATATAAGCAGCCCATTTTTTTCCTCAAATGCAATTACAAACTAAATATATAATAGGTAGCAATAAATAAGCAAATATTCAACCGAATTGAAGCAGCACTAACTAAGCATATACTACGTATTCAATAAATAAGAAAATGTTATTTTTTATGGAGTGAAAACTAATTAATAGGTAGCACTAAATAAATTTTCTAAACGAAACTAATTTCACAATTAATGAAAGATTAAAAAATTAGTTCCCCAACTAAATGATATCACAACTAAAAAATGTAAAACCGATTCTCACAACTAAATGATATCAAATCTGAAATACACATATTCAACGAGTTATTTTAATCAATTTATTTTCACAACTAAAAGCTAAATGAATAAATAATTTAATAAGCATTAAAATTTAAGAACCATAACAATCTAAATATAATAGAAAAATAGTTAGAAATCAAATTATAAATGCTTAAAAGACAGAAGACTTTAAGATGTGAATTGGCCTGAAGGTGCGATAAGCATCAATGTGCTAAAGCCGTATATTTCGTATTTAAAAGCCGCAAGCGTGAACTAGCGTAACTTTCAAAATTGAAACTATTTACGATTTAAATTAAATGTATATATAATACTACTATGGATAATTTAGAAATTGGAGGCTCCTCAATTTTGGGGGCCCTAGACAAATGTCTAGGGTAAATGCCCCTAAAGCCGGCCCTGCTCAAAATGATGGTCTTGTTTTCCTTTTTGGTAAAGAATTAAAAGTGGATTATCATTTATACCCCTACTTTTAAATGAATAGTAAAAAGAAAAGGATGAACAATAAATAAAGTAAGGTTCTTTAGTCTTTCTACCGCACTTTCTTAATCTTTGTGCCCAAAAGAAGCAGAACCATCAAATTGGGACGGAGAGAGTATTATTTTATCAATTCAATACTCCTTTCGTCCCATAAAATTCTCCCCACTTTCCTTTTTGGGCCGTCCCAAAAAATTCTTCACACTTACCATTTTTGGACAATTTTTGTGGTTCACAGTCATTTCATCTTTTTTCTTACACAACAACAACCATACATTTCCATTTTATTCCATTTTATTAATCTTCGTGCCAAGTCAAACTGAAAAGAATTTTCTGAAACATAGGGAGTATTAAATACATCAATTCATTTTTCTCAGTAATCACACATCATCTAAAAGTTAACTTTAATTTTTTTATGCAATAGAGAGTGTGTACAAAAAATAAAAAAACTAGATATAAACCTAAGGGTAAACTTTTGTTTTTGAAAGTAAAAACCGTTTATATTAATACCATCATGATTCAAATCATTACAACAAATTCAAAGAGACCAACACTGACAGTAACTATTCGTAACCAACTAGCACTATCAAACCTGAAAGACCAACAAAGGTAAAACTGTTATGTACACTTCTACTTCACCTGTGTACATAACTAACATAAACATCTCATTTTGGAAAAGTATGTAAACCAATGAGTATACAAAAAAATGTACTTCCCCGTCTCTAAAAACATCACACTTTTTTAAACAAAACAGTGTCAAACAATATCAAACAATTTCAAAACAGTGTCTATTTCTTAAACGAAGAGACACTTTTAAATAGGGATGGAGGGGGTATACTCCATTTTTTTTTGTGCGGCGGGAACCTTTGTAGAACAAAGGTACACGCTAGCACTTCAAAGTACAAATGTAGCCGACTTTAGGTTCTTCGGAAGAGGGGTGGAAATACGGAATGGTAGGAAGAGGATGTCGGCTTCCACCTATTTTTCCTGGTGCATATTATCTACAACCTGGAGTCCTAATAATATTCCACCTGGTGCATATTTGTGTAAGTTTTGGTCTTACATTGAACAATTTGTACTGTTTCAATATCTTGTTGAATTAGAAACATCCTTACAATCACGTTCCCTTTTTTACCTTTAAAATGTTTTAAGTAGAATGTATTATTTCCGAAACCAATCTTGTTATATTTTATAATCAAAATGCCAAAAATATTGTTTTTAAATGATTATAAATACTACTTGCACTTAACAATTTTCTGCATAGAACTCTATTGGTAATAGTAGTATTGATTGAATCTGCTAAATTTAATAAAGTTCTGGCTGAATCGACTAAATTTGGTATATTCTGAAAAACAATACATTGAAAATATATTGTATTAATAAAATAAATAAAAACTAAATAAATATAGGTAATGGTGTTGTTCAGCAATTGTAGGCAGCCAAATATTCATAAACTACTTTAGTTATTTTGATTATTATAATTTGTTCAACTTATAATACTACGTATAAAAATGTTATGTCATTATTAATTGACAAATACTCATAAATTGAGAAGTTGAAAATATCATTTAATATGCAGACTATGATGCGAGGAATTGCCGCGATACAAGGATCACTGTATATGGGAACCGGATGCTTTCACAGAAGAAAAGTGATGTACGGCTCGCCACCAAATTGTAGGACCAGTAGTGGTACGTAACTACGTATACAACTTCTTCCCTACTACTATGTGCGTTAATTGTATGTCTAAATTAATGTACTTTCTTTCTTCATGATTTTTATCCGTTCCGTTTGATTCACAGTTGTTTCTCTGCAAATTAATACTAAACTTTTTATTTTATCGGCCAAGTTCGTGTGTAAGATTTAAGCGAGAAAAAAAATCTAACCCATTCATGATAACTTTCCATTTCTATTTGTCCGTAAAACTTTCCCGTTTCCTATTTAAAGTACTACGTAGTACTACCTCCGTCCCATTTATATTGGAACGGAAGAGGGTGACACGGTTATTAAAAAAGTGGGTTTGTGTGGTTGATATTAATTGATAAATTAAGAATAAAGTAAGAATTATTTAGAGTCACACAAACTTTGCCAAATATGGTATGAGACAATTTAAGTGGGACTTCCCGAAAAGGTAAAACGGGAAAATATAAATGGGACGGAGGGAGTATATAATTTGTGATATTACTTTATTATTTTCCTTTGAACGAACATCGACCTCACAATCATTATTTTGCTTATTTACACCTAATTCAAACATAATAATGTCATATGGGGTAAAGATAGCATTATTCTCATACATGTAACCTTATACGTTTGTAGACAAATTGTTCCCTGTAGACAATTTTTTTTTAATGTGAACTTGATACTCAGAATCTAAGATGATGTATATCATTTCCATTGGCCGTGGGGTATATGAAAAGAAAGGGTGAGCCGGTGAGAACAGACAGAACCTCGAGTAATTATTGGAGTGGGTTAAACTTTTGTTTTCATCCAAAACTAAGGAGTGAAGTTGCAAATTGATCATGTTTTGTTGAAGCACCTAACTGGTAGTGTTAAAGTATTTATCTCACACTTGAATGCTACAAAAAATTTATAAAACTTTGAACTCATCCTCCTATCATGTTAACCTTTTTAGGACGGAATTGAACCCCAAGTCTTACATGGTATCAAAGCCAAGTTCAATTGTAGTTTGACTGTTTGTTTAGCACCCATGATTAAGGGTAGCTTGTTAATGATATGTGATGGACAGTGTACCCGGGAGGTAGCTTATCCGAGGGGTTATTGCGGGAATAACTAGAGAGAAGTCAGAGCAAGTAAGATGAGAGAGAGTCGATTTTATTAAATGAACTCAGCGTGTCTTACAAGGAGAATAAGGGTTGCTATTTATAACAGCCATAAATGCGATGAGGGTACACGTGTCAACAATCTGACGGCCGAGGGTCACCTCAATCGGGGTGGCAACGGCAAAGGCATGTGCACCGCATTAAATGCGGTGGTTGGACGTGACGCCGCATTGAATGCGGTGGTTGCTTGTCTCAAAAAAGAATCTTCGATGATTGAGCTGTTAGCCGAAGGCTCTCCATGCAGCCGAGGGGTCTGTGTACCCGAAGGCTTGGATAAGTCGAAGGCTTCCCTTATGCCGAGGGCACGATAGTGCCGAAGGCTCCTGGTAGCCGAGGGCTACTGTTTCACGTTGTTTTCTCCCAGTAGATTCGTATGCTCGAAACTGGCAGCCCTGTGAGATTTGGAGCCTTCAGCCAAGGAGGCCGAAGGCACCCCTGTGCGTATTGTGGGCTTCTTGGCACTTGGGCCGCTGTATAGGAGAAGTAGGAGTCTATGGGCCGGGGGTTCCTGGGCCATATACTCCATCAGGAGTCCCCCACTCCTTTTGCCGAAAGGTACTTGAGGGAAAAAGAGTAATTGCGTTGATGTGTTGGCTCTACCGAAGGCTTACGCTTTACCGGAGAGCTTTACTGGTATTCGCCGAGGGCTTCCCCTCAGTCCCCCACATGTCGAGGGTTTTCTGAGGGAAGTGTAGATAATAGTTGTATGTGTTGTGATGAAGGCTGCTCCATCATTATTAGTGACCTGTGGAAATTTTGTGACATTCTACTTTTGCCGGAGGGTGTAATGACGTATGCAACCGAAGGCTACATGCGTTATTTGTAGATTTTTTGCATGCGGGAATTTTTGTTTTTAGTTCTGTGTGATTCCCGAGGGATGTACCCCAGTCCCCCACTCCTTTAGGCCGAAGGCAAGTTCAGGCTGAAGGAGTTATGATGTTTGTGTATGTCCCCGAGGGGTGTCAGGGACTGAGGAGTGGAAACATTGATAAATCGAAGGCTTATGCTGCTGCTTGCTCGAAGGTACTAGGTGACATATGTCCACCGGAGGCGGCTGTGGATGATAGTCGAAGGCTATCATCCAAGTATACTTTGATGAGTGGCAACATTGATAAGCCGAAGGCTTATACTGCTGCTTGCTCGAAAGCACTTGGTGAAAGTTGTTCACCGAAGGCTGCTGGGTGTGATAGCCGGAGGCAACCATCTGAGGACACTTCAGTGTTTCTGAAATATAGCCGTTGGGATATTACCGTTGGGAGTGGGGTCCACGTGGCATGCTTTCGTTGGCTGAAGGCGGGCGGGTGCCACCCATTGGGTGAAGAGGCGGCATGTAATGATGGGCTTTTAACCGGAGGCCCATGCTTCGAGGCTAACCATAGTTGGGAAGCCTATAAATACCCCAAGGCAGAACCCATTTGCCTTGTGCGATTTCATTGAAGCGAAGCTCTGCCAAAGTTTTTTCTAGAGAGAGAAACTCCCTTTCGATCAAACCAAGCTTTCTGAGGTCAGTTCTCCTCCTATTCTTGAGCTTTTTAGTAAGTTTTGCTCTTCCACCCTTAGATCGAGTGTTATAGTACCCTTAGGGTTCTAGAGATCCCTTCTCTTTTCAACCCTCCGACCTTTAATAATCAGAAGGACATGTCGGCGGAAAGTGACTCTCAAGACATTTCAAGAGAGCCCTCGGTTGCGTCAGAGAGCATCTCCGATGCAGAGTCTTCAAGTGAGTAGCTCTCGACGAACAACGATCTCGCCGTAGCTGAGGAGGTACAGAACAACCTTCGGGTGGAGATGGAAGCAGAGGACTTCGAGCAAGTAGCCGAAGATGAAGAGGTGGCTATCGCTGTCCAAGTGGCTGAAGAAGAGGAGGAGAAAGAGCACCGTCGAGTGACGGTCACCGTTATGCCCCCTCGAGGTGCTGGTGAGGCGAGCACGTCCTGGCCGTTGGACGTCCAACCCCTCCGGGTAGCCGAGGAGAAAAAGAAGAAGAAGCTGAGGGCTGCCCCGAAGAAGAGGCAAGCAGCCGTTGATGCCGGGCAGCCGGTTGGGATTCCCGAGGGGCACTCCTATTTGGACACCACCGCCCTCGAGGTGAAGACTACGGCCTCGGGTGCCGAGTATCATGCTCTCCAGGTCCTTGTGGGGCCTTCGGCACAGGTTGTGGAGCCGGGCCCCGAAGATCTGCTATCCCATCCCCCGGAGGGATGTTTTTCAGTACACATGCTCTCGGTGGAGTTGGGCCTTAGGTTCCCCCTTCATCCCTTCGTCCTGGAGTACTTAAGGTATGTGAAATTAGCTCCCTGCCATGAATCTATGCTGCCTTCGGGCAACCGGTTGAACCACTCATACGTCGGCCCCTCCAAGGTGGAAAGGAACCAATGGCACAAGTATTCATCCGATGCCCCCATCATCATCATACTATTTTGGTACCTGCTATAGTGTTCTTGGGGATCCGTCTTCCCCTCGTATGGTTTGATGGGTTGCCCTCGATATTTGCCGGGGATCTGAGCCGCCAACACCCTTGGGGTGAAGGGGGTTCTTGTGCGGAGTTGGATGAGGGGTTCACCTGAGCCTTCGGCGAACTTGCGCTTCAACTCCTCCATTTCCTTGAGTATGGCAGCGTATTTCGGATCTGCCTCCAAAGTCGAGGCGGGAGGCGTTTGGCGTGCCTCCTTCTCCTCCAGCTAGCGTCGGAGGGCCTCGATGATTTCGTCTTTGTAATCCCTCGGGGTAGCCCCTTGGGATTTCGCCCTGAAGGATTGGGCGTGATTGATTTGATGCCTAGCGTCGTCGGCATGGAGGAGGCCTTTGCCTTTGTCCTTAGGGGGAGTTCTCTCCTCGGCCCCTGAGACGGAGCCTCCGCTCTCCTGAGGCCTGCTGATTGCCTTCCCGCCGAGGCGGTCTTGGACCCCTTGGCATTCATGAGTTTGGCCCAATCTCTCGAGGGCAGAGGTTCGATGCTTCTCCTTGTGATGTTTATCTTTGGATTGAACCTCTTGGGAGGTGGTGTCTTGTGCCACGACCCCCTCGGCGTTGCCAATCCGTATTACGGGATTGTTGAACAGAGGAGGGGGCAGCAGACAAGCGACGTTTCCTCCAAAATAGGGTTGGAGTGGTTCCTGTGAGATGAATGCACCGGAGTTTATCGCCATGTTTTGGACGAAGGCCACGAAGGCGGCCTGAAGCTCGATGGCCAGAGCCGAAGGGGGAACTTGGTTCTCACTTCGGTTCTTCCTTCGGCTATCAAGGCTGATGCGGGCATCTAGGGCAGCCCTCTGCAGCTGCTGACGGGGGTCAGTAGTGGCCTGCTCTAATTCGAGGATGGTACCGCCTTCGGGTACCAAGAGCCTGTTGGAGGCTTCGACCCCGTTAGTTTCGCCGGGGGCTACGTGGTTCTCCTCGAGGGTTTTGGACTGACCATGAGTTCTTCCCATTTCGGTAGGTGTTTTTTGTCTGGTGGAGGGGAGGGTTTCTCACTTGATTGTTCGGACCTCTCAACGAGAGCACCAAATGATGGACAGTGTACCTGGGGGGTAGCTTATTCGAGGGGTTATTGCGGGAATAACTAGAGAGAAGTCAGAGCAAGTAAGAGGAGAGAGAGTCGATTTTATTAAATGAACTCATCGTGTCTTACAAGGAGAATAAGGGCTGCTATTTATAGCAGCCATAAATGCGATGAGGGTACACGTGTCAATAATCTGACGGCCGAGGGTCACCTCAATCGGGGTGGCAACGGCAAAGGCATGTGCACCCCATTAAATGTGGTGGTTGGACGTGACGCCGCATTGAATGCGGTGGTTGCTTGTTTCAAAAGGGAATCTTTGATGATTGAGCTGTTAGCCGAAGGCTCTCCATGCAGCCGAGGGGTCTGTGTACCCGAAGGCTTCCCTTATGCCGAGGGCACGATAGTGCCGAAGGCTCCTGGTAGCCGAGGGCTACTGTTTCACGCCGTTTTCTCCCAGTAGCTTCGTATGCTCGAAACTGGCAGCCCTGTGAGATTTGGAGCCTTCGGCCAAGGAGGCCGAAGGTACCCCTGTGCGTATTGTGGGCTTCTTGGCACTTGGGCCGCTGTATAGGAGAAGTAGGAGTCTATGGGCCGAGGGTTCCTGGGCCATATACTCCATCAATATGTTTCGCCCATTTACACACTCCGATATTGTTAATGCCGGACTGGGACGAGGGGGCATGTTAAAGTATTTCTTCTACACCGGAACATAATAAAACAATAAAACACTTTACAAGACTCTTAGATACTCCTCCTATCAAATTGTGCTTTTAGGATTAAACCCCAAATCTTAACAGTATGTAGTAGGAAAGTGTGGAACAAAAAGTTATGGTGGGTAAGGCGTCATTAGGGGTGTATCCATGAGTGAAGGTTGGGGTTGGTTAGTACAAATATTTTTTAGATAAATTTTCACACTAATAATACAAACAATTTTCAGATTTTTTTTTTCTGGATGTCATGCTAGAGTGGGGGAGTTGGTGAGTAGGGGAAATTTGGGAAAGAGGTAGCGAGGTGGTAAAAATCATAACATGAAAGACTTGAAACGAATATTGATGTTGTGGTGGGAGAGAGTTGTTGTCTAGGTTTTGGTCGGAGGGCCCCAAACGCTTCAACAATGTATGTGGCTGTCGGTGCCTTACAATGGGGGGTACGTCGAAGGTGGCTGGAGCGCTAGGGCTCCGAGAGGCTCAAAGCTTGTTGTAGAGTGGCATCGAGATAAAATTGATATTGAGTCGGATTGTTATATTTTACCTCGGCCATTCAATCGGATGGTGGTTATTCTCATTTTTTGTTTTTTTTGGTGGAAGATATTAATATTTTGTTGCGCGATTTTACTAGCACAATTATTGCTATTCTTATGTGGTGTGCGAATCGTGCTGCTCAATAGCATGTTTGAATGATCATTTTTTTGTCCCATTGTCAAGTACGAATTCATTCCTTGTGGTTGTATTCTCGATTCCTTAGATTTTGATTATATATATAAATAATAGCTAAATGTTTTGTTGCAAAAAGATAATGTATGTCATCATGCCTACACTCGTAAAGCATTACTATTTACTAATGAAAGGTTTGGTTTATTATTTTATTTTTGAAAGTTCTTTCTGTAATCTTTATGTTACTCATATGAACATGGGAAATGGAAGGAAATCAAAGGAAATAACCTTATCAGCCATTCAAAAAATTTCAGGATCCTTATATCCAGAGATGACAATACTTGCCAATTCTCTAGAGGCTGCTCATGAAGTTGCCAATTGTGCCTATGAATTTGGCACGGCTTGGGGTCAAAATGTAAGTATATGCAAAGAAAGTTGTAACATAAGATAAGGATATGTTTTTTTTTTGGAAAAATAACTTTAAATAATACTCCCTCCGTCCCTAAATAAACTTCCAACCTTCCTTTTTTGTCTGTCTCAATTAAAACTTCCACTTTCCCTTTTTGACAAAGAATTTGTGGTTCACAACAATTCTTACACATTTCTCTCTCCTCTGCATAACTTTCCACCACACAATACCCACTATCTTAAATTGTGTGTTAAACCTATTTGGAAGGTAAATTAGGGACGGAGGGGAGTACCAACTATCATCCATGAACCAATAATAATACAAACTTTGAAAATAATTTTTAATAATACCAACTATTTGAATGTAAAACAAAAATAATATGGAGTCATTCTTTGAAAAAAAATTGATCATTAAGACATCAAAAGCTAATGACAACCCATCAAATAAATGATATTTGGAAATATATTCACTTATTAGATATTTTGGTACAAATTTTTGATGAGTTAAATGGTTGAATTTTTAGTAAAAAATGCTCTATATCACTTTTGGTCTTATATTAAAATAGTTGGTATTATTCAAACTTATTTTCAAAGTACATATTATTCTTGGTTCACGGAAGATAGTTTGTATGATTTAAAATTATTTTCCCCTTTTTTGTAGAATTGGAAGTCCTTTTGAAAATGAGCTTTTTCCATTTTTACTTGTAATGACACATTCTAGTTCTACATTCCATATTTTGGTCTTTCGATAGTTATTTTTTCATACATTGTTTGAAATCACCATATGGTTTACCAACTCTTTACCCATCATGACTATTATGAAAGTAATACATAATTCAAGGATTAAAATGAAATTTAGACTGTAAAAATTCAATGTCAAGTAATAAAAGTCTCACTCTTAGTACTTGAATAACTCAAACATGATAAATATAGAAATGATAAGTGTACCTCATGTACTTTCAATTGTTATGACATTTCAGGTTGGATGGATTTATGGATCTACCACAGAAGATGTCCTTACAGGGTTAACCATCCACAATATGGGGTGGAAATCCGCTTATTGTGACCCTGACCCGCCTGCTTTTCTGGGGTGTGCACCAACAGGAGGACCGGCGGCATCGACCCAACAAAAACGATGGTCCACTGGGCTAACTGAAGTGCTAATCGGAAACAATAGCCCAATTTTTAAATTCTTCTTTGGAAAGCTCCAATTCAGACAGTGCTTGGCATATCTATGGGTGATGTTGTGGCCCGTTGAGACTTTTTTTGAAATATGCAATTCTCTTCTCCCTGCATTTTGCATCATAAGCAATTCTAGTTTCCAACCGAAGGTAAACGAAGTTGCCATTGTAATGCCAACTTCAATTTTCATTAGCTACAATTTGTACACTTTATCAGAATACATTATGGGTGGGGAATCCATACGGGCGTGGTGGAACAATCGAAGAATGTCAAAGTTAAATGCTTCTGGTCCATGGTTATTTGGGTTTCTAAGCGTGGTATTTAAGGTCATTGGAATCTCCAATACAGTGTTCGAAATCACCAAGAAAGAACATACAAGTGATAATACTCTACAGGAGGAATCCGATGTGGGAGGGTTTACTTTTGATGACTCTCCGATATTTATTCCTGGTACAACCATTTTACTTGTCAATATTGCAGCTCTGTTCATTGGATTACTGGATTTTGATAAACAAGAGAATAAGAGATGGAGTTTTGGGGAAGTGATTTGCAGCTTGTGGGTAATATTGATGTACTGGTCATACGTCAAGGGGTTGTTTGGGAAAGGGAAGTGTGGGATTCCATTTCACACTATTTTAAGATCTGGGATATTAGCATTGCTTTTTATTCACACTTCGAGATTGGTTTGATGATATGTGTAAGTAGCTAGTTGGCTTTTGTGGGTTTCAAATTGAATAAACATTCTTGAAATTGTTTTTCGTTTGTATAATTTTGTATTAATGTTGTAACTTGTAACTTGTTTTAAGACTGTTTTAGTAATAACGGGGCACTTTAATATTAACATAAGTCGTGTGGGTATTGGCGCACTCTTCAAAGTGAGGATGTTTTGTGTGTGGAATGTGATTGATGTAATATTATCTCCCGTTACTCAAACTTTTGGATAACAATATCTAGCATTATGACAAATTTTACATTATTACCATTAGAAATAAAGAGTAATCTTAGAATTCTATTGAGTGATTATGATATTTAAAGAACTTGATTTAGTAATCTAGTCACAAATGAGTTTGTAAATGAACATAATATGTAAAAGTACAACCATTTGATTAATTAACAATGCTTGATGTACCCACTCTTATACCCACCTTATACCCACCATATTTGTGAAGTGTTTTTTTGTCTGTGAACCCGGTTCACAGACAATATTTTGTTAATATGAAAAATATTGTCTGTGAATCAGGGTTCAGAGAAAAAAAACATTTCACAAACATAGGTGGGTACAAAAGTGGGTATAAGAATGAGTACAAACATCATTTTTGATTAATTAAAGCGAGAAAGATGCAAGGGTGACATAAAAACCAAGCACGTGACTAAGTCAGTAATCATATAGGCGCAAAGGGGATACAAATATTGAATCAATAATTTTGCAATAATATTATAGAAATTGACAAATGCTTGTTTTTGTGTACACCTAGCACAGATCATAAAAATTAGTGTGCAAGCAAATAAACATAGTTGCATTTGTTCTAACAAGGGGTGGGCATGGTACAGGTCAGTCCAGGTAATTGGTCCGGGGATACCAAGTCCCGAAATGGGAACTAGACCTTACCCTCTCCGTTTGAAACGGCCGGTTTTGTAACACCCCCATTTTCCCTCCCAAAATAATACTTGAAATAATAGATTTATTAACAATAGACTTGATTTATTCTTTTAAAACAGATAAAAAGTTTTGCAACGGAAATAACATTAAATGGGAAATGGGTGTTACCGCCACATCCGGTCATCTCTTAACCGAATGCACAAGCAATCACAAAACTAGACAAAGTAAAACAAATGTTCAACATAACTGAAATGTTTATTCTTGTCTAAGTTTTACTAAGGTATCTTCTACGTCGCTCTCAGACGCATGCAATCATCAATTGACAAAGTCATCATTACCTGCACAAGTAAAGTGCAGAAAACAAAACAAAGAAAGGGAAACAAAAATTAGCTTTAGAGCTAAGTAAGTACTACCCAACCCCGTAAAATAATCAGGTTTGGCGAAAAATAGATTTTCATATAATACTATATAAAAATGACACACTCCACCAAAATTCTTTTCTCTTTGATATTTCTCAAAATCGCTGCTTTACTAAAGTCCTCAACTTTTCTTTGAAAATACTGTAGTAACTCTTCTCTTAGAATTTCTCAAAATTCACTTCTTCTCTATCTTCCTAGTAATTTAGAAGGGCGGTGCTCAACACTCTGGTTGAGCCCGGTGGTTACGTTGTTATGTACGGCCACCCCGGGACTTTTGCTGGTACCACAACTGCTAATGGAAACGAAACGACTACCTTAAGTGTGCACACCCCCTAAAAGGGATTCCAAGCCCTCCGAGTGGTAAGTCGTCACGAGTAATCGGGACTCAGTCTACCAACTACCCCACCTTTAAAATTCTTGAATGATTAGGGATTACTACTACTATAACTTCTTCTTAAAAGGGATCATAGATCCACGTGTCATTTCAAACTCAAATTATGCTTCTTAGTAGTAGCGGCCTTAATCACCCTCCACATTTATCCGGATGTGGAAAACCGACACCACGGATTTCTCCCGGGTGCTCACTTCTTATAAAAACGTAAATTTTATCTTGACTTTAGATATACTTCCAAAAATATTTCTCAATCTCTCTAAATAGTCTCAAAGGTATTTAAAAATATTTAATACCCCAAAAGTACTTAATTAATTTGTGTTTCTCAACTACCATATATATAATATCTCCTCAAAATCACATACACATAATTCAAAATTCACACTTAATCACATAATGCATAATAAGCATATAATACGAGGAAAACATTTTGGATCGGCAGAGAAACTTACCTCGAAGTCACGCTTTTGCTCTAACCCTACTCGAAATCTAGTTCACGTCTTCAACGAATTCGCCAATCTCTCCTTTAATATTATCAATGTGCGAAAATTAATAACTACTCCATTATTGAATTTAATTAATTCGGTTTCTTACTCTTATTCGAAATAGTTAGCACTACTTGACTATAAAATTCAACTATATAATTTAAGTCTTTAATCTACTTAATTTATTTATACTTCTACTACTATTTAATTTTCGGCTATACATACTAATAATTCCTAATTATTTTATTTATCTGAAAATAGCCTGCTAAAACTTAATTAATTAAAGTAACTGATTAATTCTAATTTCAATTTAGTCACTAACTTATTTATCTTAGTCGAACTTAGTCTACTAGTAAAATCTATTATTTAATTATTATCACTAATTAGTTCCAATTAATTAATTAATTCCGAAAAATCTAATCTTTAATTACGAAATCAATTAACTTAATTTTATTAATAGATCAGACCTTAATCATTTTTTAAATATACTCATTTACTTAATTAATTATATATAAAAGATCTATTTAACTCATTTAGTTAAGTACATTTATTAATTGTTCGAGTTAATCGCATTTTATTAATCAAAATACCTTATTAATTCAGTCATTAATTACGGTATTTGAATTCTAATAAAAATATAATTAACTACAACATCAGATTTTAATTTAAATATCATCATATAAAAAAAACATTCAAAGAACTAACTGTATTTCAATATTATCAAAACATATCCGAATTATATTTAAATAAACTATTCATATTTCCTAATTATATTAATCAATCCGAATATTACATAATTATTTAAAATTAACTAATCGTCATCAACTTAATCTGATTTTATTAATTAATTACTTAAACGCTTGATATTACGTTAACTTATTAATCCACTTCAATAATCCAATAATGAGTGAAAACAATAACGATCCAATTTTCTCTACTAAGTTCAACTAAATAATTATAATATAATATTTGTTTATCAATTTTTATTAATTGAACCATCAATTTCCTTTTTATTATTTAACAATATGTAACTATGTTAAATAGCAATTAAAAAATTTATCCAAGTAGTTACTATCAATTATTCCAGCCAATTTCACCATTAATACTTCTCATCTCAAATTTATCAATTTTGCAGATTATTATTATTATTATTATTATTATTATTATTATTATTATTATTATTATTATTATTATTATTATTATTATTATTATTATTATTATTATTATTATTATTATTATTATTATTATTATTATTATTATTATTATTATTATTATTATTATTATTATTATTATTATTATTATTATTATTATTATTATTATTATTATTATTATTATTATTATTATTATTATTATTATTATTATTATTATTATTATTATTATTATTATTATTATTATTATTATTATTATTATTATTATTATTATTATTATTATTATTATTATTATTATTATTATTATTATTATTATTATTATTATTATTATTATTATTATTATTATTATTATTATTATTATTATTATTATTATTATTATTATTATTATTATTATTATTATTATTATTATTATTATTATTATTATTATTATTATTATTATTATTATTATTATTATTATTATTATTATTATTATTATTATTATTATTATTATTATTATTATTATTATTATTATTATTATTATTATTATTATTATTATTATTATTATTATTATTATTATTATTATTATTATTATTATTATTATTATTATTATTATTATTATTATTATTATTATTATTATTATTATTATTATTATTATTATTATTATTATTATTATTATTATTATTATTATTATTATTATTATTATTATTATTATTATTATTATTATTATTATTATTATTATTATTATTATTATTATTATTATTATTATTATTATTATTATTATTATTATTATTATTATTATTATTATTATTATTATTATTATTATTATTATTATTATTATTATTATTATTATTATTATTATTATTATTATTATTATTATTATTATTATTATTATTATTATTATTATTATTATTATTATTATTATTATTATTATTATTATTATTATTATTATTATTATTATTATTATTATTATTATTATTATTATTATTATTATTATTATTATTATTATTATTATTATTATTATTATTATTATTATTACTTCTACTACTTAGGAGTCTTGGCCCAAAAGTAAAAATAAAAACTCCTGGCCCAAACGGCCCAATCTTCTAAGAGAGAAAGAAGAAGAAAAAAGTGTACACTTCTTCTTCCTCGATCATGAACTCGAGAAAACGAGCTAGGCAGGGGGAAGGGGGTTACCTCGACGAATTCGTGATACGGTGGTGGTAGAAGACTCATTTTGGGACGACGAAGGTCGGTGATGGGTTGGCGGCAGCGGCAGCTCCTCCTTCTTCTCCGTTTTCCGTCTTTACGGTTAGCCCGGCGGAACTCCGGCAAGCTTGTTCTCCGTCGTTTCACGATCGTTTTCAACGATTCTTTCACCGTTGGATTCCTCTCGAGAAGGGGAAGGTTTCTATGGTGTTTTCATGGCTCGGTTTTGACTAAAACGAAGGGTCGAAATTTGTGTATATGTATATATATATGTATATACGTAGTATATATATATATACACGTATATATATATGTCGCAGGGTTGGGGATGAAGAGAGCTGAAGGTCTGTTCTTGCTTATTTATACTATGAGGTTGGAGGTTGTAGCTACGAACAACCCATGTGAGTTTAGGTTGGCAATAAGCTTGCTTCAACATATTCATGTGCGTGAATGTGTATTTCTTGTTCGCATACATTGGTCCATTGTGTGTGTAGGTGGGTTTTGGTCCCCTTCGGTCAACTCTTGTTTGATACAATGTACTCCCTTCGTCCCGCTATGATTGTCCCATTTTACCATTTCGGTCCGTCCCATTAAAATTGTCTCATACCTTTTTTTTTTTGTAAAGTTCGTGTGATTCTAAATCATTCCTACTTTATTCTTACTTTATCAATTCAATATAAATTCATTTTTATTAATAACCGTGTCAACTTCTCTTGTCCCAAATTTAAGGGGACGGAGGTAGTACTAGTATATAATTTAGCCCCAACATTTTCATTTGTGTACGTAGCATTATTTATATGATTATTTGTGTGTGTGTGTGTTACAATACATTTTGTACAAATAAATGACTCTTGCATTAAAATGACAATTTTATTATTTATGTTATATGTATAATTATTACTTGTTACAAAACTGTCACTTTTGCTATTTAAGTCGAGGTCTCGACATATTCATTATAAGATGTCACTTTTATTATTGAAACATTTTTATCTGGTTAAAAATGTCACTGATGTTAAGATTTTATCTGATTCACTTGATTATAAGAAAAATCACTTTCATAATATTTTGCTAACCAATAAAATTTATTTATTTTATTTTATTAAATTTTTCGAGGTGTCACATTCTACCCTCCTTAAAAGATGTTTCGTCCCGAAACATAAACTAAAGAAACTTTATCCACAAATGAATACCACATCTTAGTTAATATTAATAATTTTTTTTTAAATTTATGAAGTGTCACAGGTTTAGTCCGGATTCTCGATTCTAGTTTTTTGTACAAAATAATGCTGCTCTAACAACATACCTATCAATGTCACCGTAATATAGAAAATTCAAAATAAAAATATAAAATAAAGTTTTAAATTAGTTAACAAAACATCTAACTACAAATCTATATATTAAATAGAGCACAACCAGACTCATAAAATAACACCAAATTTTGAACTATAGAAAATTAGACATCATCATTCATAAATTAAACAATAGCACCACAACGTAATAAGAAATTAGACTAGTCACTATACACATAAGTTTAAGAGAATAAATCTCAATATGTAAGTTAAGTTAAGATAATTAAATGAAAATCCCACACTTTTTAAAGTAAGATTCTTTGTTTATAGAAAAATTGATGCATTTTGAATAAAGAGTTGGGGATAATAATTTAGAATTTTTTTATAGAATTTGAATCTCTTCTTAATAGACTCATTAACATGAAGAAATTTTGCGTGTTAAATACGAATTATATAATAGACTAATAAAGTGATATTTTAAAACAGGTCGGTCGGGTACCCATTTTTTTAAAAGTTAATACCAGTACTCATAGAGTAGTATATGAGCTCGTGTCTACAACCCATATACTCATGGATATATAAATTACCTTACAACTTTACAAGCTAGTGAATGCCCACCTCAGATGAGCCCCTCGGCAAGACAAGGCCCAACAACACGAAAAGTCTAGAAAACTGCAGAATCGGGATACAAGCCACAGGGGCAGTTTTAGTTTGTACAGACTGATAAGCATGATAATTGCCTATATTTTGTTTAGGTAATTATGATTATCCGTACAAAGATTCAAAGAAGAAATAGGTAAAAATCCCAATTTGAGCAAAAACATTCAACGACAATCAAAGAAACGAAAACCAACTGACAAAGGCGACCAAGAACCGGCACTTTGGGGTCAACTACAACCTATATTTCCTTATTAAAAATATTTTCATGAAAGTATAATTTTTTTTAGATTATATGCAAAGGTAATAATTAAAATCGTTGCTCAATGTTTATTGGGGTTAGGTCAGCAATATTACCAATTAAAATGATTTGGACAAATATAAGTCTTGTTTTAATAATTTCCAAACAATAGACCTTCCGTAGCAGAATTTTAAAAAATTGGACGCATAGACCCATAATGGCTACAGCAACAATACACGGCACACTAATACCAAGTACTTCGTACGTAATACTATGATCACTAAATCAATACTCCTATGTTCCTTGCCACCTTCCCATTCCCAAGATGTTAGCAATAAGTGGATAACTAAAAAAAGATTGCTTAAAAAAAACTAAAAAAAGATTTTTTTGACTTTTATATCCTTCTTGTTTACGATTATTCGATTATGATTTACAGTTACTTGATCCAATTAATTACAATTACTTCATTTGATTAGTTACAATTATTTGATCTGTCAATTTTACAGTTACACGACCCGATGCACTGAAACAAACTGCTGCTCCAGATCTGTCGCTACCCCACCAGCCCGTCAATGTCCCGCACACTGCACCGCCAACTGCCACATCGAGCCCTACCTGCCGCGCCCAAATCTGAAAAAAATGAAAATCGGAGAAGATGAAGAAGGTGTAGGCGAAGAAGACGATTCGAAATCGGAGAAGAGAAAGAAGATGTAGGCAAAGAAGACGATTCGAAATCCGATTTGAGGTAGCTCGTCGTTGGCCGTCGCACGTGACCCTCACTCGCCATAACTCGCCATAACTCGCCTGCCGTTGGCTGTCGCACGTCGCAGGTCCGCCGATGGAAATCGCAGGTCCGCCGCAGGAGATGGTTGCGATGTTGGAGATCGATGGCCTCTGAAAGGTACTCGCCGAGTCGCTGAAGACTTCGATCAGTGGCTCAAGCTTTGCTCCATCGATGGAAGAAGAACGACACTCCAGACAGATCTACACGAACAAGGCAGCGAACGAAGGAGAATTAGAATAGGCCAATAGGGTATTTTATGCAGTATACATTAATTCAGTGACTTTTTTGACCTAGACGGATATTGGTACTATTTTTGTCTAATCAGTTCCTGGGAGTCTTAGTTTGGTCATTATTCCGTGTTAATTACCATGGACGTACTAATAGTCTAATATAAATGCGGCTCTTTTATTTAAAAAAGGGAATTTTCTCAAAATGGGACTATTTAGCTTTACTAATTCCCCAAGTAGGACCAGCTCGGAATTCAAATTCGCGTAGGACCAAATCACAAGCGAAATGCCGGTTATACCCTCAAGTACCAACGCGCCGAATCACGATTTCCCATAACCAAAATATACGCGCCTTTGCAAAATTTGAGCTTCTCCAACTATCGAAGAAACCATCTTCAACTTATGCAGAGCAGCTTCAGCAGAGCAAACCGTACTCGAAGGAGAAAACGACTGGCGCTGAGAACACAGAAGTGAGAAGCGACGAAGAAAGCACCATTGTTGTCGTCAACAATGGCCGATTTGAACTCCACAAACACGGAGCGGAGAAATGACATGAAGCTGGTATGTATTCCTATGTTTATGATCTTCATTTGCGAAAACTAGGTTAAAATGTGTGATAAGAAGTCTAATAATGTAAGTTTCAACCTAATTTCTACTTGCATGTGTATCATTCTGAACAAGTGCGATAGATTTTTTTACTTCGATGTTTAATATGGTGTATTGTTTTACTAGAAAACAGATGCAAACATGAATTACTTCCTTTATAGTATGTACAAGTCAAGAGAATTCATGTATTTCTAGATTTAATGAGTTGTTCCTAGAATTTATTTCAATCATGGTCTGTTTTTGAAATATTGATGAGTTCTTAGTGTTGCTTAGGAATTAATCCAGCTACTAAACGGTCTTGACATTTTAGATTACATATAATGTCATTTTACTTACTTGGAATGATGAATGTAAACACAATATTGATATTTACTGTTCATAGGCAATAAGGAGGTCATGTGACAAGGACATCTTGTCAAAGATGAACAATTTGAGGGTAAACTGCTATTGCAATGTGTTGGAAGTGGTTAAGGCCATTAAGTTGTACTTGAATGAAGAAGAACAGTCTGAGTTTAGGAGAACAGTGTTTGGGTGGATTCTGGATGCAGATTCTATATCATGGATAAGTGGTCAGTTGTTATTGGGGCTGATTGGAAATCATGTTGAAGAGGCGAATCACAGAGTATAAACTGAGAAGATAACTTTCAACATTAGAAACAGTTTGATGTCATTTACAAAAGAAGACTTCGCTCTGGTGACATCTTTTAGGATGGATGGAGTTAAGAAAAAAATACAGAAGGATGTGCAGGGGGATATCTGGAAGAGATACTTCAATGGAAAGACATATGTGTCAAGACAAAACATCACCGATGCTTTGATTACATACAACCGCGATGATGAGGGAACTATTGAGGGTGATGGTGTCAAATTAGCTCTGTTGTATCTGCTAGGGAATGCCTTATTTGGAAACCAGAATAAAGTAGCATTGCCTTCATACTATGTGAATCTGGTGGATGATATGGAAGCTTTCAATAGCTACCCATGGGGAAGAGACATCTGGGATGATTTGGTCAACAATGCAGGAAAAAGTGCTGAGTTACTGACTACAAGTACTTCAGACCGTGTCACCTTTTCTGGGTTTATGTTTGCTGTACAAGTATGGGCCTTTGAAACTCTGATAGGCCTGAACAAAGCTGGTATTTGTGTCATCAAAGAAGATCAACAAAATGTTATTCCTCGCACCCTGTAATGGAGTTTTAATAAAAAACAAGTCTGCAACTTCTGTGCAAGTTGATATTCTATAACAATGATGTATCAATTGAAATATTTTCAATGTACATAATTGATTTTAATATAAATATATTGATGACATGCTTTTCTTTTATGCAGTTTGAATATAAACCAATGGAACCAACAGCTCAAGAGATGGAAATACCAGAGTTGACATTACTGTTGCAAAACTTCGAAAGAGAACGTTGGCAGTTTGATGGTGGAATAGACTGTAGTGAAGAGATACAAACTGAAGGTAATGACAAAGGTGCAGATAGCAATGAGAAAGAAGTTGAAAATGGAAGTGAAAAGGTGGAGAAAAAGAAAAAGTCAAGGTCCAGAAAGGGTGCTGCTCTTAAAAGAAAGTGCTCTAGGGAAAACAATCATGATGATGAAGATGACTCATTACTGCAAACCTTTGTTAAGAAGACTGACATGGGAGAATATCCAGAAAACACATGGGTCTTTATTGAGAAAGATACTGACAAGGTTGGAAGGTAGACATGTAGTGACAGATGAAGCTAAGGAGGTCAGCCAAGGGGAAAAGCAATGCATCTTTGAAAAAGATGATGTGGTGCTTCATGAAAAAACAACTGAAAGAGAGAAATGTGATGAAGGTGGGAACATTGAAATTGATGAAAATGGCACTGAGAAGGATGAAATTGGAAAGATGGATGCAGATAAAGGGGATAATATACAGACAGTGCCAGAGGAGGTTGATGATGCTGAAGAGTTGTTGAAGAATGATGAAAATAAAAGTTCTAATGAAAAGGAAGCAATGGCAGAGGAAGATGGCACTGTTGTTGAAAAGGAGAATGCTGAAGTGTCTGAGAATGAGATAGATTCTCAAAGGCCATCGTTCAATATATTTGGTTTTTCTTCACGGGAAGAAGAGCTTGTGAAAAAAACTGATGAGGAAATTCTAGGAGACTTGAACAATGCACGTGAGCCAGTTGTTGATGGCAGAACTGAGAAGATGGATGTTGGCAATGATACTGAAAAAGAGGACTGGAGAAAATTGAATGATGATGACACATATTATGATGAGGATGAGCTGCTCAAAGTGGATGAGCTGGTTAACAAAACCATAGAAAAGAGAAAAGACCATTGAGGAATCCACAAAGGTATGAAATTCAAAAGTTGTTCAATACATATTCAAATAATATATATTAATAATAATTAATATCTCAATATATTGCAGAAAATGGAAAAGGTAGAAGGGAAACTGGAAAGTAAGTCAAAGAAAGAAGATGTCAGTGCTATAAATCAGGTATAGTTCTGTTAGCAGATAATTCTGACAGTACTATGATGTACTTTTTAGTATTGCCAAATGTCTGATATAGTTACTGACAAACAAGACAGTATTGAACATGAGTATGTGTCAACGTTGGCAGTAACACATGACAGAACTTGCCAATAACTGAACTAGGATGGCAATGATGTTCTACATGCATATGCATCCTATATTGGCAGTAATAGTGCGTAGTTAATATTTAATGGCAAATTTAGTGACATGACAGAACTTGCCAGTAACTAATGAGAACATTTATGAACTGTTAGCAGTAATGGTATATAGAGTATAAAGCGTGCTGACACTTGATGATACAGTGCAAAATTATACAGGTTTACCAAGAACCAGAACCTCTAGCTGTGATTTATGGAGCTGCAGGTGTAAAAAAGTACAAAAGGAAACCTAGATCTCCGGAGCGCTACACGCCATCAGAGAGAACTGTGGAGAAAAAGAGAAGGAAGGTTGACAAAGCGAGTGTTATTATAAAAACACTAAAAATCCGAAGGTGCAGGAAAGCCATTCCTATTGGACTGCATGACTGTTGATTCAAAGACATGGTTGTATGGGCTGTTTACCAACCCAGAATGGTTACGCAATACGGTATGTTTTAATTCAAATATTCAATGACATATCCATCAATTAATTACTTAAATTCTGATCAATTGTGAAAATGTACTCTAATAAATATGTAAACATTTTATGCAACAACATATAGAAGTGGGAATGTATTACTTAAAATACAAAGCTGAGCAGTAAAGATCCCTCAAAAGTTCATCACAACATGCCCCTTTTTGTTGCCCACTTAAAGACAGAGAATGATAAAGTTGCACAAAAGAAGATCACTGTGGGCGAGACTGCAGATGATGATGCTATAATGACTGAAATCTTAGGAAGTAGAGAAGATGTGTCTAGTGCATGGTCTGAAGTAGATTTTGTCTACATGCCAGTGAACAATGGAAACCACTGGGTGTTAGTGGTTCTTGATTTACAGAGCAGGATGATGAGAGTTTATAACTCTAACTGCAGAAGAGGAGAGTCCCTGAGAGATATTGGCAAATTTCTACCAGGCTTAACAAGTCTACTGCCAAAAATCTTGGACAAGTATGGTGTGTATGATGGAATTGGTGGTGGAGATATGTGTGAAAGAAAATTTCAGATTGAAGGTGTAGAAAACTGTCCCCAACAGAATGACAGGTATGATAAGCAATAGTTATTCAATTTTCACAACTATTCATTCACTATTTAAAATAATATTATTCTAATCAACTGTTATTTGTCTTGTAATATAGTGGAAACTGTGGAATGTTCTTGCTAAAGTTTGCTGAATTCTTGATGATGGGAAGGGACATCAATGAAATCAAACCTGAAGACATGCCTATGTACAGGAAGAAAATGGCAACAGAGTTAATGATGTACAATGAAAGACGGACCAAGGATTCAGTGAAATAAGCATCAAGATACACTTGTTTATATGTAACACTGTGGGATAATTGACTTAGTAATCACAATATGGCCGTTTGAAATGCTTTTTTTAATGTTTAGCACACATGACAATGGGGTACTTTTGTATTTTCCTTAAATTGTATTTAGCTAATATCTTGACATTGCTACTTATATTTGGAATGCATTTACGATGCTGATGCACTTTTGTTGACATATTGGGACATATTTAATGCTATTCGTTTAAAAGGACATATGTGTCCTAAATAGGATTACTACTGCCATTGATGAATGTGAAGTAATGGCTAAAGTTGAAAGTAAATAATGTCATCCTACTTACATTTAAAATACGTAGTACTGCAATTATGTGGAAGTAATAACTAAAATATAGAGTAATACTATCATCGTACTGCCATCGTGAATACGTAGTACTGCAATCACTTTGAAGTCATGAATTAAGGTGACAGTTAATACTATCATCATATTGCTATATGATGGCAGTATCTACTCACAGAGAGAATACTGTCATTAAATATATTCTATACTCCACCATAAAGGCAGTATTAAGGAAGTACGTATTTATTAAAGAAAATATTATATACTGACATTATGAATAAAGTAATAAGTTTATAGAGAAATAATGCCACATATTGCATTTGATGCCAATACTTGTTGGCAGTATTTAAATAATTCATACTGGCAATATTTAGGCAGTAATATTTTACACAGGTGTATGAAATGACAGTACCTTTAAGAATGCTATCACAGTAAACAAAATACCATATATTCAATGTTCAATATTCAATATAATGAAATATAACAGTGTGTAATAAATGTATCTCAATCTTCACATAGGAATGAAAATGTAACCAAAACTAACATTAGAATTAAAAGCAAATACAGTACGAAACAGCTTCTTAAGAATGAATTGTAAGTGCATTCTTGCAGCTTTTTTTGTTATGACCAGCAGAATGGCACCGAGAACACTTTTTTCGTTTGGTTGCACAAAATTCACCAACTGATGGTATCCTTTTTGTTTTTGGTCGACCAACTTGTCTTTTAGAACATGAAGGTTGCTTGCAAACAATACTTTGAACCTGAGGTGGAACTATACAAGAAGATACATCACCAATTGGATGCTGCACACCACTATAGGTATTCAACACAGATTGTCTCGTATAATAATATGATATATAATCATAGCAGGAAACACCAGCGCGTGTGCCTATGGCAGCTACAGCATGTACACAAACAAAATCCTTTAATTGAAACATACGGCACATGCATGTTCGGTCATTGAGATTGACAATAAAAGATCTATGAAGTCTATCAACAACTTCAAACTCATAACGGCATGACGGTTTAACCTGAAAAATTAAGGTTAATGAAAGATGTGAATTACAGATAGAACAATACAGTCAATACAACACAAGGATAAACAAGAACATGGCAGTACAATAGAAATATGAATGAAACACTGTCACATTCATGTAATGAATGTGACAGTATACACTTGCCAGTAACTAAATCAAAAAGTGAAACACAGAGAAAATGAGATTGTTACCCTCATCCTTGAAGCATCCCTCTGCAACGAAACTAAATGTTTCTCAAACTTTAGAGTCAAATGAGTAGTTGATGAAGTTGCTTCTTCCAGTCGCTCCGCAAACCACGTTTGCATTCTTTCACGGATAAAATCCAAAAGCTTAGCAACAGGGTACTCTCTTGCATTAGCATCCATGCTGTTCATGGCCTCTGCACAGTTAGAGGTCATAACACCCCATCGACTCTTAACTGCCATGCTTCGAGCCCACTTTTCCTTTCCAATCTTCTCTAGCCACGGACGAATCCTAGCATCTTCCTCATCCAACATGGACAAATATTGATAGCATTCACTCACAGTTGCAGCCTCCCATGTAGCTTTAAATTTCCAACCATGGTTGGATGACTTACCTCGAAATTTGGATCTCATATTACACCGCAGATGTTCACAACAATATCCATGGGCAGCGTGTGGAAAGATGGCCTTTGCAGCTTTGATAATACCTTTATGTCTATCTGACACAATGTACATGTCATCACGATGTTTAAGGCACTCTTTGAGCCTTGTAAAGAACCATTTCCAAGACGCAGTGCTCTCAGAATCACATACAGCAAACGCTAAAGGCACAATATGTTTGTTTGCATCTTGGCCGCAGGCGGTAAGCAATGTCCCTTTGTAGTACGCTTTCATAAAAGAACCATCGATAATAAGAACAGGAATGCAATGCTCTCATGCTCTCTTCCATGGTGCAAGTGACATGAACAAATAGCGAAACACATCATTATCCCCTCTAATGAGCAAGATGTCAGATCCTGGATTAGCTTGGTCAAGCATATGGAGCATCGATGGCAACAATTGGTATGCCTCTGAATCTCAACCAAATTGTTTTCTCATGGCAGATTGTTTTGCAGCCCAAGACTTCTTGTATGATATCGGTATTCCATACTGCAACAACAAATCATCCCTGATTTGTTTAGGGGTGTATGGTTTTTTGGAAGCATCCATATACTGATGAGCTACAAGCTCAGCAATCATTGCAGAAGTGGCCTGCCTGTGACGAACACCTTGCCTAAAGTCTATTGAGCAAGTGTGATCAACATCGAACATGTATGTAAAGAACAACGAATAAATATAAACTGATGGATATATAAAGTACGAGAGAAGGTACATGCGTGGCAGTAATTGTTGACAGTACATGTACACTATGAAAATAATACAAACACAGGTGGAAGAACGTAGCAGATGACAGTATAAATGCTTGGAAATACAAGGTGTACAGTGACAGTATTCTTAAGCAATGAAACTTTGAACTAGGAAACACATAATGCAAGATTCTTAAAATACATCAGAAACAAAAAAAATATGAATGAATTAAGAATTATACCTTCTAATCTGAAAAAGCTGAACACCTTTGAGCCTAACAGCACGAACAGCCCATATACAATTTTCTTTGTCCAAACACATCACATGCAATGAATGCTTCTTTGAAGTCTTTGAATAAAATTGGAAGCTATTATTGATCGCGTACATTCTAAGGTGATAAAGTAGAGCTTGCTTGTTCTGGTATATACCATGGAGCACAATCTTAGTAGCAGAATAACATGTAATGACATCACAGTTTTGGTCTAACACAAATGCATCTGAGGAATGATTTTCTAAATTTTCAGAAGAAGAAGAAAGTGAGTCCTCATCAAGGGAATCCTCATTCAAACATTCAGGAAGTACACCACTGCATGAACTGTGCTCTTCAAAGTTATTTTTATTCAAGGAAACACTCAACTGATTGACATAAAAGGAAGATGTGGATGAAAGAACATTATCAAAACTAATTTCAGGAGTACGGGAAGATTTTTCAGGATGCAAGTATTGTTCTACAGAATGGACAACAGTGAAACTGGTATTTGCATTGCACAGATCAACATTAGAACAAGCTGCAGGTGTGACCAAAGTATTTGGAGTACAAACAGGTAAAACAGGATCATAACTAGGTAGTTTCTCTTTGTCAAATTGTATACACAGAGGATACTTTGAGAAATCTGATTGAAGGATCTTAAGATCAATATAAAAGCGTAAACTAGCATCATCATTGACTGTAACAGGTGGAGGACAGGATTCAACAAGGTATGATATGGTGAAACGTGGATTGCATTTGATTTGATCAATACTGCCATTCAGGATGTCTAAGAGTGATGAATATGTGCAAGAATATGGGACATGAATACCTAATGGCGCCTTGTTCACGAAGCCAAAGTCAGGCCCCCATATACCATCCAACTTGACCATTATAAGCAAAACACGATCCATTGCAACGATTACAATATATGAGAACACTGCAAAAACGAATTGATGAATCTTAGAACATTAATGAGATCGGAACAAATTAGAGAACTTCTAAATATCTTTGAATAGTCATCGAAGTTGAATATCAAACTGATACACGATGCATTAGAACACTTCGAAAATAGGAAAAACAAAGCGAAATACATCGAAGCTGAATCAGCAAAAATGGCGAAAGTAAAACAATTGAATAATCGAACAGAATACCTGGTAAAAAAGTTGACCTCGAGCAGAAAATTTGAGAACAATTCAAACGTTTTCCGATCTAAAGCTTCGATAAATTAAGACTTTTTGGTTCAAAAGCCTTGTATGAAGTGATTTGCCATCCTCACGAAGCTCAATTTTAGAGCTTAAGCCATGATCTTCGAACGAGAACTTGCAGAGACAGAGTAGAAGAGGACGGGAGAACTGAGATTCGTTAAGATCGGTAATCGGATGTTAGGCGAGAAAGAAGAAGGGTATTTTTAGGAATGAAAATATTTTATGTTTTTAATAAGGAGCACCGGAGTCCCATTTTTAGAAATAAAGTCAACGAGTCCTATTTTGGAATTAGGAAAACTAATTAGTCCCATTTAGGGTAAATTCCCTTAAAAAAAAACTTAAGTTTTCTTCCTAATTTGTTAGCTACAGATCTACATCTTAATAAATTTGTCTAATCTAAACTTCTATCTATCTCTGTCATCATTTTCATGCCAGGTCACCATATCTTTATTGTTGAATTAAAATAATGTCTTTGTCTCTTCGGCTCTTCCATAGACCCGGTAAACTGGGAGATCCTCTTATCGCTTTTTCTTATCGCTTTGTTATAGATTCTTACCTGAAATTCCGAACAACCTCGAAAAGAAAAGGTGAGGAGAATATGCGTCTACTCAAGGAAACTTCTGTGATATGATTCAAAGTAGCTGTCAGTGCCCAGATCAATCAAGAAAATAAAAATCAAACATTTCCCAGGCAAGATAAACGAATCATATCATCCCTCAAATCGGAATATCCCTCGGATTTCTGATCAATTGTTGTGTTTGTTGTATTTATACGTTTTCTGACATTAATGCTGGAATTTATACCGCTGCATTAGTATCATATATTCATATGTATCTCTGAACTGAGTTAACCTTTGTCCGGGTCCTACCCTATAAACGGTGAAGTTTTGGTGACAGTGTTAAATTAAGCCATTAACAACAACAAACTTGTTTATAAAGAGTGGGTTCGTGGTATCTAAAGAAATTGAACATGAGTTTCAGATCAACCACCTGAGCTCTATCTACAGGCTTAGTATCAGCATTTAGTAATATGAGTATCGTTATTAGACTTTAGCTTTTAGTTTTATAACTAATGTTCTTGTAATTGCTATATTCAGGTTCTCTGTATTGTTTAATAATGTGCCTTTAAAGAAATAATTGATTCTTGGGTGTCTTGACTAGATTCCATATCCATTAGTTCTACCTTAGGCTTAAAACTCTTTTCTCTCAATATCAGCTTGACCTCTCTTCCGCCTATTTCAATCCTGTGATGAGATTTCTACCAAGCTCATACCGCAAACATTACAAAGTACTAATTAGCTTAGATATCTGGATGTTGGAACTTTGAATCATTCTACTACCAACCATAAACTGCCATCCCAATTATTGGCTTCTCAAAGTCAAATTCACACTCCATACACAGGTGACAGAAAACATCAACTAAAGATAATGCCTTTGGTGACTTTTTCTTTTCCTTTATGTGTTATCTTTCCTTATTAACTGTAGGATCGATAATAGAAGGCGTAGGCACATCAAAGGGAATGAATAGGAGGAATTTGGAAAGGCCCTCACCCTATTATGCAGACTGCAGACAGGGCATATTTATTTTCCTAGCTGATGTGGGGGCATTGTTTCCAGATATAAACCTCAACTTAGATGAAATTCATTTACTTAATCGGACATTTCAACCAATCCCATGCCAAACTGACAAAGTGAGTTCTGGATTTTGAATTGATAGTGGCGATGAAGAGGCCTCCCTCCCTCTTATACATGGATTTGGCACATTTGACTTCTTTATTAGTTCAAAATCTCAAATCACTTAATGAGTTTAAGACATCATTCAGTTACTCCTCCCTTCCTGTCTACTAGGGTGTACATTTGAGCTTCATTTTTATTCAGTTCGGTTTAGGACGGCTTTTAAGTATACTTACCAAATTAATACCAAATTACTACATTTTCCTGATGAGCAATGATTTCATCATTTCTGAATTAGCATGTAAAGGTTATGATTTGTGTAGAAAATAGCTAGATGGCTGACAGTAGCAAAGAAGTAGAGCCCTTGTTAGATAAATTGCCCTTAAGCAGTCCCACTGTTGGTGATCCCAGAAGAAGAAAAGGTTTGCTGCGATGTAAAAGTGCACCTCTGAGAGGAACGCTGGTTCACAAAGAAAAGAATGACCCCAAAACACTCCTACGATCTGAGTCCTTTTTTGATAACATCCACCCGAACTTCAAGAGAGCGATCCTGTACTTGCTGATCTACTTGGTTATAGGCACCCTTTGTTTCTATATGGTCAAGGACCATATCAAAGGAGAGAAAACAGACGGAGTCCTCGACTCGGTTTACTTTGTTGTGGTGACAATGACAACCGTTGGATATGGTGACCTTGTACCCAACAGCGACCCTGCAAAGCTGCTAGCTTGCGTTTTCGTCTTCTCTGGAATGGCTCTGGGAGGACTATTTCTGAGCAAAGCGGCAGACTTTTTGGTGGAGAAGCAAGAGAGGCTATTGATCAAGGCATTGCATTTGCGCCACAAGGTCGGCCCGAGTGAGATCATGAAGGAATTTGAAACAAAAAGGGTGAGATACAAGTGCGTGCTGACAACGTTGTTTCTAGTGCTGCTTGTGATTGTGGGAACCGTGTTCCTAGTCCGCATTGAAAAACTGGGCATCGTCGATGCCTTGTACTGTGTTTGCTCTACAATTACGACACTTGGGTACGGGGACAAGAGCTTCTCGACGAAGGGAGGGCGCGTGTTTGCCATATTTTGGATATTGATTGGGACCATCTTTGTGGCTCAGTTCTTTCTGTATGTCGCGGAATACAACACCGAAAGCAGGCAGAGGGAACTGGTGAAGATTGTTCTTTCCCGAAGAATGACCAATGTGGATTTGGAGGAAGCTGATCTCGATGATGATGGTGCTGTTGGGTGAGAATTTTATTTCTTTCCTACATTTCTATCTTAACTATTGCTACTTCCATCCCAATTCAAAGTTTACATTATTTGTCCTGTTACATTTCACATTTGATTAACTTGTTTTGCAGTTAAGTAAATCTTTTAGTGGTATTTTAAGAAATTGTAGATTTTAACTACGGAGTATTAAGGATATATTGAATCGTTTCCGATGTATTTAAGTAAAGGATATATTGAAACTTATTTCAGTCTAGCTACTAAAACCCGACAAAAAGTTTCTTAGAACAAAACTAAATTAGACTTTATTTTTGAGAGTAATACTCAACTAACTAGACCAGGCTTCACTAATTTACAGATTTAAATATTATCGGGTAAATCTTATTTTTATCATTTCAACTATTGGAAACCAAAACTAGAAGAAGTTGGGATGGATGGAATATTATTGTTATTGGTACTTGACTTTTAATTTGATGATGAGTTCATAAAGGGTGGCTGAATTCGTGATATACAAACTGAAGGAGATGGGGAAGATCACGCAAGCAGACATTTCGCTTGTCTTGAAGGAATTCGAAAGTCTTGATGTTGACCAGTCTGGAACTTTGACTTCCTCAGATTTGACGCTTGCTCAGTTATCTTTAACGCCCCACTGATTCTTGCCCGATTTCCAGCTCTTCTTTGATCTCAGCGAGCTGGTACTAGTCCACTTTCACCGGTTAATAATTCGACGGTTGTATATACATAAATATATACGGTGTACAGTATGTGTCAATGTATTTGTATTGGTTGACGTGTTAAAGAATTAAATTGATTTGTGCGTTAACTTTGTTTCTATTTGCTCTATACACTCTACCCATTTTTTTCATATGAATCTATTTTCTTTCTGAAGTTAGGTGAACATATCATTCATGTGCTCTGAGTTCAACGATGTAATATGCAGTTCTTAAAATAAATTTATTACTCCGTACATTGTTTTTACTTCTTGTAGTGTTCCTTTTCTTATTTATCTCATATTCTATTAGTTAAATCTTCACTTTTTCCTCTTGGGATATTGGATAAATGCTATCAAATTATTTAAAGGTTCCTAGAAATGTATTTGTGCATTGACATGTATTCTCTCAAGTTATGAAGAGTATATCAGTATATCACAATGTTCTAAGCATGGATGTGTCATCCCATGTGTATTTGTACATTCATTGTCTCTATTTGATATACATCAAGTGATCAAGAAGAAGATTTATTAAGTAAGATATCTTTGAAGTGAATGAAACATATAAAATAGTTTATAAAGAGCAATATGGGGATGACATAAACCCTAGTGGATTTCATATTTTGAATTGTTTTCACTTGGGTTTATATGCAGATAAAAGTAAAGCATTTTCTAACAATATTAATTCTAAGAGGCTTTCATGTATGACATCTAGGTATTTCCTTTACCAAATAACTATTTGTGATGACTAGGGGATGTAATTGCTTCACCTAATAAGTATTAACACTATTGTTGTGGATATGCAGTAGGGGCACATGCCCTCACACTCACTAGGTCAACTACTTGTCATGAGGTAACCTTCAAATGATATAAAATCTCTTGAGATTTTTAATAAGAAATACGTAGTAAATGATTGATAAATTAAATGACACCTATTATGTTTGTCAAACAGAGCAGGTACTCGAAATAAAATGGAACTATGTAGAGTCATAATTTGAATGGATAGCAAATGATAGATACTTCGAGATGCAGCTGGGGAGGGGGGAAGGAGTTGATAGGTTGAGTTGACATTATTTGCTCTGATTTTTACTTTCATGCTATTTATATTAATGAGAATGAATGCGTCACACATTTCATGCCATTTACCTAAGGCTTCCTTGAGATATTAGAAGCTCTTATGCAATTTAAAAATGAGATGTTATTTATTCACAACTTGAAAACCATAGAAATATTTTATTTATACTTCTCCATCCTAATCCCCATAAACTATTTGTAGTGTATATGCTTAATTTCAAGATCCACACTGGAATCAATCTGAGTTTGCTGTTGTACCTCATTATACTTTGTTGACATAATCTAAACAATTTTAAAAATAAAATTCAACAACCAATACATATGATTCTTCTGCAAATAATTAAATTTATCTTCTATGGCCTTCTATCAATTGGAGTACTCAATATAATATTGAGTTTGTCAAAACCTCTCACGATTGTAGGAAGGTTAAATTTTAAATAACATATCTTGTTGATGATACTAACCAATTTTGCTAATAAGTCTTGAATATGAAGGGGTGGAAGCTCCTCCACTCACCACCTCCTTGATCAACATTTTATTCTTCCTCATATTCATGTTCACCAAGAACATTGTCATTCTGTTGAGTTTAATCCAACATGATATAGTAAATATATGTATAAATGGGTATGAAACTCGGTTTTTACGTGGAAACCCGAAAGGGAGAAAACCACGGGGCTTTTTAGGCTAATGTCCAAGCCCTCTCTTTCTCATTAGGACTCTCCTCACCATTACATTGTACAAGCTCCCATTAATGAAGTATTTGAGCTAAGTCTAAAAGAAGGAGGAAGGAGAGCTAAAAGGGGATCCCTAAACATATGGGAAAACCCCATATTTTTAGGGGGAAGGGAGTAGGGGAAAACCTACCATAATGGGCCAAGTGGGCCGAAATGTGCCCAAAGGCCGAAATAGGCCCGATAGGCTTGGAATGGCCCTCGCCATTCGGGCTCTGAACTGGGGTAATATATTGGGCTATTGAACAGTATTAGTCCGGGATAATATACCTCAACACATTCTTTTTGGAATTTGGTTGTGAAACTTTGGCTTCAAATCATAAGATATGTTTCATCCAAAATCACAACTCCTACGACTTTAAAGTTTAAATAATTTTCTTCTTTTTTCTATCACATAACTCTTTCTCGATAACCAACTGCGATATATGGAGCAAATTTGAGGGTTAGTTTCTCCCTCAACTCATTTGACATGTGCAAATGTCTTGCACCTAAATAGGCTATAATGTGAATATGAGCTAGATATGTTTTTTCTATCATATCTTTTCTAAAAACATCAAAGTTAAGTATAGTATTGTGCTGAGGGTGATCTATTTATTAATAAGTGGGTACCAATACAACTTCATTCCAATGACTTAGGTAATGTGACCATATTGGTCCTGAATTGAACATTATAAAAGTGCTTCAATTTCTCCACTCTACTACACCGTTGTAGTATGGGGTTCACAAACAATCTTTTCATACAATACACAGAGAACTACGACAACGTATAGCTTCCTCCATTATCTGAATAGACACATTTCATCTGTTTTTTCATCTTTAATTATCTATAGCATCATCGAATATTTAATAATAGATCAAAAGTTTGATCCTTCACACTCCAAGAGACTAGAACCATACCAATCCTGAGGCATCATCAATTAATGTCAGAAAAACTACTCTTTCCCCACTAAAAGATCTTTATCATCAATTGGTCCAAAAACATAAAAATGGATGATGCTCGTCAACTTGAAGTGGCTCGTCAACATAAAAATGTATGAGTTTACTAATAAGATGAGTATTTCATATGTAAATACCTAATTATCAAATTTTAAATAAATATATATTGAGCGAACGTACAATATTTAAAGAGTGTTCGTATTTGCTTGTACTTTAAGATGCTAAGTGGTTTATTTTAGAGACTATATGAAAAATTATTGATAATAAAATTGGGTACTTTTTAAAAGGAAAATTATTTTAATAAAAAAAACTAGTGTTTGGCGGAAGGTTTTTTTTATATATAAGAAAAATATGAAGTGTTTTGGGACTAAAGCTTGGATGTTGTTGTTTTTGTTGTAGAAAAATATGAAGAAATTTTTAAATATCCTTGAATTGTAAACTATGTTCAACTTTTAACGTTGAACTATTTAATTTTAAGTAGAGTCTTTTCTTTATAACAAAATTTGAAACTTAACCGAATAGAAGATGAAATTATTATTTTTAAACTATTGTAAACATCACTTCAAAGTTGAATCTTCTTATGGAGATTATGGAACCACAACTTTCCTTTACCAGAAAACATTGTTTGATTCAGCACTTATTTTCCCTCAATGTGTTCTATATGCTCTCATGATGAAGCCCCTCAGGGGTATATTTTCTTTCAATGTTATTTTGCCTCCACACTTTAATTTGGAAACATGTTGCAGGTTTGCTTCTCCTTTTCGGGAAACCTGCACCATCATTGAGACAAAACCACCTTATGTGGTGGTTGTGTGCATCTAATCATAGCATGAACGTGATATTTAATTTTTGGCTATTCTACCTTGTGTACTATTGTGACTTGTGAATTGGTTTATTTGGAAGTTTACCCACAAGTTATTTGGCTAGAACATTCGGACATGGACATCATACTCAAGCTTCTTTCCTCGTATATGCATAACTGGTGCTTATCCCATGCCCACCTATTAAAAGAGGACTAAGTTTGACCATAAAAGTGCAAAATGTAACCACATGGAAGAAGTGTTTGAACCACAAATGGGACATGAAAAATAACCTAGCTTTGACAATACATCCAAATTAAATAAGTTACCGTATGCCAAGAAGTCACTAATAGTCCACATAAGTATAACCCCCATTTCAATGTCTCCTTTCTAAAACAATAAAAACGTCTACAACCTCAATCAAGGGATGTAAGCAGACAACATCATGAATTTAATTTTCATGATCAACCAAGAAAAAAGATTATAGATGGCTAATTGGACATGTCGACAACTATATGAAGAACTGAGCAAACTGTGTCGATTGACTCCATCACTTGAGAGACCAATCTCAAATTCCAGGGCGCATCACCAAACTCTGGCCACAATTGATCGATATGATTCCATGCCGCACCATCAGCAAGATGGCGCAGTTTACGATCTTTAACCTACTGGTTTGCATGGCAGGTCATAAATGTCGGGAGAAATATAAAGATTGATGCTAAATACCTTCTCTTCTCAACTTCATTGGTTTGACCTAGCCACACACCCCCAGAGATTCCTTGAAGACCCGATTAAGCCTTTGGATTTATTGAAGACGACAGAGGCTGTGATTAAATTGCAGACATATTTGGTCTTCGAGAGAGAAAGAGTAGACGTAGTTTTTCCGAGATTAAGAGTAGACGCAATAAGATTCTTAAGGGGTAGAGTTTTTTGAGAGAGAAAGAGTAGATGGACAGGTCAATTATGTATGGTATAAGGGAAACATATTTTTAGTAAGTTAGGGATATTAGTTATGGGAGGGAAACTAAAAAATGTGGAGGGAAACAAAGTAATATAATAATAAGTGGAGGTCGCATGCACGCGAGAATGAGAAAGTTCTTACCAAGTGTATCCCAATTTTTTTATTTAGTACCACTATTGTGTGTGGATACCATAGTATCATTGGTAGCAAGAGCTATAATCGAAAACCCAAATCTAATTAGGTGGTCATTGTTACTCAAGGCGTTTTATGGGCTCTTTGCTCTCATTTGTGGCAATGGCTATATAGTGGGCATCAATTAGATATACGACATTGGAATTGACAAGGTAAACAAACCTTATTTACCTATAGCAGCAGGAGACCTTACGGTTCAATCTGCATGGATCTTGGTAATATCGCTTGCTGTGGCTGGACTCTTTATTGCCGGGATCAACTTTGGTTCATTTATTGGTTCTCTTTATGCTCTTGGTCTCTTCCTTGGCACCATTTACTCTGTGCCTCCTTTTCGCATGAAGAGATTCTCACTTCTAGCATTTCTTGTAATTGCAACGGTGAGAGGATTTCGTCTTAATTATGGTGTTTATTATGCCACATGAGCAGCTTTGGGGCTAAGCTTTGAATGGTTGAGGAAGCTCCCCTTGTCATTCTTGCACATGGAGGAAGCTTCATGGAAGCTATGAATTGGATTCTTCAATTTGCTTGTACTTGGATATGACCTGGAAATTGAATTCTTCAATTCTCCCCTTCCAGGCATATTCAAAACAAGCATCCCGACTATGTCTCTGCACAGCTCTAGCTTATCCCGTGTCACCACCTTCGTCAGCATGTCTGATGGATTCTCCTTTGTATTGATCTTCACTAGTCTCAACAGTTGTTGATCAATCGTCTCTCGTATCCAGTGATACCGAACATCAATATGCTTTGTACGAGAATGGTACATGGAGTTCTTGCTTAAGTCTAAAGCACTCTGACTGTCACAATGTACCTTGTACTCTTTCTGCTGGATCCCAAGTTCTTGGAGAAAGCGCTTTAGCCACAACATTTCCTTACCTGCTTCAGCGGCAGCAATGTATTCTGCTTCTGTAGTAGATAAAGCGACACACTTCTGCAATCTTGATTGCCAAGAAACGGCTCCCCCTGCAAAAGTGTAGATATATCCTGAAGTAGACTTTCTACTATCAGTATCTCCTGCCATATCAGCATCTGTGTAGCCTTCCAAGACTGGATCAGCTCCTCCGTAACAAAGACATAACTCCGTGGTACCTTTCAAGTACCTGATAATCCATTTGACTGCCTCCCAATGCTCCTTCCCGGGGTTAGAGAGAAAACGACTCACTGTACCCACTGCCTGTGCGAGGTCTGGCCTTGTGCATACCATGGCGTACATCAAACTCCCAACTGCTGAAGAATATGGAACTGCTGACATCTCCCCGATCTCTTCCTTGGATGTAGGGCATGTTCTTTTGCTCAACTTGAAGTGATTCGCAAGTGGAACACTTACTGGCTTGGCATCATTCATGTTGAATCTCTCAAGTACTCGTTCAATGTACTTCTCCTGAGATAGCCATAACTTGCGATTCTTCCTGTCTCGAGTGATCTGCATCCCAAGAATCTGTTGAGCCGGTCCTAAGTCCTTCATATCAAAAGACTTAGAGAGTTCTTTCTTTAGTTGGTTTATCTTCACTGCATCTTTCCCAACGATCAACATGTCGTCTACATATAGTAGAAGAGCAATGAAGGTACCGTCTGGAAGTTTCTTGATGTATACACACTCATCTGCAGTAGTCTTCTTGTAGCCTTGACTCTTCATGCATGAGTCAAACTTCTTATTCCACTGCCTTGGTGCCTGCTTCAAGCCATACAAACTCTTAGATAATTTACACACAAAATTATCATTTGAGTTCTCAAAACCTTCCGGCTGCTGCATGTAGATTTCTTCTTTCAAATCTCCGTGAAGAAATGCTGTCTTCACATCCATTTGTTCAAGCTCCAAGTTCATACTTGCTGCCAAGCCAAGTATAACTCGGATTGAGGTCATCTTGACAACTGGTGCAAAGATCTCATCAAAGTCAATTCCTTTCTTCTGCGGGAACCCTTTGACAACCAACCGAGCTTTGTGTTTCACCACTTGTCCGTTTGCATCCTTCTTCAGCTTGAACACCCATTTGTTCCTCAGTGCCTTCTTCCCTTTAGGAAGTTCTACGATCTCATAGGTTTGATTTTTCTGCAGAGATTCTAACTCATCCTGCATTGCTATTAGCCATTTTTCTTTATCCTTATGAGATACAGCTTCTTGAAAACTCTCTGGTTCTCCATCTTCAGTTAACAAAAGATATTCGGATGATGTGTACCTTGTCGATGGTATATGCCCTCGTTCAGATCTACGAACAGTAGGAACCATCTGAGAAGAGCTACCATCATCTGTGTCTGGCGGGGTGGATTGTGTCTCCCCTTGCCCTGCACTCTCTTCTGTCTCCTCGTGTTCTTCTGCTTCTGAGTTATCTTCATGCACTTCGTCCTCTTCTGGTGCTTCATTTGAAACTTGAGCACCCTCATTTGACTTCCGAGACATTGTGGGTTTTTCAATGTCTTCTATTGTCAAATCTTCGTGGAACACAACGTCCCTACTTCTGAACACCTTTTTCTCCTTAGGATCCCATAGCCTGTATCCAAACTCTTCATTTCCATAGCCAACAAAAATGCATGGGATAGTTCTTGCATCGAGCTTCTGCCTGAGCTCTTTGGATACATGTGCATACGATGAGCAACCAAATACTCTAAGATGTGAGTATGTAGGATCCTTACCTGTCCATAACCTCTCTGGAAGTTCAAAGTTCAGTGGTACCGAAGGTGATCGGTTGATAAGGTAGCATGTGGTGTTGACTGCTTCTGCCCAGAATGACTTCGGAAGCTTAGCCATATTCAGCATGCTCCGGACACGCTCCATGATAGTCCGGTTCATTCTTTCAGCAACGCCGTTGTGCTGAGGGGTGCGTGGTACTGTCTTCTCATGTCGAATGCCATATTCTCTACAATATGCATCGAACGCCTTAGAAGTATACTCGCCTCCATTATCAGATCGGAGACATTTCAGCTTCTTTCCCGTTTCACGTTCCACCAAGACGTGAAATGTCTTGAAGCACTCAAATACCTGATCTTTCGTAATCAGGAAATACACCCACACTTTCCGAGAAGCATCATCAATAAAAGTCAGAAAATATCTGCTTCCACCGATTGATTCCACCTCGAAAGGACCACAGACGTCGGAGTGTACCAAACTTAACAACTCTGATCTTTTAGCTGAAGTAGAACTAAATGATACTCTATGATGCTTACCAAACAGACAATGACTGCAAGGACCCAGTGCAGCATTCTTGTCGATGTTGATAAGGTTCTTCTTAATCAAGGTAGTCAGCCCTTTCTCACCGATGTGGCCGAGCCTCAGATGCCACAGATTCTGAGTAGTCTCCTCAGCAATATTGAGGCTATCCGTACAAATCCTCAAATGAGTTTTGTACAATGTGCCACAAACATGTCCTCGAGCGATTGTCAAAACGCCCTTTGACATTTTCCAGGTGCCCCTGTTAAAGTGATTTTCATACCCCTGTTCGTCAAGACATACCACTGACAGGAGATTGAGACGAAGGTCTGGAACATGTCTGACATCCTTCAAAGTGATTGTGCTCCCAGAACTCGTCTTTATTTGTATATCACCAATTCCAGCTATTTCAGATGAACTGGAATTGCCCATCTTCACTGCTCCAAAGTCTCCAGCTTTGTAAGTTGTGAAGTAGTACCTGTGGGGAGTAACGTGGTAGGATGCTGCAGTATCTACCACCCATTCAGTGTCCTCTCTTGAGACGTGAAGGCATGTTTCATCATTGATAGTACAATACGCCACATCACCTGAGATTGTGATGAGCGCTTCACCACCCTTGCTCTTCGCTTGAGAATTGCTCTTGCCTCGCTCCTCTAGCAATTTGTAGCAATTCTTCTTCATGTGACCCTCTATACTGCAATGGTGGCAGGTATAAGAAGGTTTCCGGCCATCTGATGATCTCCCCCGACTTTTGCCCCTGCTTTGCCACTTTCCTCTACTGTTTCTTTGTTGCTTTCCTTGTGATCTTCCTCGATTCTCCGTCACAAGGGCATGAGTCTCATCTGTGCTCATGTCTGTCCTTCTTGCCTCTTCATTGAACAGTGCATCCTTGACCACAGACATGGTAAGTTTGCCATCTGGGGCTGAGTTGCTGAGAGTAACAACTAGTGTCTCCCAACTATCAGGAAGGGAACTAAGAAGTAGTAGAGATTGCATTTCATCTCCAAGTGGCATTTCTACACAAGATAGTTGATTTACCAGACTCTGAAATTGACTAGTATGTTCGGCAACAGAAGTTGCACTTTTGAGCTTCATATTAACAAGACGCCTCATCAGTAGGGCCTTGTTCCTAGCGGTCTTGGCCTGGTACATATCTTCTAACTTTTTCCAAAGGGCATAAGCATCGGTTTCTTGTGCAACATGGTGGAAGACACTATGGTCAATCCATTGTCGGATTTGACCAATAGTTTTTCTATTAATTTTCTTCCATTCCGTTGACTTAGCCGGGTCAGGATTAATACCTTTCATCTCTATTGGATCAAAAAGGTCTTTACAGCTAAGGAAATCTTCCATCCGAGGTTTCCATAGCGTGTAGTTGGTAGCCGTGAGCATAATCATAGCTCCGGAAGATCAAGTTGACTCGTCAAAGGTCATTTTCACCTTCTAAATAATTTTGATTTTCTGTTTCAGAAAAATCGGAGCAGAATTTCGAAAAACGGGCAGCACCGTTGCGTCCGGAACGGCCGAAAATGGTGGGTAGGCACTTTCGGGGTCAAAATACAATTTTCGAAAAATTATAGGCCAAAATTATAATTTTTCAAAAATTGAGGGACCAAACTGCAATTTTTCAAAATCTAAAAACTGACCGGTGACGTGGCAGATGACGTGGCAGTGACGTGGCAGTGACTGGTTGATGACGTGGCAGATGACTGGGCGCTGGTGAAAGTTGGCAGTTGACTGGTGACGTGGCGGCTGACTGTGCTGGGACTGCACATGTGGCGCTGAGGTGTCGCTGACGCAGCTCTGGCTGGCTGATGACGTCAGCGATGACGTCAGCTGTCTTCAACCTCTGTCTGCGCGTGATGACGTCAGCATGACGCAGGCAGTTTTTGGCCGGCGTTTGGCGGCGCGTACGGCAGCTTCCGGTGGCCAAAAAAATCCCCAAAAATACCAGTTTTCTCGTCTCGACGAGACGAATCCAACGGTATATTCAGATTGCAATTCTGAGCAATACTGAAAAACTCGATTTTTCAGACAGTAGAATTTTATCTGAAAAAATCTGGGAAAAATATCAAAAGCTCAACCAGGCTCTGATACCACTTGTTGGGAATAACAGGATCGTGCTAATATGAGAGAAAAACACTTCTATTACTTTCAAGAATAGAAAGAAGAGACATACAAGCTCTAACTAAAAACTCTCAAAACACCTCACATATCTCTCAAGGATATTCACAACTCAAACTTGGTTGTGGTATTCTAATCTATGATCTAAATTGCTTGATGATAGAAAGACTCTCCAAGCTCTCTATTTATAGCACCAAAACTAGGTACTATGAAGGTGGGAGGAAGATGTGTTGAAGCTAGGAGGAAGCTTCAATGGAACATGAGGAAGCTTCAATGGTGGTTGAGGAAGCTCCCCTTGTCATTCTTGCACATGGAGGAAGCTTCATGGAAGCTATGAATTGAATTCTTCAAATGGAGCTCCCATGTTGCTGTCATTACAAGTTTTATCACGTTGTTTGCTTTGGTTATTGCCACTACAAAGGATCTACCTGATGTAGAAGGTGATCGAAAGTTTCGAATTTCTACCTTCGCTACAAAACTTGGTGTGAGAAACATAGCAATTTTGGGATCTCGGCTATTGCAATATATTACTTTGGTGCTGTATTGGGTGAAATTTACATGCCTCAAGCTTTCAGAAGCAGATTAATGATACCCTTACTTACAACATTGGCAGTATGTTCAATTTTCCAGGCTTGGTTATTGGAGAAATCAAATTATACTAAGGAAGCAATTTTAGAATTCTACCTGTTTATATATATATATATATATATATATATATATATATATATATATATATATATATATATATATGTTTTTTTTTGTTTTTTGTTTTTTGTTTTTTTATTTTTTTTATTATATATATATATATATATATATATATATATATATATATATATGTATGTATATGTATATATATATATGGAATCTCTTCTATGCAAAGTATTTGTTGTTCCCTTTCTTCTAAATAAATAAATTAGTGTTAGTTTTAGTTATCAATGATATGATAACATTCCTCGAGACGCTGTTCATGGATTTAATAAATAAGGTGAATGCAAAAACCCAAGAGAAATGGATTTGAAGTATTCAACCAATTTTTAAGATAATGGAGCTTCAAAGTTTGGCAAAAAAAAAAAGAATTGATACATGTATGCTAAAATTAATATATGATACATGTATCCACCTGTGCCAAGTACTCAAGAGGGATCGATTCTTAAAGATACCAATAAAAGGATACCAGCTGATAGAGAGTATAGACTCGGACCCCCGAGTCTCACGACTATTGGGCCCGAACAGCAAAAGTAACTCACATTATAGCAAATTTAACTCGCAATGATTGAAAATGTAACTTCAGTTAAGTTCAAATATAAATTGTCTAATGCGAAGTATAAGAAATAAATCACTGACCTCAAAGTAAATAACGAAAATGGAGTCTAATCGCCCAATTATTTTACATAAATAGTAATCAAATATGTTTTGTTTTTAATATCAGGGCTATGAAAATGATAAATTTAAAAAATATGAAAGTTGTATTCATGTCTAAATGAAGAGTAAAACTAGGGGTGATTCAGTACGGTATATCAAATATTTTCTTTCATACCTTTACCGTACCGAAACTTTCGGTATACAAAGTTTATATACTGTTACCTTACAGAAGTTACGGTATACAGCATTTCGGTATACCGCATTTCAGTATACCGAAAGTTTCGGTATACCGCATTTCGGTATACCTAAGTTTCGGTTTGGTAATGGTACGGTATCGTTAAATTACCATGCATGTCTCCCAATACAACAAATTATCATAGACCAACAAAATATACTAAATTGGTGTTACCGACGACATATTTAATCCATTATTAGAATGTTACAAAATACAATTACTAATCTATTGATGTCATATTCAATATTAGATAATTATTATTATTATTATTAGTATATCTAAGCAGTTCAACATGCCATGTATTTAAAAATAACACATTCTCCTAAAATAACTTGAACAATATAGATATAATTATATGCATAGTGATCTTTAACAAAAATAAATAAAAGTATTCAAACAACATGGATATAAATTAAAATCATTTATCCCTAATATGATATTGTGTATTTAGTCATTTTTGTAGTTTAAAAAAATATTTGAATAAGACTTTCGAACAAACTTGTGTGCCTCGACTCTCGGAATCCTTATGTAGATACACTCATCACATAAGTATATTCCTCTTCACTCGTCAGCTACTATACTCAGCGGCTTAGCCATCGTGAAGAAGGACTGGTTTCTGGACATTACTACATTACTCATTTATCATTAGGGTTAGCCTGTTTGAATATTACGTAGTAGAAGCCTGAAAGGTTATAATGGGTTTGAGAAATTGGACCTTTATTTTTGTATTTTAGTATTTGTAACCAACCTAAGTATTAATTTTGGGCTTCAAAATTGTAATGGACTTTTACAATATTTTAGATTTCAAAGTAATTGTTGGGTAAGGAGTCGGTGTGGTATTATACCGGTATACCACGGTATTTGAAAACATTTACCGTTACCGTACCGAAATAAACCGGTATGGTATGATACCCTATGACGTGCACTTTGTCACGGTGCGTCAAAATAAATTCAATACTAGCACTAATACGTAGTATAGCGTAGTAGAGTTCGTATCCACAGGGAAAGGAATAATTCTCTTTTTAGTAAAACTAGTAAATAAGGGGGGTTATGGGATTGAGTGATTTAATTAAATTTAAACACGAAGATGAACGAGTTATATGTGATTTAATTCAAAGATAAAAAAGACTTGGCATTGCTACTTTCCACTTGTTGATATATTTTAGTCGATCATTGTTATATCTATAACTTATCCCCTCTCAAATACTCAATCGAGGAGTATATCCAATTCATCGAGAGTAGTTATTAACAACGACCGTTCATTAATAACCCTTACTATTAGTCAAGTATAGAACACTGCCATATACCGACTTAATAGTAGCATTTAATCTCTTAACTCCTTAATGAAATCTATTGAGATTGATAACCTCAACACAACGGTTTCGGTTTAACCAACAAAATTAATCCCTCTTAAGTTTATTAACCACGACCGTGCATTAATAAACCGAAGTTACTTACTTGTGAAACCATCAACGATTAACCATCGGTTCGTTGATCGTTTCTAGTAGTAATTAATGTCGAGATGTTAATGATACGTTTGTAATTTCCGTATGTTTATTTACGCTTTTAGTTAGTTTTGATTGTTTAATATTTCGGAAATTACACACTTTCGGTGTAATAGTTTAGTTTGTTAAATTCTTGTAATTTGTTTAGATTAGGTTTATTCTGAGCTTAAACAGGTCCAAGATCAATCAAATGATCAATGGTGAAGGAAGGTGCAAGAGTACAAGACAAAAAGAAGGAAAAATCCTGATTTTGGTCTACACTCGATCGAGTATATACATATACTCGATCGGGTATCTGGTTGACATTTCAAATCGGATCGGATCCGAAAACAAAGGAACATGCAGGAGAAGATTTTCCCACGTTCGAGTGTCTATACCCGATCGGGTATACTTATATACTCGATCGGGTATGCATATAAAATCTACTCGAGTATTGATCGAGTATTGACCAAATTCTGATTTCTATACATACTCGATCGAGTATGTATACATACTCGATCGAGTACTCGATCCTGCACCTCAAAAAGCCTATAAATACACCTCCTTTCCTTCACTTTTAAAAACCAATTCCTATATACTCTTAAGCTCAGTTTAGAATAGCATTTCTCTATATTTCTTTTAGCATGTTTAGTCTCCAAATGAGGAGCTAAACTTCCATTTCTTGGTATTGCTCTTGAAGCTTGTTGATTATTAAAGTTGTGAGTTATTTTCTTAACCTCTTTCCTTGAATATTAATTCTTTCTTCAAATACTATTTCTATATCAATGTTGGGGAGTGTTGCTAAGATGACAATTAGTTAACATCTTGATATTGGTCTTAGTAATAGCTATTCCTTCCTCTATGTTAATATTGGGGAGTGTTACTAAGATGACAATTAGTCAACATCTTGATATTAACTATAGTAGGATTCATCTTCTTTAATATTCTTCCTTGAGTATTAATTAATCCCTAATCATATTGCATATTAATATTTTGAACATTACTTAAAGGATCAACTAGTTTTGTTTCATATATTAATTATTACTAGAAACGATCAACGAACCGATGGTTAATCGTTGATAGTTTCACAAGTAAGTAACTTCGGTTTATTAATGCACGGTCGTGGTTAATAAACTTAAGAGGGATTAATTTTGTTGGTTAAACCGAGACCGTTGTGTTGAGGTTATCAATCTCAATTGATTTCATCAAGGAATTAAAAGATTAAATGCTACTATCAAGTCGGTATATGGCGTTGTTCTATACTTGACTAATAGTAAGGGTTATTAATGAACGGTCGTTGTTAATAACTATCCTCGATGAATTGGATATACTCCTCGATTGAGTATTCGAGAGGAGATAAGTTATAGATATAACAATGATCGACTAAAATATATCAACAAGTGTAAAGTAGCAATACCAAGTCCCTTTTATCTTTGAATTAAATCCCATATAAATCGTTCATCTTCGTGTTTAATTTAATTAAATCACTCAACAATCAAAACCCCCCTTTTTACTTACTATTTATATAAAAAGAAAGTTAGTCCTTTCCCTGTGGATACGAACTCTACTACGCTATACTACGTATAAGTGTTGTATTGAATATTACTTTGAGTGCACTCACGACAAAGTGCACGTCAAATTTGGCGCCGTTGCCGGGGAAAGGCAATTTATTTTTCGTTTTATTTCAATCTAAGAAAAAGAAAATATATATATATATATATATATATATATATATATATATATATATATGGTTCAAGTATAAAGACTTCTATTTCTACTGAGCTTTGTAGTACATGGTAAAATATCGTTCACTGAACGAAATCACATACCACTCAAACCCCGAAATAGAACGAACTCTCGAGCGGTTGAAAAACAAATTTTCAAACTCCGACTCGGGAGAATCATCAAGCACTAGTTCTCAATCTAGCGAAGACGAAGAGCCAACCACTATGGCTCACGAAACAAGAACATTGAGGGAGCTCACGGCTCCGAATCTAAATCAACAACCCCTTTGTATCACTTTCCCAACTCTTGATACGGGGGTCACATTTGAGCTAAAGTCTGGACTCATTCATCTACTCCCATCCTTCCATGGCTTACGAGGGGAGGATCCAAACAAACACTTGTCGGAGTTCCACATTGTGTGCACAAGCATGTGCCCCAATGGTGTCTCCGAGGAGCAGATCAAACTGAGAGCCTTCCCATTTTCCTTGAAGGACACCGCGAAGGACTGGCTATTCTATCTTCCTTCAGGAAGTATCACTACATGGCCACAAATGAAGAAGGCCTTTCTTGACAGGTACTACCCCGCTTCCATTTCATCATCACTCAAGAAGCAAATAAGCAACATCGAACAAAAAGATGATGAATCCCTATATGAATATTGGGAGAGATTCAAGAAGCTATGTGCAAGTTGCCCCTATCACGGATACACCGAACAAGACCTCATCCTCTACTTCTACGATGGTCTTGTGGATCAAGATCGCCGCATGGTGAATGCGGCGTGTGGAGGGGGCATTGTCAACAAAACCCCTTCACAAGCGAGAGAACTCATCTCGGAATTGGCCGAGAACTCCAGACAATATAACGGGCGGTCCTCAACTCGGAGAGTTATGGCAGCGGAATCCAACAACACGTTGGAAAGTCAAGTGAACGGCTTGACAAGTCAAGTGACCGGCTTGACTTCTTTGGTTAAGGATTTCCTTTTAAAATCCAAGACCCAAGAAGTCAAGGTCTGCGGTATCTGTACACAACAAGGGCATCCCACGGACTCATGCCCAACTCTTCAAGAGAACACCACAGAGCAAGTTAACGCTTTGGGTTTCCAAGGCCACCAACAAAGGAGGTATGACTCGTTCTCAAATTCTTACAATCCCGGATTGAGGGATCATCCAAACTTAAGGTATGGAAACCCTCAACAAGCCAACCCACCTTCTCAATCGAGTATGTCTACGGAAGACATGATTCGAACTCTTGCTACTACCATGGGCACCTTACAACAAAACGTGGTGCAATTTCAACAGGAAACAAAGTCAAGCATTCAAAATTTGGAAACTCAAGTTAGCCAAATTTCGAATGCTGTAAATCGACTTGAAGCAAGAGATTCGGGTAGGCTCCCCTCCCAAACTGAGCAAAACCCAAGGCAACAAGTCAATGCCATCATGCTAAGGAGTAGCCCGGAGTCACAAGCAAAGGAAAGTGAAAAAGAGGAGATTGACCACAAGGAGGAGGAGCCAACGAAGAGAAAATTTCCTCCACTATCATCATATGAACCAATCCCTCCATTCCCTGAGGCGTTGAAAGATACAAGGAAGCTAGAGAATGATCGGGACATCTATAAGACCTTCGCCGATTGTGAGGTAAATACCCCACTCTTTAAACTAATCCAAAGTGTTCCCCGTTATGCAAAGTTTTTGAAAGAACTATGTGTAATAAAAAGAAAAGATAAATTAAAGGGGAAACCAAAGGTTGAAGTTAGTGAGCATGTCTCGACCATCTTTCAAGAAAAATTTCCAAAAAAATGTGGCGACCCGGGCATGTTCACTATTCCTTGCACGATAGGAAACACCACATTTCCTAAGGCCTTACTAGATTTGGGGGCATCTATAAACGTCATTCCTTATTCCGTTTATAAAACCCTACACCTTGGCCCACTACATCCAACCGGTGTAGTGATTCAACTAGCAGATCATTCTAGTACCTACCCGAAGGGAGTATTAGAAGATGTGCTAGTAGAAGTAGAGAATATGGTTTTTCCCGTCGACTTCTACGTCCTCGAAATGGGGAATGATGACCAAACAGCGCCCATCCTTTTGGGAAGACCCTTCTTAAAGACCGCAAAAACAAAAATCGATGTGTCTAGTGGTTCATTAACTTTAGAGTTCAATGACCAAAAAGTAGAGTTTAATATCTTTGACTCTACGAAAAAACAAATTAAAGATCAATCTCTTTGCTCTTTAAATGTTTTTGAACCACCGACGCCAAATGCTTTAACTGAGTCAGGAACAAAGAAGAAACGTCGGCCTTACTGGAAAAGGCTTAAGAAAAGAAATGAAGGATGGGATGCTCACGGTCCCACATAAAATAAAAATAAAAATAAATAAAACGCCGTGCCACGACGTTAAATAAGGCGCTTCTTGGGAGGCAACCCAAGTCAATTAGTTAGATTTTATTTTCCTTTTTGTGTAAATTTGAGAGAAAAGAGAGAGAGGGAACTAATCACATGTTTGTTTTGAAGAAGAAGAAAATTCAGGTTTTGAAGTGTCTGGGGACATACTCGATCGAGTACCACCTCATACTCGGTCGGGTATTGTCTAAAAAGAGGAACCGAGGCACTACTCGATCGAAGTAGCCATATATTTCTAAAAATGGAGGCATACTCGATCGGGTATACCTCTTTACCCGGTCGAGTATGAACTGAAATAAGAAGAAGAGAAAAATCTGTCTCCTGTACTCGATCGAGTACAGGTTGATACTCGATCGAGTATTGGTGGAAAAATGAAAGCAATAAGCCCCTGCCTCCTATACCCGATCGAGTACATATCAATACTCGGTCGAGTATGCTCAGAAAAGCCAGTTTTTCCAGCCCCTGTCTCCGGTACCCGATCGGGTATACAGGGATACTCGATCGGGTACCCCTGCGATTAATACCCAAACAACACCCATTTTCACTTCATCTTCTCCAAAACACTCCCAACTTCGAACCCCTCTCCCCCAAAACTCCATTTTTCCACCTTCTCTCTACCAAAACTCCCTCATTTCTCCACCAAATCAACCCATTCTTCCACCAAAATACTCCCCTTCCTCTCCTCTCCATATCTATACCCAAAAATCCCATTTTCCCCAAACTTCCACCAAATCCCAAAAAACCCTACCCCATTCGAATTTTTGCCTCTTCAAGCTCAAATTCATCAACAATGGCACCAAGGAAGAGTAGGGGAGAGAGCTCAATCACCATAGCACCCATCCCGGGCTTTGAAGACATCATTCCCGCCGACGCCGAACACCGAACTAGACTCCTAGCAACAACAAAAAGGCAAGTAAAACCTTCCCGTTTTCTTTGCCATGATGCTCTACGGGAATTAGGAGTCTATAAGAGTTGTAGAAAATTCTTTCATGCATTAGATATGGACCGTATTTTCAATATGAAATACAATTCTAATGAACGGATTATCTACGAATTCTTGAGCTCGGTGAAATTTGAAAGTGATGAAGCGGATTTTAGGGATGATAGACTCGAGTTTCGTTTGTTTAACCGGAACTACTCAATAACGAAACTCGAGTTTGCTGAACATTTTGGCATCCCGGTGCCCTACGAGAGATCCATCTCGGATAACACCATTTTTGGGCACTCTCTATGGACAAAGATGACCGGGGAAATGAGCTTTAACTCCTCCCAAATGTATATTAGTCATGTCCAACACCCCGTCCTCCGGTTATTCTTGAAATTCTTAGCCAATTGCTTGCTTGGCCGTCCCAACAACCATCACACTAGAATTGGGGACGTTTGTTTGATGTCCGTGGCCCTATTACGTCGTCACGTAGACTTTAATCTGTGCAATCTCATGTGGGCACATCTGAAAAAAGAAAGCGTAGCCAAAGGAGCAATTGTTTTGGGAGGGGTAATTATGCACTTGGCCGGTAAATTCGGGTATACGGATAACTCTCCTATACCCGAATATTGTTTGATGGACATAGGTTGGTTAGGCCGATCAGGCTGCACCTTCTTTTCTCATACAGTGTACATTGGAGACCAACCAAAACACATGTACAACTGGATCATACACGTCCAACCGGTCCAATACTTCCTTTTACCAAACCCCGACACTCCCAAAATCATCTACAGGCCGGAGTTCGAGGTACCCCACTACTTATTCCCTCACGCCCTACCACCACATCTCCAAGAACCACAAGCCCAAGATCTCTCCGAAGACCAACCCGACCAAGAGCCTCAACCCGAGAACCAAGAACCCGAGGTTGAACATCACCACATGCCCGCACCTAACCAAGCTTACCCACCTCCCGATTACTTCCAACAACTGCTTGACGGATTTAATAGAGTTACCAATGAAGTTGGTAAGTATCGGGAGGAACAAAGGGCGGGGTTTCAAAGGCTAGAGGAGCAACGGGCCGAAGACAACCGAAGATATGAAGAAGATCAACGTAGGTTCTATGGACCTATGTATTCCTACATGGCTCATCAAGGCCAATTTCACACCATGGCTCAACCACCACCACCCCCCTCTTGGTATGACCCCACTCAATGGGGTAATTTTGGAGGATCTAGCTCCGGGGGTGGAGGTTTTGATGGAGGGGATGATGGCGGCGACACCCACATGGGCGATGGGAGCTTTGGAGGAGGCTTTGGAAGCGGCTTTGGAGGCGGCTTCTACGGCGGAGAAGGCGGGCACTAGGGACAGTGCTTCAACTAAGTGTGGGGGAGGAGATTACTCATGGTATGTAATTTCATTTTCTACCTTTTACTATGCATGAATCTCTTTTACCCTTTGTAAACAAAAAAAAAAAAAAAAGAACAAGAAAAAAATGGATAAAAGAATTGAAATGCTAGTTAGGTTGAAAACCCAAAAATGGGCAATCTAAGCAAAAAAATGGCTTATAAAAAAAAATGAAATGAGTGAGTTAGTAAGGATGGAAAAACAAAAAGAGATGCTAGGATGAAAACCTGAAAAGGCTCCTAGGCAAAATGAGAGATATGAGAGAAATATTTGTTGTGTGCAGGAACTCATTTGATCTCTTGAGGAGAAAAGAAGAGAAGGCAAAGAAGAAGAGGCAAGAAGATGGAGCATAGAAGATCATAAAACCCAAGAAAGAAAGTTGTTTGTAAAAAATCATTTTCTTATTTCTTGGTGATCTTAGTTCATTTCTTTCTTGAACTCATGGAATGGTCTTAAACTGTTTGAACATTTGACTTTACTGGAGGACGAGTAAAGAACTAAGTGTGGGGGAGTTGATACGTTTGTAATTTCCGTATGTTTATTTACGCTTTTAGTTAGTTTTGATTGTTTAATATTTCGGAAATTACACACTTTCGGTGTAATAGTTTAGTTTGTTAAATTCTTGTAATTTGTTTAGATTAGGTTTATTCTGAGCTTAAACAGGTCCAAGATCAATCAAATGATCAATGGTGAAGGAAGGTGCAAGAGTACAAGACAAAAAGAAGGAAAAATCCTGATTTTGGTCTACACTCGATCGAGTATATACATATACTCGATCGGGTATCTGGTTGACATTTCAAATCGGATCGGATCCGAAAACAAAGGAACATGCAGGAGAAGATTTTCCCACGTTCGAGTGTCTATACCCGATCGGGTATACTTATATACTCGATCGGGTATGCATATAAAATCTACTCGAGTATTGATCGAGTATTGACCAAATTCTGATTTCTATACATACTCGATCGAGTATGTATACATACTCGATCGAGTACTCGATCCTGCACCTCAAAAAGCCTATAAATACACCTCCTTTCCTTCACTTTTAAAAACCAATTCCTATATACTCTTAAGCTCAGTTTAGAATAGCATTTCTCTATATTTCTTTTAGCATGTTTAGTCTCCAAATGAGGAGCTAAACTTCCATTTCTTGGTATTGCTCTTGAAGCTTGTTGATTATTAAAGTTGTGAGTTATTTTCTTAACCTCTTTCCTTGAATATTAATTCTTTCTTCAAATACTATTTCTATATCAATGTTGGGGAGTGTTGCTAAGATGACAATTAGTTAACATCTTGATATTGGTCTTAGTAATAGCTATTCCTTCCTCTATGTTAATATTGGGGAGTGTTACTAAGATGACAATTAGTCAACATCTTGATATTAACTATAGTAGGATTCATCTTCTTTAATATTCTTCCTTGAGTATTAATTAATCCCTAATCATATTGCATATTAATATTTTGAACATTACTTAAAGGATCAACTAGTTTTGTTTCATATATTAATTATTACTAGAAACGATCAACGAACCGATGGTTAATCGTTGATAGTTTCACAAGTAAGTAACTTCGGTTTATTAATGCACGGTCGTGGTTAATAAACTTAAGAGGGATTAATTTTGTTGGTTAAACCGAGACCGTTGTGTTGAGGTTATCAATCTCAATTGATTTCATCAAGGAATTAAAAGATTAAATGCTACTATCAAGTCGGTATATGGCGTTGTTCTATACTTGACTAATAGTAAGGGTTATTAATGAACGGTCGTTGTTAATAACTATCCTCGATGAATTGGATATACTCCTCGATTGAGTATTCGAGAGGAGATAAGTTATAGATATAACAATGATCGACTAAAATATATCAACAAGTGTAAAGTAGCAATACCAAGTCCCTTTTATCTTTGAATTAAATCCCATATAAATCGTTCATCTTCGTGTTTAATTTAATTAAATCACTCAACAATCAAAACCCCCCTTTTTACTTACTATTTATATAAAAAGAAAGTTAGTCCTTTCCCTGTGGATACGAACTCTACTACGCTATACTACGTATAAGTGTTGTATTGAATATTACTTTGAGTGCACTCACGACAAAGTGCACGTCAAATTTGGCGCCGTTGCCGGGGAAAGGCAATTTATTTTTCGTTTTATTTCAATCTAAGAAAAAGAAAATATATATATATATATATATATATATATATATATATGGTTCAAGTATAAAGACTTCTATTTCTACTGAGCTTTGTAGTACATGGTAAAATATCGTTCACTGAACGAAATCACATACCACTCAAACCCCGAAATAGAACGAACTCTCGAGCGGTTGAAAAACAAATTTTCAAACTCCGACTCGGGAGAATCATCAAGCACTAGTTCTCAATCTAGCGAAGACGAAGAGCCAACCACTATGGCTCACGAAACAAGAACATTGAGGGAGCTCACGGCTCCGAATCTAAATCAACAACCCCTTTGTATCACTTTCCCAACTCTTGATACGGGGGTCACATTTGAGCTAAAGTCTGGACTCATTCATCTACTCCCATCCTTCCATGGCTTACGAGGGGAGGATCCAAACAAACACTTGTCGGAGTTCCACATTGTGTGCACAAGCATGTGCCCCAATGGTGTCTCCGAGGAGCAGATCAAACTGAGAGCCTTCCCATTTTCCTTGAAGGACACCGCGAAGGACTGGCTATTCTATCTTCCTTCAGGAAGTATCACTACATGGCCACAAATGAAGAAGGCCTTTCTTGACAGGTACTACCCCGCTTCCATTTCATCATCACTCAAGAAGCAAATAAGCAACATCGAACAAAAAGATGATGAATCCCTATATGAATATTGGGAGAGATTCAAGAAGCTATGTGCAAGTTGCCCCTATCACGGATACACCGAACAAGACCTCATCCTCTACTTCTACGATGGTCTTGTGGATCAAGATCGCCGCATGGTGAATGCGGCGTGTGGAGGGGGCATTGTCAACAAAACCCCTTCACAAGCGAGAGAACTCATCTCGGAATTGGCCGAGAACTCCAGACAATATAACGGGCGGTCCTCAACTCGGAGAGTTATGGCAGCGGAATCCAACAACACGTTGGAAAGTCAAGTGAACGGCTTGACAAGTCAAGTGACCGGCTTGACTTCTTTGGTTAAGGATTTCCTTTTAAAATCCAAGACCCAAGAAGTCAAGGTCTGCGGTATCTGTACACAACAAGGGCATCCCACGGACTCATGCCCAACTCTTCAAGAGAACACCACAGAGCAAGTTAACGCTTTGGGTTTCCAAGGCCACCAACAAAGGAGGTATGACTCGTTCTCAAATTCTTACAATCCCGGATTGAGGGATCATCCAAACTTAAGGTATGGAAACCCTCAACAAGCCAACCCACCTTCTCAATCGAGTATGTCTACGGAAGACATGATTCGAACTCTTGCTACTACCATGGGCACCTTACAACAAAACGTGGTGCAATTTCAACAGGAAACAAAGTCAAGCATTCAAAATTTGGAAACTCAAGTTAGCCAAATTTCGAATGCTGTAAATCGACTTGAAGCAAGAGATTCGGGTAGGCTCCCCTCCCAAACTGAGCAAAACCCAAGGCAACAAGTCAATGCCATCATGCTAAGGAGTAGCCCGGAGTCACAAGCAAAGGAAAGTGAAAAAGAGGAGATTGACCACAAGGAGGAGGAGCCAACGAAGAGAAAATTTCCTCCACTATCATCATATGAACCAATCCCTCCATTCCCTGAGGCGTTGAAAGATACAAGGAAGCTAGAGAATGATCGGGACATCTATAAGACCTTCGCCGATTGTGAGGTAAATACCCCACTCTTTAAACTAATCCAAAGTGTTCCCCGTTATGCAAAGTTTTTGAAAGAACTATGTGTAATAAAAAGAAAAGATAAATTAAAGGGGAAACCAAAGGTTGAAGTTAGTGAGCATGTCTCGACCATCTTTCAAGAAAAATTTCCAAAAAAATGTGGCGACCCGGGCATGTTCACTATTCCTTGCACGATAGGAAACACCACATTTCCTAAGGCCTTACTAGATTTGGGGGCATCTATAAACGTCATTCCTTATTCCGTTTATAAAACCCTACACCTTGGCCCACTACATCCAACCGGTGTAGTGATTCAACTAGCAGATCATTCTAGTACCTACCCGAAGGGAGTATTAGAAGATGTGCTAGTAGAAGTAGAGAATATGGTTTTTCCCGTCGACTTCTACGTCCTCGAAATGGGGAATGATGACCAAACAGCGCCCATCCTTTTGGGAAGACCCTTCTTAAAGACCGCAAAAACAAAAATCGATGTGTCTAGTGGTTCATTAACTTTAGAGTTCAATGACCAAAAAGTAGAGTTTAATATCTTTGACTCTACGAAAAAACAAATTAAAGATCAATCTCTTTGCTCTTTAAATGTTTTTGAACCACCGACGCCAAATGCTTTAACTGAGTCAGGAACAAAGAAGAAACGTCGGCCTTACTGGAAAAGGCTTAAGAAAAGAAATGAAGGATGGGATGCTCACGGTCCCACATAAAATAAAAATAAAAATAAATAAAACGCCGTGCCACGACGTTAAATAAGGCGCTTCTTGGGAGGCAACCCAAGTCAATTAGTTAGATTTTATTTTCCTTTTTGTGTAAATTTGAGAGAAAAGAGAGAGAGGGAACTAATCACATGTTTGTTTTGAAGAAGAAGAAAATTCAGGTTTTGAAGTGTCTGGGGACATACTCGATCGAGTACCACCTCATACTCGGTCGGGTATTGTCTAAAAAGAGGAACCGAGGCACTACTCGATCGAAGTAGCCATATATTTCTAAAAATGGAGGCATACTCGATCAGGTATACCTCTTTACCCGGTCGAGTATGAACTGAAATAAGAAGAAGAGAAAAATCTGTCTCCTGTACTCGATCGAGTACAGGTTGATACTCGATCGAGTATTGGTGGAAAAATGAAAGCAATAAGCCCCTGCCTCCTATACCCGATCGAGTACATATCAATACTCGGTCGAGTATGCTCAGAAAAGCCAGTTTTTCCAGCCCCTGTCTCCGGTACCCGATCGGGTATACAGGGATACTCGATCGGGTACCCCTGCGATTAATACCCAAACAACACCCATTTTCACTTCATCTTCTCCAAAACACTCCCAACTTCGAACCCCTCTCCCCCAAAACTCCATTTTTCCACCTTCTCTCTACCAAAACTCCCTCATTTCTCCACCAAATCAACCCATTCTTCCACCAAAATACTCCCCTTCCTCTCCTCTCCATATCTATACCCAAAAATCCCATTTTCCCCAAACTTCCACCAAATCCCAAAAAACCCTACCCCATTCGAATTTTTGCCTCTTCAAGCTCAAATTCATCAACAATGGCACCAAGGAAGAGTAGGGGAGAGAGCTCAATCACCATAGCACCCATCCCGGGCTTTGAAGACATCATTCCCGCCGACGCCGAACACCGAACTAGACTCCTAGCAACAACAAAAAGGCAAGTAAAACCTTCCCGTTTTCTTTGCCATGATGCTCTACGGGAATTAGGAGTCTATAAGAGTTGTAGAAAATTCTTTCATGCATTAGATATGGACCGTATTTTCAATATGAAATACAATTCTAATGAACGGATTATCTACGAATTCTTGAGCTCGGTGAAATTTGAAAGTGATGAAGCGGATTTTAGGGATGATAGACTCGAGTTTCGTTTGTTTAACCGGAACTACTCAATAACGAAACTCGAGTTTGCTGAACATTTTGGCATCCCGGTGCCCTACGAGAGATCCATCTCGGATAACACCATTTTTGGGCACTCTCTATGGACAAAGATGACCGGGGAAATGAGCTTTAACTCCTCCCAAATGTATATTAGTCATGTCCAACACCCCGTCCTCCGGTTATTCTTGAAATTCTTAGCCAATTGCTTGCTTGGCCGTCCCAACAACCATCACACTAGAATTGGGGACGTTTGTTTGATGTCCGTGGCCCTATTACGTCGTCACGTAGACTTTAATCTGTGCAATCTCATGTGGGCACATCTGAAAAAAGAAAGCGTAGCCAAAGGAGCAATTGTTTTGGGAGGGGTAATTATGCACTTGGCCGGTAAATTCGGGTATACGGATAACTCTCCTATACCCGAATATTGTTTGATGGACATAGGTTGGTTAGGCCGATCAGGCTGCACCTTCTTTTCTCATACAGTGTACATTGGAGACCAACCAAAACACATGTACAACTGGATCATACACGTCCAACCGGTCCAATACTTCCTTTTACCAAACCCCGACACTCCCAAAATCATCTACAGGCCGGAGTTCGAGGTACCCCACTACTTATTCCCTCACGCCCTACCACCACATCTCCAAGAACCACAAGCCCAAGATCTCTCCGAAGACCAACCCGACCAAGAGCCTCAACCCGAGAACCAAGAACCCGAGGTTGAACATCACCACATGCCCGCACCTAACCAAGCTTACCCACCTCCCGATTACTTCCAACAACTGCTTGACGGATTTAATAGAGTTACCAATGAAGTTGGTAAGTATCGGGAGGAACAAAGGGCGGGGTTTCAAAGGCTAGAGGAGCAACGGGCCGAAGACAACCGAAGATATGAAGAAGATCAACGTAGGTTCTATGGACCTATGTATTCCTACATGGCTCATCAAGGCCAATTTCACACCATGGCTCAACCACCACCACCCCCCTCTTGGTATGACCCCACTCAATGGGGTAATTTTGGAGGATCTAGCTCCGGGGGTGGAGGTTTTGATGGAGGGGATGATGGCGGCGACACCCACATGGGCGATGGGAGCTTTGGAGGAGGCTTTGGAAGCGGCTTTGGAGGCGGCTTCTACGGCGGAGAAGGCGGGCACTAGGGACAGTGCTTCAACTAAGTGTGGGGGAGGAGATTACTCATGGTATGTAATTTCATTTTCTACCTTTTACTATGCATGAATCTCTTTTACCCTTTGTAAACAAAAAAAAAAAAAAAAAGAACAAGAAAAAAATGGATAAAAGAATTGAAATGCTAGTTAGGTTGAAAACCCAAAAATGGGCAATCTAAGCAAAAAAATGGCTTATAAAAAAAAATGAAATGAGTGAGTTAGTAAGGATGGAAAAACAAAAAGAGATGCTAGGATGAAAACCTGAAAAGGCTCCTAGGCAAAATGAGAGATATGAGAGAAATATTTGTTGTGTGCAGGAACTCATTTGATCTCTTGAGGAGAAAAGAAGAGAAGGCAAAGAAGAAGAGGCAAGAAGATGGAGCATAGAAGATCATAAAACCCAAGAAAGAAAGTTGTTTGTAAAAAATCATTTTCTTATTTCTTGGTGATCTTAGTTCATTTCTTTCTTGAACTCATGGAATGGTCTTAAACTGTTTGAACATTTGACTTTACTGGAGGACGAGTAAAGAACTAAGTGTGGGGGAGTTGATACGTTTGTAATTTCCGTATGTTTATTTACGCTTTTAGTTAGTTTTGATTGTTTAATATTTCGGAAATTACACACTTTCGGTGTAATAGTTTAGTTTGTTAAATTCTTGTAATTTGTTTAGATTAGGTTTATTCTGAGCTTAAACAGGTCCAAGATCAATCAAATGATCAATGGTGAAGGAAGGTGCAAGAGTACAAGACAAAAAGAAGGAAAAATCCTGATTTTGGTCTACACTCGATCGAGTATATACATATACTCGATCGGGTATCTGGTTGACATTTCAAATCGGATCGGATCCGAAAACAAAGGAACATGCAGGAGAAGATTTTCCCACGTTCGAGTGTCTATACCCGATCGGGTATACTTATATACTCGATCGGGTATGCATATAAAATCTACTCGAGTATTGATCGAGTATTGACCAAATTCTGATTTCTATACATACTCGATCGAGTATGTATACATACTCGATCGAGTACTCGATCCTGCACCTCAAAAAGCCTATAAATACACCTCCTTTCCTTCACTTTTAAAAACCAATTCCTATATACTCTTAAGCTCAGTTTAGAATAGCATTTCTCTATATTTCTTTTAGCATGTTTAGTCTCCAAATGAGGAGCTAAACTTCCATTTCTTGGTATTGCTCTTGAAGCTTGTTGATTATTAAAGTTGTGAGTTATTTTCTTAACCTCTTTCCTTGAATATTAATTCTTTCTTCAAATACTATTTCTATATCAATGTTGGGGAGTGTTGCTAAGATGACAATTAGTTAACATCTTGATATTGGTCTTAGTAATAGCTATTCCTTCCTCTATGTTAATATTGGGGAGTGTTACTAAGATGACAATTAGTCAACATCTTGATATTAACTATAGTAGGATTCATCTTCTTTAATATTCTTCCTTGAGTATTAATTAATCCCTAATCATATTGCATATTAATATTTTGAACATTACTTAAAGGATCAACTAGTTTTGTTTCATATATTAATTATTACTAGAAACGATCAACGAACCGATGGTTAATCGTTGATAGTTTCACAAGTAAGTAACTTCGGTTTATTAATGCACGGTCGTGGTTAATAAACTTAAGAGGGATTAATTTTGTTGGTTAAACCGAGACCGTTGTGTTGAGGTTATCAATCTCAATTGATTTCATCAAGGAATTAAAAGATTAAATGCTACTATCAAGTCGGTATATGGCGTTGTTCTATACTTGACTAATAGTAAGGGTTATTAATGAACGGTCGTTGTTAATAACTATCCTCGATGAATTGGATATACTCCTCGATTGAGTATTCGAGAGGAGATAAGTTATAGATATAACAATGATCGACTAAAATATATCAACAAGTGTAAAGTAGCAATACCAAGTCCCTTTTATCTTTGAATTAAATCCCATATAAATCGTTCATCTTCGTGTTTAATTTAATTAAATCACTCAACAATCAAAACCCCCCTTTTTACTTACTATTTATATAAAAAGAAAGTTAGTCCTTTCCCTGTGGATACGAACTCTACTACGCTATACTACGTATAAGTGTTGTATTGAATATTACTTTGAGTGCACTCACGACAAAGTGCACGTCAGTTAACTAATTGTCATCTTAGCAACACTCCCCAACATTAATATAGAGATAGATTAAGGGAAGAATTAATATTCAAGGAAGAAGATTAAATATGAATAATCCTACTATAACTGATGTCAAGATGTTATCTAATTGTCATCTTAGCAACACTCCCCAACATTAATATATAGAGGAAGAAAATAAATACTACTATAACTAATGTCGAGATGTTAACTAATTGTCATCTTAGCAACACTCCCCAACATTAATATATAGATAGATTAAGAGAATAATTAATATTCAAGGGAAGAAGTTAAGAAAATAACTCACAACTTTAATAATCAACAAGCTTCAAGAGCAACACCAAGAAATGGAAGTTTAGCTCCTCATTTGGAGACTAAACATGCTATAAAAATATAAGAAATAACTATTCTAAACTGAGTTTAAGTATATGGAAGAAGGGATGATTAAAAGTGAAGGAAAATGGGGCTATTTATAGGTGTTTTCCAACACCTTGGGCCGGGTACCCGACCGGGTCAAGTGCCCACCCGACCGGGTGGGTGTCTAAATCAGATAATCTTCCACGTTCTTGTGTTTTAGCACGTTAAAATGTCCCGGGTCACATCTGACCCGACCAGGTGAATTACTTGACCCGACCGGGTCTAGCTCTTTCCTTTGAGATTCTGATTTCAAATCAAACCCGACCGGGTCAAGTTTTCTACCCGGTCGGGTGGATCTCCCTGGGAAGCATTCTTGTTGGCTTTTCTCCTTTTCCTTGTCAAAAAGCTCTACCACTATTTTACAACTATAAATGGAAGCTAAAAACATTTACAAACAAAACCAAACAAATGCTTACAAACTAACTAAAAACGGTAAATAATCCACACAGAATAAATATAAAAACATACATTCATGCACTACAAACTAGTGCATATCACCCTACTGAAAATAACAGTATACCAACATTTCGGTATTTTCCGGTATTTTTCGGTACGTTAAGTGCGGTATACCGATTATTAGGTATTTCTACCCACCCCTAAGTAAAACCAGTGTAAATCATGTGAATAAAAGGTAACTCATATTACTGGAAATGTAATATCACGTAGTGACAAATGTAACTCGCGTACTAGTCAATGTAACTTGTTGATGCAAGTCAAAATATCAATCACATTAAATGAAATGTAACTTTAGGTAAGTCGAAATGTAAATGACTTTAATGGAAATGTAACGTAAGGCAATTGGAAATGTAAATGACGTTAATGGAAATGTAACTTGAGCAAAGGTGAAATGTAAATCACGTTAGGTGGAAATGTAACTTGAGACATGTCGAAATGTAAGTATAAGATAATACATAGCATATATTGGAGGAATATTATTGCAGGTATTCAAAACAAATATAAATTTTTATTTTAGAATAACAAAACATCATTATTGAATTGGATGGAGAAAAATTATAGGTTTACTTTGAAGATGAATAAAAATGAAGTCGTGGTTAGATTATTAATATTTTGATTGAAGAGAAGAAGATAATTAAAGAAAAAAAGAAAAGGAGAAGAAAAACGAAAAACACAAAATTTTGAAGATGAAGAAAAACAAAATTTGGGATTAAATTCTTAATATTTTGATGAAGAAGATGGTAATTGAAGTTAAAAAGAAAAAAGAAGAAAACTTGATCCAGATCATGTTTTGTTACGTTGATTTTTATGTGTAAGTCGACATTAGTAATAACTCTTGAAATTCTTGCATTTATTGGAGAAAAAGAATGGAAGTCATAGCAGACTAACAGTCTATATTGGGACCAACATACGATGTGCATTGCATGGTAAACGATCTCACGATTGATGATGGATTTGAAGAAATAAGAGCTACAAAAGGTCTAAACATACTACGTATATGAGAGTAGTCTAAAATAGCATCATTTAGATGTAAGTTTTAGTTAAGAATGCGCGTGAATAGTACCCAAGTTTTGTCTCAACATTTTTCATGTTATAAATCTCATGTATCGAAATGTAACTCGCATTGCCACAAAATGTAATCCCAATTAGCGACAAATGTAATTCGTTTAGAGAAGTGTAACTCGCTTACTCACTCCGTTAGCCGAAATGTAACTTCAGGCAAGTCAAAATGTAAATCGCATTATTGTAAAATGTAACTTTAGACAAGTCGAAATATAAATTGTGTATATGCAAAATGTAACTTGATGAGACAAGTCAAAATATAACTCACACACTTGAAAATGTAAGTCACGTGTAAAAATGGAACTCATACACATGAGAATGTAGACTGCGTATATGAAAATGTAACTTCATGTATTATCAAATGTAACTCCAGGAATCGTGTATCAATGTAACTTGCATATATGGAAACGTAAAGCGCACACATGAAAATGTAATCTCATGTGTGATCAAATTTAAATTGAAATAAACAAACTCAATATCTTTTTTACAGTAACAAATTCAATATCTTAAAAACTACTAAAAATCATATACTTCGTACCTACAAGAGATGAAAATATATTATTGAAAGTGTATGAATATGAAAACATATATTACCAGAAAAGTGTATAAATTACGGGAAAAAATTAAATTCAGTTGTATTTTAAGTTGAAGTTAAAAAGTAAAAACATATTGTTTTTTTAGTATTTTGATGGAGAAAGGAATTGAAGAAAACAAAAGAAGAAGAAGATGATGAAATCAAAAAATTAAAGGAAAATGAAAGAAACGATTGATAGTGTAGGGAAGAAGAAAGAGACAACGCAAATTGTAACGTAAAATTATGTCATTTCATCATTTCATGTCTAGGAGTAGGCTGCTCACTATATCTCGATCACACAGTAGTATAATTTGTGGATGAAATATTGGTTTCAAATACTTTAATTTGGATGTTGATCCGGTATTTTAAATGCTTATTCGGCATGATGATGAAGTCTTAAAATTGAAAAAGACACTATGTAGTTTAAAAGAAGCACAAAGCTTGAGATTGCATAATTTTGTGCAAAGCATTTGGATACAATTACAAAGAATTCTTTAGATAAATTATTAAAAATAATATATAATATAAGAATTTGGTGCGTACGTTGAAGGTATAATATGTTATATACGCTCTCCATCCCGACTTAAAGTTTTTATTTTCTTCTTTTGACGTACCAATCAAAAGTTCCAATTTCTATTTTAAGAAAGAGCTAGGAGTCTTAAAATACAATATACTACGTAATTATTAGACATGAAAAATAATATATCTATAACATCATTGTTCTTATCAATGACTCAATTATATTATATACTCATCACAATTATTTCATAAAATATCCTCGAAATACAAGTATTTAAATATTATCTAAAAACAGTCGTGCCATTTAGCAATAGAAAACTTAAGCCGGGATGAAAGTAGTATTAATTTTAAAAGAAACTTTTCCTTAAATTTTAGTGATAAAAAAGTAATGAACAAAAATGTCCCATAATAACTATGACGACTATAATTGTGTGCACATTTGCATCATAGTGACCACATCACTAATATTTACTAAAATCACTTAATTTTGTCATTGCTTTTTACGGGAGTAATATTAGTGATTTTTTTTTTCATTTTAAAATATATGGTATTCATGCTTTGTACGGAGTATATTTATCCAACCACAAATTGAAATTACATAGTTTCATAAAATCTACTTCGTATTTCATAATGATTTGTTTCTTTGTTACTCTTAAATTAATTCCCACAAAAAATCTAAGAGAACTCCAATAAATTTTTGGAATGCCAAGTCTTCCTATTGTACGTACGAAAGTCAGTTGGGTGTACCCCACAGTGTATTTGGTCTTCCTTCTTTAGTCTAAACTTCCCTGGTTTATTGCCGAGTCCACAGCTGCATTCAAACCGATCCTTACTTCCCACACCACTCTCTTCCCTTTTCTCGCTCCCTTCAATCTCATCTGATCTTCCTTCCATAAATGGCCTCTAGCAGTGGACTCTCCTTTGATCCAGATCCCATCAGATTTCTCTATGACCCCATCATAAAGCCTGATCCTGATTTTCTTTCCTCCTCCTCTTTCATGGAGTCTCCGGTCAACAGTAGGTCACCGCCACCCACTATCCAGTTCCCGGTCAACCTCCACTCCAACGACCACCACCATCATCATGATCAAGAAGAAGATGACAATAGAAGAACCTCCTTAGACGAAATGGACTTCTTTTCCTACCAAAAGGATTCCGATTCAGCACCCGCAGCTACCACCCAAGACCCCATCACCGACGAAGGCGTTAAAGATTCCTCTGTTAACGTAAGACGCCGTGATCAACCCGCAGCATTTTCTTTTTGTTTTGAGACTGGCTAATTGTATAGTGTAAAAGTAACTTTCTTTGAAAACTCTTTGTTGTTCACACAAATATTCTTTTTTTATTGAATTTTCAGACTAGATTGGACCTTCTCACCGCAAACACAAATAGCGATGAGTCGATAGTTGAAGACGACTATTCACCTAATTCAGAAGACAAAAGAGCTAAAAGCGAGGTAATTTGTGGGATTGCATTAATTTGATTATGAGGATAATATATTATCATTGACTTTAATTTACCTATGGAGAGGGTTATGACTAATGAGCTCGGTTTTTGTGTCATTTTGAAATACCTACCATAATAATGACAATATATTATGTTTCAGTTGGCGGTTGTACAAGCTGAATTGGAAAAGACTAACACGGAAAACCTACGTTTACGGGACGCGTTGAATCAGGTCACGAATGATTACACTTCACTCCAGATGCATATGATGACTTTAATGCAACAACATAAAATAAATGAAGGGAAAGTAGTAGAGGACGCGAGTAAGGAGACCCGCCGTGATCTAGGGCTAAGTCAGCTTATGGATCTTGGTCTTGCTGCCGGCGGAGGACGAACAGCGGAGGCAGACGAGGGTGCCTCATTATCTTTGTCTGATGGGCGGAGCGGCGGGCGAGGCCAGGACCGGCCTCAATCTCCGATGAACACTAACGAGAATGATGCGTCTAGAGAGGATAGTCCAGAGAAAGGGTCTGTTTGGCGATCTGGTAACAAAGTCGCGAGATCTGGGATGGTTTCAAAAAGTGGGGGTAGTGTTGACCAAGCAAGTGAGTCCACCATGAGAAAAGCACGTGTCTCCGTTAGAGCTCGATCTGAGGCTCCCATGGTATGTATCATGTGCGTTGACCTAGGTTTTTCATGGTTCAATTCGTTTAGTTTGGTCTGTACTCTGGATCGATGAGCCTTTTAGGTACTCTTAGTTTTAATTCTTTTTAGATTTATCTCATTTAGGAAGTATTTGAATCGAAGGACTTCAATCTAGGTTTATCTGGAATACATCTAAATGGGATTATACAAGGAATTGTAGCTATATATGAGCTTATAAGTATTAATTGCGGTCAATAAGACGTGCTTATTTGTAATTTAATAGAGAGCGTAATTAATTCGTTTTGTCAAAGCTGACTTCTTGAATTAGACTTAAACGCATTACTTCCTCCCAAGTGACCAAGTGTTCGTATATATATTTTAGAATGCATTATACTGGTATCCATCAATTTATTTAGCTTATAAAACAAAACAAAAAAATCACTTACACAAATTAAAGGCCATTTTCATATATACGTTCATATGTTTTAATCTAGACATGAAAAACTTAATGATGAATGAAAGATTAAACAATCCTTAATTGGATCATTGATGATGAGTTAAAGGACCTCACTTTGAAAGACATAACATTTTATTAGATTTATTTGGGTTAACACAACAATTATGTAGAGAATGTTTTATAGATGTATGTATTGCTTAACTTGTTAGCGGCATAAACTCTCTAATTGGAATTGAGCCAGTCTTAAATCTATTTGAATATAAAGTTTATTTATGTTATGTTACGTTTTATACTAGATCACCGATGGTTGCCAATGGCGGAAGTATGGACAGAAAATGGCAAAGGGAAACCCGTGCCCTCGAGCTTATTACCGGTGCACCATGGCCGCCGGTTGCCCAGTTCGGAAGCAAGTATGTTCTTTCTTTTTTCTGTATGCTAACTTATAACTCACAATAATTTTGAGATTGTGATAACACTACTAGCTATTTCTATGTGTTCCCCACATTTATAATGGAGCTTATAGAGCTTTGAGTATCTTCTTGCATGCATTGGCAACTAAGACTTTCTTAGGATGTTTTTACTTAGACTATATCAGTCCCAGATCAGATCAGATAGACTTAAACAGACCTACAGATCAAATTAGACTAGACCAGAGTTCCGTAATTATAAGATACACTAAGACTAGACATTTATCAGACCAGACCAAATCAGAACAGACTCGATCATGAGACTTATCTTGAACATAATTATAATTAGGTCTCGACTTCGCTTGGGATCCGTGTAGAATTTTACGATTTTGATTTTAATCGATACGAATATGGTAAATTATTAGACGTATTTCACAGGACTCGTGAATTTTAGTATACCTTTATAAATTGAATCTAATTTTCTATTTGTATCTGATTCGATTGTTATCTTCCAATATATTCGAATCCAAACGTGTTTTAGTCTCAATATTGTCATGTTGGTCAAGTAATTGAATAACGGAGTATATACGTAGTATTTTCTTATCATAAAAGACCACAAGTCACTTTACCTTAACTCCTACTAGTACCTCTCTTCCAAATTAATTTACAAAGTAAACTTTTTTAGTTAAATCGTTTCATTTTATTCATTAAATTAAAATGTAATTTTTTTATTATATTCTAATTTGGCATTTGCAACAAATTTCAATATAGTAACTGAACAAGTAAATTTCAATTATTAAAATTTGAATTAGTTGTCAATAAAGAAGATTTAACTTTAACAAAAAATGTTAACTTTGCAAATAAAATTGGAAGGGAGGGATTACTACTTGGTTATGAGAATTGAATAAGTGATCAAATGGGAATATAGTTTTAGGTGGTCACTAAATCCGTGAGTACTAACATAATTCCCTATTAGGCAATTGTGCTTAAAATTTATTGTAATTCATTAACAAGTTTTTAATGTTGACTTGATAGGTTCAAAGATGCGCAGAGGATCGGACAATCTTGATCACAACCTATGAAGGTACCCACAACCATCCACTGCCGCCGGCCGCCATGGCGATGGCATCCACCACTTCCTCCGCCGCAAAGATGCTACTTTCCGGATCAATGCCGAGTGCTGATGGGCTAATGAACTCAAACTTCTTAGCAAGAACCCTTCTTCCTTGTTCCTCAAGCATGGCAACAATCTCCGCCTCCGCTCCGTTTCCTACCGTCACATTAGACCTAACCCAAAGCCCGAACCCTCTCCAACTCCCTAAAGCCTTGAACCCATTCCAGACCCCTTTCCCGAACCCGAACCCGAACCCGAACTCGGTTGCACTATTGCCTCAGCTCTTTGGGCAGGTTTTGTATAACCAATCCAAATTCTCGGGCCTTCAACTATCTCAGGATTTGGAGAGTATTCACCCAGCCTCTTCTTCAATTCCGCAACAGTCATCTCAGCTGGCCGAGACTGTCAATGCCTTGGCCAGCGACCCCAATTTCACAGCAGCGCTCGCTGCCGCTATAACTTCACTCATTGGGAACCCGTCCCATTCCGGAAACGTTGCAAATGTCAATAATCACAACAACGACAATGTCAACAGCTAGTTCAGTTTTTCCCTACTGCACAAGTACGAGCTTATTTGAAAGTTGAATGAAAGCCAAACAATTCCAACACATAGATACATAGTAAATAATACAGTGTACTTCCTTTTTGCCTTTCATAATGGTTTTCTTTCTCACATTTTTCCTTTTCAGTTATTTTTATATAATCCAATTTTCTCCCCCAATTTTAATTGGTATTCTGAATCTGGCATTACAAACTTGAGTTAAGTGTATTTCTCTAAATATTTTCCACACTTAGTAAAGTTAGTTTATTCACTCAATGTAGTATATAAATTTCAGTTAAATGAATGCATTGTGTTCACTATAATACACGATGTTTGATGTTAGCTTTTATATTAGGTTTTCGTGTCACATTCTTCGCGTGTTTCAGCTATTATTATTTATTCGGTTACGTTTTTTTATCTTTAATTTGCATTCTTTAATATATTCTGGTATAAGTATCACTCTTACATTGGTTTAATAGAGTTAAATAAAAAGGCATCTTCTCATATAAAGCATGAACAAATGCACTTTTTGCTCAATGTGAGGCATGATTACATGTTTCTGTTGCGCTTTTTCATGGTGGGAAAAACATTAGTTTATTTATGAAATTACCACCATTTTTATCACATCTAATGTATTGTTGGGTTATTTTGATCTGATCCATTAGATCTGGAATTAAATGTACAAGATTTATTTTCACTTTGCATGAGAAAGTTTTTTTATTTGAACTCTCCCTTATATGTGCGTGCAGAAAGTGATTCTAATGGGAACAACTCTTATTGTGAGAAGCGAGAACATATCTTAATCACTCATCTTAATTAATTAATTAATTAATTAATTAATTAATTAATTAATTAATTAATTAATTAATTAATTAATTAATTAATTAATTATATTAATGGATGAATGATATCACTTACACACAAGTTTGGTGCTGACAAGCATAAGAGATAACATCCATTTCTAAAGAATTATATTATCACTACAAGAAAAATCGTTTATAGAGGCATCACTTTGAAGCAACTTGTCTCCAAAAGTCCCTTTTAGCATCTGATATTCATGTAATTTCCGATTGTATGATCGATTGTATTTTTAACTAGTTTTTATTAGTTCTAGTTGTGGAAATTACACACTTTTGGTGTAATACTTTATTTTCATTTTTATTTGTAATTTAGTTAGATTAGGATTTTTCTGAGCTAAACAGGTCAAAGATCATCTAAGGGATCAAGATTGGACCTTAAAAGATCAAGGAAAGTGCAAGGAGACAAGAAAGATTTCGATTTGGAAAAAATACTCATGTACCCGGTCGGGTATTGCCTATACCCGATCGGGTAATTGCTTGATTCGATTGTCCAAATCAAATCCGAAGACAAATGATCGTGGGAGCAAATTTTCATAAAGATTTGTCACATACCCGATCGGGTATATACCCTTACCCGATCGGGTATGCCCAGAAAAGTGACTTTCTGGGCAATTTCCTGAGATACCCGGTCGGGTATCCTATATACCCGGTCGGGTATCAGACCCTGCAGCTCCCAAAAGCCTATAAATACACCTCTTTCCTTCACAATAAAATCACCAATTCACATATACTCTTTAGCTCAGTTTAGATTAGTGTTTTCTTTATATTTTCTATCATGCTTAGTCTCCAAATGAGGAGCTAAACTCTTCCATCTTGGTTTTGCTACTTTGAAGCTTAATGAATTTGTAAGTTGTGAGTTATTCCCTTTAATCTTCTTCCTTGAATATTAATTCTTCCTATAAATACTATTTCTATATCAATGTTGGGGAGTGTTACTAAGATGACAATTAGTTAACATCTTGATATTAGTTATAATAATAGCTATTTCTTCCTCTATTTTAATATTGGGGAGTGTTACTAAGATGACAATTAGTTAACATCTTGATATTAACTATAGTAGGATTCATCTTCTTTAATATTCTTCCTTGAGTATTAATTAATTCCTATTCATATTTCATATTAATATTTTGAACATTACTTAAAGGATCAACTAGTTTTGTTTCATATATTAATTATTACTAGAATCAATCGGTTAATACGCTTTTTATTAATTCGGTTCTTTCAATGGTAGTAAAACTTGGGTTGTTAATGCATGCTTCTCATGATTAATAAGCCAAGGGGAATTAATTATATTGATTAAACCAATAAACCGCTTGTGTTGAGGTTATCAATCTCAATCGTTTTCATCTTAAGTTTATTGCTACTATCAAGTCAATATACGGCGCTTGTTCTATATTGACTCGATAGTAAGTTTTATTAATGAACGCATCTCGTTATTAATAACTACCCTCGATGAACTGGATATACTCCTCGATTGAGTATTCGAGAGGAAGATAGTTGAAGATATAACCGGGATCGACGAACATTTCATTAAGTGGATAAAAGCAAAACCAAGTCTCCTTCTCATTTCATAACTCGTTCATCTTTGTGTTTTAATATTCTCAAAAGTTCTTCAAAAACAAATCTAAAACCCCCCTTATTACTAGTTATAAAAAGAGAAGTATTCCTTTCCCTGCGGATACGAACCTTACTTCATTATACTACGTATAATTGTTGTATTGAATATTATTTTGAGTGCACACCACGACATAGTGCACGTCAGCATCATATAAATATTGGTTGCCTCTAATCTTATAAGCTCTCAATACATTTAGGGCAACCCTAAATTTCTTGTCTCTAAAAGGTATTATTTGGAGCAACTATTTTGGATTGACTCTGACGAGCACTTTGTCACGTCAAAATAATATTCAATACTACCACTTATACATAGTATATATAGGTGAAGTAGTGTTTGTATCCACGGGGAAATGAATAATTCTTTTTTTTTAATAAAACTAGTAAATAAAGGGAGGTTTTGGGATTGAGTGATTTAATTTAATTAAATACGAAGATGAATGACTTATATGAGATTTGATTCAAGAATAAAAAAAAACATGGCACTGCTCTTTTCCACTTGTTGATGTATTTTAGTCGGTCATTGTTATATACGGAGTATATAACTTATCCCCTCTCGAATACTCAATCGAGGAGTATATCCAATTCATCGAGGGTAGTTATTAACAACGACCGTTCATTAATAACCCTTACTATTAGTCAAGTATAGAACACTGCCATATACCAACTTGATAGTAGCATTTAATCTCTTAACTCCTTGATGAAATCAATTGAGATTGATAATCTCAACACAACGGTTTCGGTTTAACCAACAAAATTAATCCCACTTAAGTTTATTAACCACGACCGTGCATTAATAAACCGAAGTTACTTACTTGTGAAACAATCAACGATCGATTAACAAGCGTATTCATCTATCGATTCTAGTAACAATTAATATATGAAACAAAACTAGTTGAACCTTTAAGTAATGTTCAAAATATTAATATGAAATATGAATAAGAATTAATTAATATTCAAGGAAGAATATTAAAGATGATAAATGCTACTACAACTAATGTCAAGATGTTAACTAATTGTCATCTTAACAACACTCCCCAACATTAATATATAGAGGAAGAAAATAAATACTACTATAACTAATGTCGAGATGTTAACTAATTGTCATCTTAGCAACACTCCCCAACATTAATATATAGATAGATTAAGGGAAGAATTAATATTCAAGGGAAGAAGTTAAGAAAATAACTCACAACTTAATAATCAACAAGAGTCAAGAGCAACACCAAGAAATGAAAGTTTAGCTCCTCATTTGGAGACTAAACATGCTATAAAAATATAAAAGAAATATTATTCTAAACTGAGCTTAAGAGTATGGAAGAAGGAATGATTATTTGTGAAGGAAAAGTGTGCTATTTATAGGTGTTTTTCAACACCTTGGGCCGGGTACCCGACCGGGTCAAGTGCCCACCCGACCGGGTGCATGTCAAAATCAGATAATCTTCCACGTTCTTGTGTTTCAGCACATCGTTTTGTCCCGGGTCACATCTGACCCGACCGGGTCAATTAAGTAGGGGACCCGACCGGGTCCAGTGATTTTCCAGGTACTTTCACTTGTTAAATCGTACCCGACCGAGTGAGTATTCCTACCCGACCGGGTAAGTGTCTCAGGACAACATTCCTCTTGTTTTTCCTCCTTTTCCTTGCCAAAAACTCTACCACTACTTTACAACTTATAAATGGAATCTAAAAACAATTACAAACCAAACAAAACAAATGTTTACAAACTAATAAAAATTGTAAACAATACACGCAAATCAAACATAAAAATATACATTTATGCACTACTAATTAGTGCATATCAGTCCTATTGCCTTTCTTTGACATCTTAAGTTCCTCTTCCATATTTTGGAGTTTCAAAAGACCAATCCCACGAACACAACTCTTGATTTCAGCTTGCATCTCTAATTCTTTTATTCGGAAATTCTCTTCAACACTGGTAATCTTCTGGAGCAAATTACACTCATATATACCACACAAGAATAAGTTTCAAATTAGTGTAAATACAATCTTGAATTTGAAATTCAACTCATTAGGTAACAATGTTATAGTATTTTGAAACGAAGACTTAATACGAGCTTTAGAAATCGTTAAGTTCTTTCCAACGAGTTCAAAGCTTTCTTTATGATAAAATAAAAGATTATATGATCATGTCAAATACTACACAAGTTTTGGTCAACTCTACAATGATTTTTTATCTCTGAGTAATACGTATCTCTCATGAAAGTTCCAACTTTTCCAACAATCAGATATTTAAACAAGACGAGAGAAGGTTTGAGCTTTGATATGAATACCCAAAATATGTCGATGAAGTACAAGTGATCAGAACTTCAGTTTTAGCTTCTCTCTAGAGTAAATGGACGCAAAATACAAGCTTAGCCAAAAGTTTTTGGATCAACTCAATTAGTCTGGGATTCATGTTAAATCGGAATTATTTGTGAATTTGAGGTTAATCTGTACCTTATACTGAATGCTTTGTAAATTGAGTTGAAACAATAGCTATAGAACTCAAAATGATCTTTCCAACAAGATATAATGCGCTTGAAACGGAAGAACCTGAATGTCACAAATACGAAGTCTGAACTCTGTGATTTAGCTTTTTCAGCATAAATGGAGGATATTTAGCATAAATACAGTCTCGAATTTTAAATTCGGTTCATTAGATAGTTTTCCCATAGTATTTTAAACCGACGCCTGAAAACGAGTTTTAGAACTCGATAAGATCTTTCCAACGACATAGCTAGAAAATGCTTTAAACTGAACTAAATACGACAAGATGTGATCAGATCAATTTCTACACGTGTTAGGAGTTAAATCGCAAATGTTTGTGAATTTCATGTTAATCTGTACCTTATATGACCTGTTCTATCTATGTCCTGCTATCCAATGACTACTTACATTGCGTACCAACTCTTTTTAACTCATGAATTTATGGGTTTATCTGTTTCTAAAAAATGTGATTATGAATAATATGTTTCATTATATATGCTATGTGGGACTAGAGGGAGCGGTCCAGTCCAGCTGGTCGTCGACTCACTCTCCCATACAGGTTCGAAACTCGATGGAGTGAGTTTCAACCCTGATTACTCCACCCCCCCAGGCTCCTCCCCCAGACGCCCTTTGGAGTAAAAAAACGCTATGTGGGACTCGAAAAAGTGGGATTGTGCATTAGATACCAAAAAGAGCATTTAATATTACAAAAGAAATTGTGCTTGATGTGCAAATATTTGTACAATGCATCTTTAAGCTATTTGTATTGCATAATAATGTTCAAAGTGTTGCATATTATTCTGAAATGAAATAAGCAATTGCATATTAATGCTCAAAGTGCTGCATCCAGAAAATTTTGGTTTTATTACCAAATTGTCATTGCGCGTCTATAGTCTTTAGATCAAATCATCATATGATCAATATGAGTTTGTAGTTTATAAATTATGAGGTGTTTGTAATTCATCCTCTATCTATATGTACTCCCTATGTTCCTCAAAGGTTTGCCGAATTAGATCGGCACGGGAAATAACATTACAAAATAACACGAGATTGACAGAAATATTTGGCAAAATTTCTTCAAAATTAATAGAGGATTCGGCAGGGATATGCCAACTTTGTGCCAAAACCACTTTAGCACGAATTCGTTGGTATGTTCATGCCAAATTTGTGTCAATCTCGTAATTTTTTAGTGTAATAAAATAGAATTGTGTAGTTGAGATTTATGCAGAAGAGAAAGAAATAATAAAAACTAAAAATACATTGAATAAAAGGAAAAAAGGTTAAGGGAGTGTTTGCAACTGCTTCTTCTGCTTAAAAAAGCTTTTTTGGAGATGTAAGGAAAAAGTAATTAGTAGTAAAAGTTGGTAGTGTTTGGAAAAATAAGTGCTTTTGTGTAATAGAAAAGGGCAAAACACTTTTCACACGCCAGCCGAGAAAAAGTAAAAATTGGCAGTGTTTAATAAATAAGTGTTTTTTTAAGCCAAAAGCTGAAAAGTGTTTTTTTTAAGTTGTTGCAAACATTTCCTAAGTATTAGAAACAATAAAAATAGATTAGTCATTACAGCCAATCTTGGTAAACATTGTCATGTTTAAAGTCTAGTGCAGCCAAAAATTTAAAGTAATTAATCCTATTTATGTAGACAATAAAAATAGATAGTCCTATTTTAGAATAGAAAAATGTATTTACTCCGGCAATTGTCCATAAAAAAAGGATTAAAATTACGATTGCCTGAGTGAGTATATACTTGGGCCACCCAATTGGATCAAAGTCCACTTTAATCGGCAGTTCCATTATGCAGAATCACAGCTGTACACAACTCGCAGTTCATCCACGACCAATAGAAGTCCAGATACTGTACTATGTTGGGAGGCTTATTACTCAGCCTGCCACTTCCCAGCCGTACGTTAGCTTCTACGAATAATATTCCTTTCTTTTCGGACTGTACCCTAGTCAGCCAGCCACTTCCATTCCATTCCCCATCTATTTACGCATCGATCGAACACTACTATATAAGCAAAGTTAGCTGCTAGCTGAGCTAGTTTTGATGATGAATAATGCCATTTTACACTCAATTCCAATGGAAGCAAAGCTCAACGAAGAATCTAAGACGACCCATCATCAGATTGTGGTAGTAAATAACGCCGTCATCGTCAAAACGGACGCCGGCAAGAGTCGAACTAATAATAATTATCCAATCTTGAGCGGATTGCATGCGGGCTATTTCCGAATAAGCCTCTCCCTGTCCAGCCAAGCCTTACTCTGGAAAACGCTGTGCGAGCTGTCGTCATCAGACGGAGACGCCGTTAATAACGCCGCTACCGGGAAAGTGCTGCGCAAGTTGCTGCCTTCCACCGCCTTCGTCTTCATCTGGTCCTTGGCGGTCTCCGTCCTGCTCTTTCTCTCCGTCATCTACGCCGTCCGCTGCCTCCTCCGCTTCGACATGGTTAAGGATGAGTTCCGACACCACGTCCACGTCAACTACCTTTTCGCGCCCTGGATCTCTTGCCTTTTCCTGCTCCAAGCCTCCCCTTTCCTCCAACCCCCCACCGCCGCCGCCGCCCTTACCGGTGTCATGATCAACGGCTACCATATGGTGCTCTGGTGGGTGTTCGTGCTCCCCATCGTCGCGCTCGACCTCAAGATCTACGGCCAGTGGTTCACGAAGGGGAAGCGGTTCCTCTCCGGGATAGCGAACCCGACGTGCCAGCTGTCGGTCATCGGGAACCTGGTGGGTGCGGCGGCGGCCGCTCGCATGGGGTGGAGGGAGACGGCGGTGTGCATGTTTGCGCTGGGGATGGGGCACTATTTGGTGCTGTTCGTGACGCTGTATCAGCGGTTGCCGGGGAGCAGCCCCATCCCGGTGATGCTCCGGCCGGTGTTCTTTCTGTTCATCGCGGCGCCGAGCATGGCGAGCATAGCATGGCACTCCATCTGTGGGAGCTTCGACGTTTCGTCAAAGATGCTGTTCTACCTGTCGCTCTTCCTCTTCTTTTGCCTGGTGCGTAATAACGTCGTAACTGCGTACGTACCTTTGATGGTGAATTTTTCTTGGTCAATAGATCAACGATATTCCGATCCTCTTTTCTCAATTGAATTGTAATTTAGGGGTTTTAGGTTAAATCAGATTAAACTAGCAAAAACCACATTAAAAGTTGTGTAAATTAAATTCGAGCTAAAATATAATAAAAATTTGATATGCGAATAAAGTTTGTAAAGTGAAACCGTATTCATCAAGATTTGGCGTGCATAGGATTATTTATTAATGTTAAGACCGAGGTTCCATCCTAAAAGGTCAATCGGGGGAATAGTCTAAAGCCTTATATAGTGTTTTATTATTTTATTGTTTTCCGATGTGGGACAAATACTTTAACACGCCCCTTAGCCTGAACCGGGCTGGACAATATCAGGGTGTATAAATGGGCCAAATAGACCATTAACAAGCTACCCGCAATCATGGGTGCTAATTAACAAGCAATCAAACCACAACCTGAATTGGCTCTGATACCATGTTAAGATTTGGGGTTCCATCCTAAAATGTCAAACTTTTAGAATGGAATCCCGGATCTTAACATGGTATCAGAGACAGGTTCGGTTGTAGTTTGAAAACTTGTTTAGCACTCATGATTAAGGGTAGCTTGTTAAGGGGTCTGTTTGTCCCATTTATACACCCCGATATTGTTCAGCCCGGTTCAGCCTGAGTGGGCGTGTTGAAGTATTTGTCCCACACCGGAAAGTTTTAAAACAATAAAACACTATATAGGACTTTGGGTTACTCCTCCTATCAGGTTGATCTTTTAGCATGAAATTCCGGGTCTTAATAATTAATACGTGGTATGAAATTATTTAAAATATGAATAATATAAGAAAATGTTATTTGTTAAAAATATTTTCATCAAGTATACTTCGTATAGTTTAAAAGTTTTACACAAATTTAATAACTAAATCGTTGTACACAGTATTTATGCGGTAACGCCTAAGAATATACCTCCCAAATGATATTAGGTGTTTGAAGTTATATACTCCGTATTTTGTATGAGGTTTGCTGATTTACTTCGCAAGTTTTGTTTATGAAAATTACTCCGTATTAATCTTGTAACTTCGTTTACTTGACAATCTTATCATGAAACTAATAATCTTTTCCATTTATGCACTTTTCCACCTAAAACAAAAATGTCTAACAAAAAAACAAGGTAAATTGGTATATATTTGTAGCTTTTGGTGATTTTAACAAATTTTGTAGATATTTTAACTACTACTTCCGTCTCATATATATTGTCTCTTTACGGTTTACGATGTTTGACTGACGATAAAGCAAACAGATCCATGTCCGCACTCTAATTATTTTTAGGAAAAAAAAATTACATATTCAGAAACTACATTTAAAGTTTTACATTCAGAATCAAATTTGATAAATTTTTGATATATAAAGTAAGAAATTAAGAGTTATTTGTGTTGACCAAGTAAATAGGAACTGAGACGATATAAATGGGACGAAGGGAGTATTTTATAATCTAATAACTTTTCATAGTGCCCGTTCTGTATGGTGTAACTTCAATAAATTGTAGATTTGGTCATGCAACTAATAAATTGTCAACATAAAATACTTTTACAATGATGAAAATTTTGATGTCGGCGTCATATTTTCTAGTAAGCTTTGTGTCGTAAAATGTGTTTTACGGTGGATAGGTCCTTCAAATAGACAAATATAAGTTGACCACTTTTGTAAGTAGTAAAGTTGGATGTTTTCTTTTGGACTATTTTCAATCTCATATCAAACCAGATTAGATTTTAACAGACCAGATCAAACTTAAATAGACCAGATTCAGATTTGAACAGTTATAAAATACACCAAGACTAGACATTTATCATACCAGTCAATTCAGACCAAACTAGGCCGGACCATACTTCAACATATCAGATCAGAACAGCAAACTTCACTCGAAAACAAAACATTCTTATAAGTTACGAAGTATAACGGATACAATCGAAATTTACAGGACTATCTCTCAAGTCATATGACATAGGGCAATAGGCCAATCAGATGGAGAGAAAGTCGTGGATATAAGAATAAAGTTTAGGGGAATCATGAATGGTAAGTATATTCACAACCTAATTTCCTACTCTAAATACGTAGCATTATTTCTATTACCTCCTCTTTTTCTGTCTTTAATTTGAAGTCAAGAATATGTGTCGATGAATAGGGAGGTTGGATGTTGATTATTAGGTAGATTGGAGGGAGAGCACTATTCCATTCATGATGATTTGGGCAATAACTCGACGTCGATAGTAAGTGATATTCTACTTGAAATGGTTGAATGAGCTCATTTATGAAAAAAGTTATACCTAGTATTTGTAAAGTATTTTATTAATAAAGTAAATAAAAAATTATACACAAAACAAAAACAAAAACAAAAGAAACATGGCTACAACCCTACTTGTTTTTATTATTACACAAACATGTCGCGAAATCAAAACTTGCGTGTTTAATAAATCTGCAACTTGCGGTTACAAAACGGATTTTAAATATGATGAATTGTGAAACTAAATAAAATAAATTTAAAAATAATTACATTTTTAATTTTTATATAATTGTTATGTATTACTCCGTATATTACTAAAATATCCGAAGTCTTTAATCAATTCTGTTCATAATTGAGTAGATAGAGAATGAAAGCTATGCACTTATAACTTCACTTGATTAATTTCAACTTTTAATCACTTCCTATCATTTAGTCATATCCTCCTAAGTTTCTCCCATGATGTCGACAAAATGTTTTGAAAGAAGTGACAAACATATAATCTAATTAAACCACGTGATCACCTATATAAAATGTGCTTTAATGTGTGTTCGAGCAACCAGTTTAATTTGGGAAAATACGTGTACTACTTATTAAACTATAAAACTTTAGACACATCCATGCTAAAAATAACATCATGTGCGTGCGTAATTTTGTCACATTATTTTGACAATTGATATGAAATTTAAAATGTATTTCGACATTATTTTGATACTATATATCTATGTCACAAAGGAAATACGAAGTATTAAACTGACCTTAATTCCACATATTACTCTGTTGGACTGTTGCATATATAGTACGAAGTGATTGATTGTTATTTGGGACGCAAGCAATAGTCCGTATTATATAAGGTGGAAATTCCTGGATCAAAATTTGATACTCCCTCTGTCCCTAAAGGAAGTTCCAATTTTCCCTTTTCGTCCGTCCTAAAAAGAAGTTTACTTTTCCTTTTTTGCAAAGAATTTGTGGTTCACAACATTTCTCTCTCTTCTGCACAACCCTCCACCACACAATTCCCACTTTCTTAATCACCGTGCCACTTTACTTTGGAACAACAATTAGGGATGGAGGGAGTATATTTGGACGACAAAAGCTGAGGCCGGTGATAAGCATGTCACACCGAAAGAGGGAATTCATACAAGCCTTTTTTATTCTCAAGCATATTATACTTTTACAAACACGTAAATAAAATTATTTATAATGTTAATATAATATGACAATGTCATTTAACAAAAGCAGTCTTAAAAAAATAGGATTTATACTTTATACTTTCAGAAATATATACCTAAGTACTAGTCAAATTGCTAATCAATAGGCAGAATTTACCATCGATTAAGAAAGTCACAAATGTAATGTCATTGAAAATTGTCATGTCATTAGGTTGGCAAGTCGCAACGTACGGTCTTTTTTAAACTTAAAAAATGCACAAAGAGTTTGTCTTTTGAAATTAAAAAATGCTACTATGTTTTATCATCGTCCCATTCAACTTTGTCAACTTTATATTGTGTGAAAATTTTAAAAAGTAAATAATTTATGATTGAGGTTTGTGGAGATTAGATAAATGAACAAAGCCACAAATTCATTAGTTTAAAAGAAAAATGACAAAGTTTTTGGGACAAACATAAAAGGAAAGTCGATAAAGTCAAGTGGCCGGGACTGGCACGGATTGATCCATATATGATTTCGTGCAAAATGGCTCGTGCCAAAAAACAATTGGTACAAATTTGACATCATCATCATCATCATCATCATTATCATTACCCCAATGCCGCAAAGGCTCTCACCTATGGTGGGGTGAGGGGATCGGATGTACGCAATCTTACTCCTATACTAAAGCACAGAGAGTCTGTTTCTGGATGACCCAGTGTACTAAAGCAATATTTACATTTAATATAATATTTCCTAGGATATAAAATACTATAATTCGTACACCCAGGGTGAAAATCACGTTGAAAATTGCATGACTGGCTGTTGCTTTATAACAAAGAAGCGCAGATAGTTTAGTGAGTCATTTTGCTTTATTCCATCATATTCTCAAACTAAAATCCTTCATGAAATTTGGTAAATCTTTTCCAAAAAATTCTATTAATCCCGTAATTATTTTGTAATGAGAGTGATGTACTTATTTGTTGTATGTTGAAGCTGCAGATATGTCGACCAGGACTGTTCAAGAAGTCAATGAGAAAATACAACGTGGTATGGTGGGCATATTCATTTCCTGTAACGGTGATGGCGATTGCGTCAACGAAGTACGCCCTGGAAGTGAAGAGCACAGAAGCGCACATCCTAATGCTCATTCTGTCCGCACTCTCGGTCACGGTGTCGCTTATTCTGCTGTTTTGCACTGCGCTCAATGCCAATTTGCTTCTTCTTTTTCCTAATGCATCTGCAACCCACATCAATGACCAGCCCACAATCGCCTTGTCTTAATTACGGAGTAATAATATACATGCAGCCTCAACTATGGATTCACGTATCTATAAAATTGATAAATGATAAGTGATGAATATTAATAACCTGTGATACTACTCTGATCTATACGTACGTAGTATCTTATATACCCTCTATTTTTTTTTAAAATAAGGGTGTACATCATGTTTTGATGTACTAGTGTACTACGTATAATCTTTTACAACATACTCGATCGGTATAACATAGAAACACATGCATGGTACTCATAGTATTGTTGTGTATGTGAATTTTTTTAATTTTTCCCATTTTTATTATCGATTTATAAATATTTTTGATATTTTTATATTTTTTATATTTTTATATTTTTGTTATAAATAAAATTATGATTTATTTAAATAATACATAAATTATGAGTGCATATTAACCTGTGAATGTGTGATTAGCATACACTACATACTCTGATCTGTATCTCATATACTCCGTATTTTTTTAAACAAAGTTATAGCAACCTTCTCCATCAATTTATTCCCTCAACACAATTTTTTAATTAAATGCACAAAATCTTACTTTTTTATTGAGTAAAGGGTCAATTTGGTCCATGAAGTTGCATAAAAGGGTCAAATAAGTCCTTATATAGAAGGTTCTATCCGTCCGTCGCCATTTGGGCGGTTCCCGATGGAATTTTTTGATGAAATTGTTTGAGCATCTTATTCAGTAAGTCTAGTTCACTCATACCAAAGTTCAGATAAAAATTCAATCGCGAAGACATTCAAATGAATTCTTGAAGATAACTGTGCAGTTAAAGACGCAGTTATCATCAAAAAATCATTTGAATGCCTTCCCGATTGAATGTTTAGCTTAGATTTGGTATGAGTAAACTACACTTAATGAATAAGATGCTAAAAAAAATTATCAAAAAATTCCACCGGGAACCGCCTCAAATGGCACATACGGACAGAATCTTCTATATAAGGACGTATTTGACCCCTTTTATGCAACTTCGAGGGCCAAACTGACCCTTTACTCCTTTTTTATTATATATTTCCTCTGTCCCGCTAATATTGCCTCGAGTGAATATGGATTACACTTTCATCCCCGGTTAATTGTTCAGTCGGTACTGGAGTTCTCAGACCTTACTAATTGAGTGTCATTTTTATATGTGGATATGGGTTGCTAATTCTCACCCCAAGGGTGCTCCAACTCACTTCAGCACCCTTGTGTACATTTTTTTCAGGGCTGCAACATACTTTGGGGTGAAAACATCCATTTTGGTGTTTTCATCGCTATCATTACGCATAGCCTAGCTAAGGGTGTACATATAGTAACAATTCCCTCACATTACTTGATTAAGTAAATATTCACTAATTGTTTAATTTTTTTAATCTTTCGATTTTTTGATGAAATGTAAGTATATATAAAAATCATCCAAAAGAGTTTATCAGTACAACAAAAATATGAGCAAAACTGAAGGCTATCCAAAGCTTGGATAACTCATCACCTCAAAAACAAGATGCTATCTCGGCTATCTAAAGCAACCAAGATCAAACAAAGACACTCATGACAAAAAACAGGTGATGAGCAGCATGAAAGTTCTCAAAACACAACCAAGTCACGTGAATATATACTATACCAAATCTTGTACACAATGTACTTAATCCTTGTGCAAACGTCCTCCTCTTAAGGAATGATCCCTTCAAACCTTGTTGCATTCCTAGTTCTCCAAATCCAGTATATGGAAAAGCAAAAAGCAATCCGTGTGGTTTTTTATCCCTGCTCCCAGTGGCGGACCTGGTATTGTTCAAGAGTGTTCACTTGAACACCCAAAAATTCTAATTTCTTTTAATCAAAATTACAAGGCCGTTTTAGTTTTTATTAAAAAAAACTCAAATAGTCTTAAATTCTCTAAACGGTGCATGTGTTTCAGAGGAAAAATAGGTGTCGTAGCCGCTCGTAGAGTGCTGACTCCTTCAGACTCTGGTGTAGACGTCCAAAAGTCCCCTACCTTGCCAATTACGATCTAATTTTTGAAATTCTAATACTCCGTACGAAATTTACAAATTCACTTTCTGGTTCCTATTTCCTATCACTTATCTTGAAAATAATGATTTTTTTACTAGAACGTTTAGTGGATTGACCGGATTCTATATAAATGGAATCGTCTTAAACTGCAATCACTTAAAATAAGTGATTGTGGCTTTTTTTTAAGAAAAAAACACTTATTTTATCAAACACTACCAACTTTTACTTTCTCGGTTTTCGTGTGGAATCTACTTTTTACTTTTTCTATTACACAAAAAACACTTATTTTACCAAACACTACAAACTTTTACTATTAATCACTTTTTCCCAAAGAATGCTTTTATTTAAACACGGCTGATTGCAAAAAGTGCTTTTACTGTCGGCAGAATACTTGTGCTTAACGTTTTATTGAATTTATTGATGTTTTAGTTTAGTTTTTGTTTAGTTTATTTGTTGGTGTTAGTTGGGGTGTTGGTTTTTTCTTAATTTTTTGTGAATTATCAATAATTAATATGAGTAGTGTGCATTTGAAAAGGTTTGCAGGTATATATAATTGATAATCCACTTTATTCTATTTGAAATTACTCCGTATAACTCAAAGGAGATAACTGTGATCCTTAATGCAACTGGATCGGGCCCCAAACTACTCCATCTAAACTCAAAGGAGAAATTATTGGAAATTTGCCAAACTATTTTACCGTCCTAAACTTTACATTCAATCGTTTTGCATGTAAAGTTTTAATGTGTAAACTATCAAACGGGCTCCAAACAAATTCTTTGTATCTACTCATCCCAATAAACCGCCCTGCCTACACCATTGGCGGCATTCATTTTACCGGCTGCACACCTGCACTTGCTTCGGAAATTTTAAGTTTAAGAACTCAGGCGTATGATTAGGGGACTGGTCATGCTTCGCTAGAATGCTTGGATATATTTCGGTTGCATTTTCCGTTGAAAATTTAAAATACAGTGGGAAGAATATTTTCCAGATCAGAGAGGGCTAGAGGCCAAGAGGGTAATGGATTCACAATATAATTACTCACGATTATGATTCTGGACTTCTGGTGACTTGGTGAGTACTTTTGGTGGATAATAACCGTGAATATGCGCAACTCAGAGTATGTTCCGATTCAGTCATTCAGCACTACTTTCTTAACCATGCTAAAAATAAAATAGACACTCAATACCAGAAGGGATGTAGTCAGGTGTTAGCTAGGAGACCTGGGAGGAACTATGCCACATTTGGACCGGTGCCCATACCGATTCCAAGTTTGTAGTCCAGAGACCAGCACCCCGGGTTAGATGTGACAAGTGATTACTTACATATCACTTCACATTTTTCACACATAGTAGTAACATTTTATCTTCACATAATATGACACAAATAATGTGTAATTAAATGCATAAAAATGTCATAGTATCATATTGTTTTCATGAGAATATGCAAATACAATTACTAAAAGAATGAAATACAAGACTCCAGGGACGGATTTATGTGTATGGGTAGGGGGGCCATGGCCCCTCCCAACTTTTTTATTTTTTAGTAATACTACTATTATAAATGAAATAATCAGTAAAGATTGGGTCAAAACTACTCGATAGAAGCTTTTATGTGAGATGCTTTCGGGTAGAATTTTTTGATGAATTTTTTTTAACATGTATTTCATAAAGTGTATATTATATCCATCGTATTTCAGCTTACATGCAATTGGAGAGTCAATTAAATAAATTATGGAAAAACACTGAATTTTTTTTAATATTTTTTGGTACAGTGTTTTTCAATTATTTATTTAACTGATTTGTCGATTGAATTTTAAACTGAAATTAGATGTAAATAATCTACACATCATGAAGAATATTGTCATAAAATTTCACCCAAAAAATCCATCCGGAAGCACATCAAACACAGACATCCGGATGGTGGATCCCGTCATGTAATTCTGAAAGGATCATTCCTCATTAAAAATATGAAAAAATATGTTTTACTCCTTGAATAGATCTTATTTAGTTCTATTAAAAATTATTTGATTAAAGTTTGCCAAAATAGGAGTCAATAAGTCCTATTTTGAGATTAAAACAATGATAATCCTGTTTATAAACTTTTTTTGTCCTATTTAGAGATTTTTTTCTTTAGTGTTTGTGTTTGTTCTTGGCCCCCTTATGACTGAGTTCTGGCTCCGTCCCTGCAAGACTCCATCTACCTAGACATACAACTCATTCTTTAAACTTTCTATGATAGACCTACAAATTAAAGATTCAACAAAAGGAGTGTTCTACCCGAAATTTCAGTCTTGGATGCTCATAATAATGAACAAACAAATGGTTGAGCAATTCAGGATGTTAAATATCACTTTTGAATGTCTTCTGCGAAAAGATGAATTACAACAACAGAATCGTGTGAATAGGAACTAACTGCCTGCAGCCGCCCTATAGGGCATCAACAGGCATCTTCACAGTAACTCTCACTGACGGAAGAAACAAATAAACTGAAGATGCCAAAATCTCTATATCACGATCAATCATTGCTGTTTACTGAAGAGGATGGGAGGGTTTGGTTTATGACCTAATGCTCTACCACAAAGAAGAACATTGGAGGGAATGGGATACTCATCTCTCCAGGAATTTGCCGGTGAATAAACTCGAAGGTAAAGCTGTTGGCCTAAGTATTGCCGTGCCCAGTTCTGAGACCTTATATTCCACATTCCCACATTGTCCAGCGGCACATACAGTGCAGTCCAAGACTTGGGATACACCTGTAGTTCATAAAATAGAGGATAAAGATAACTTCGTGATGTGCATTTTATACTTTTTATGGTTTAGATTTACCAGAAAATCAGCAACAAGTTAAGATAAAAGACATCTATGACACTAGACATAATTAAGAAAAATGACCTCCACGACCTTCCACCATCACACAAAAAGCCACAAAACGTTAACTTTGTTATGGGCTTTAGGGTAAATATGGAGTACTATTTTTTTCACCCTGTATCGAATGCAAAGTAAAAACATGTGGAGCAATAATTTCTCAATAAACTACTCCATCTAAACTTGTGTCTCATAGTAATGAGGGTCACTTTGTCTCATGATGAAAATTCCATCAAAAATTACACGGACTGCATGTTGCTTCATAACAAAGAGCAAACAGTTTAGTGAGCTATTTTGCTTTATTTCATCATCTTTCCAAGCTAAAAAATAGTGAGTCTTTGGCTTCATTGAAAATGAAATTATCAATTGCTATAAGAGATGAAATTATCAAAAATAGTATATATAAATATAAAAACTATCTGACTATCGAAGTATCTAGAAATAGACAAAACATACGTTTATAGACAAATTCCAGTCGATAATAGAACTTTCATGTCCCAAAAGGTCAGTTGTTTATCCCATATTCCTATAAGGTCAACCTAGTCATATGTTCATCTCAAGGTCTTATATATAGCTGATGTAGGACACCTGTCAACGATAATCGCGAAATCATACTTCAAGCTGAAATCTCCAACTCTGAAAATCACTTATGCAGGTTAATTGCAAATATTTTAGTCCCTTTTTTTACCTGTACAGTGGAACGAGAAATTGTGTCCCTTAAATTGTATGCTAATCTGCTTGATGGATCCCATTGTCCTCCATCCATCCTGTTTATAAACCAAACAATGTTTACAAGTTGGTAGCATGCATTTTTGCAATGATAATGTTAGAAGGCTTCTCTTCCAGCTCAGGTCTCCAATTTCATCCACAAAGGATGATAACTACCACTAAAGCCTAAAGATGGAGGTTATGGGCAACAACCTTCAAGACAATTCCGGCCAACTGCAAAAAAGGGTTCCACTGAGGAGATATTTGGGAGGTAGGGTTTCGGCCGACTCCAAACCGAAGGCAAGGAAGGGGTATAAATAGGCCAAGCTCGGACGCCATACAAGGAAAGCTTACCATAACCAGAGATACGCATTGAAGCCGTGAAAGGGAGGAAAGAATCGCGTGAGTAGAGAGCCGATAGGGGAAAAGAATGGGTCGGCAAAATACCAAGGGTATTTGGGCTGGAAACCTCCTCAATTTGCAATTGGGCTTATAATAATGCCGGGCCAATACCAACATATTCTCCACCTTATTGGACCTTAGTGGTGTAGAGTCAAAACTCTAAAACAAACATGAGACTCATCATCGCTGGATTGCCTGAATAATCACAAAGACATATTCAGGCAAAGAGGGGTAAGATCACCAGGCAACTTATCCGCAATCAATGTTTAACGTGCGTTTGCACGACAACAACTTTTCGACCGAGAGACATTTAGTCCCCATGTCAGCAGGATTAAACTCCGATGGAATTTTAATCAACTTGATATGACCTGCACTAACAATATCACGTATAAAATGAAATCTAACGTCAATGTGCTTAGTTCTATCATGAAAAACAGGGTTTTTACACAATTGAATAGCAGATTGACTATCAGAAAACACACAAATATCCTGCTTAAGGCTACCAATCTCCGTTAGGAGACGTTTAAGCCAAATGGCTTCCTTAAACGCTTCGGTAGCGGCCACATACTCAGACTCAGTGGTGGATAGGGCAACAATGGGTTGAAGTTGAGATTTCCAACTAATGCACGACCCACAAAGAGTAAACACATAAGAGGTAGTGGATTTCCTATTGTCTCTATCATTAGCAAAATTAGAATCCACATACCCACTCAACTTAACCCCCTCAGAACACCTAGTGAAAACCAACCCATGATTAACAGAAGATTTCAAATACCTAAGCAACCACTTAAGAGCATTCCAATGATCTAAACCAGGATTAGACATATACCTACTCAAGCAACTAACAGCATAGGCAATGTCGGGTCTAGTACTCACCATGAGATACATCACGGACCCAATAGCATTGGAATAAGGCACAGATTTCATTTTAGCAATTTCAGGAGCAGTCTTAGGAGACTGATCCTTACTTAACACAAAGTGAGACGCCATCGGGATAGAAACGGGAGTAGCGGAATGCATGTTATATTTACTCAAAATCTTTTCAATGTATGAAATCTGATTGAGAACTAACACACGCTTACTCCTATCCCTAACAATGTTAATGCCTAGGATCCTTTTGGCATCACCTAGGTCTTTCATAGCAAAGTTCTCACTGAGACGCTTTTGCACACATTTAATGGAGTCACCCGAAGGACTCACAATAAGCATATCATCCACATATAGCAATAAAAATACAGGCACAGAAGAAGTATTTTTAAAGTATAGGCAATGGTCGCATTCGGACTTGTGAAATTTCAAAGATGACATGCATTGGTCAAATTTGATATTCCACTGCCTCGGGGACTGCTTCAGGCCGTACAAGGCCTTCCTAAGCAAACACACATGATCACTCTTCATGGGATCCACAAAGCCCTCAGGCTGCGACATATAGATTTTCTTATCTAAATCACCATGCAAGAATGCAGTGGTGACGTCCATTTGCTTCATTTCCCAATCATTATGAGCAACAAGAGCAAGCATCATTCTAATCGTAGTAAATTTAACTACAGGAGCAAAGATTTCAGCATAATCAACACCTTCCTTTTGAGTAAATCCCTTAGCTACTAACCTAGCCTTATATCTAATGTCATTAGGCTCTTCCTTAACCTTAAATAGCCACTTACAGGCAACAACGGAACTATTGGGCGGTCTAGGAACTAACGTCCAAGTCTTATTCGCTCTAAGTGACTCCATCTCACTTTCCATGGCGCAAAGCCATTTAGCGGACTCATTAGACTTAAGGGCCTCTCTATAGGTTCTAGGTTCGTTAAGCTCAAGGGTCTCAAACACAGAGAAAGCAAACATAGAAGTATCACACATATGGAAAGCATAATCAGGCATACTATCAACAGTTCTCCTAATTACTCTCCTACTTCTATCTCTAGCAAGTTGATAATCATGCAAATCATTCTCACTAGCATCCACACTCTCATCATGCGATTCATTGTCATTTGAATGCACATGAGAATGCTCCACCTCACTCGAAGTGGTGGTAGCATCATGCTCAGAAGAATCAGAATCATGCAATTCAGAAGAATTAGAATCATGCAAAACAACATTATCATGATTAGCAAACAAAGGGCTAGCAGCACGTGGTATGGACTCCACCTCAACGGGTGTACTACTAGGATCAGACTCAGAATCAGGAACTGACTTAACCAGACAAGGAAACTCGGATTCATTGAAAACAACGTTTCTACTCACCACAACTTTGAAACCTACCTGGTTCCTATCCCAAACCCTATACCCCTTCACACCCTCGGGATAACCTAGGAAGACTCCTTTCTTAGACCTAGGATCCAACTTGTCACCTTGTTGGTGCACATACGCTGCACACCCAAACACTCTAAGATTAGACAAATCAAGGGGTTTGTTTGAAAAAACAGATTCAGGGCACTTCCCACTCAAGGGAACAGAAGGAGACCGGTTAATCAAGTAGACAGCAGTGTTAACTGCTTCACCCCAAAACTTTTTAGACAACCCGGCGGTGGCAAGCATACTCCTAACCTTATCTAGAACAGTCCTATTCATCCTCTCGGCTATCCCATTTTGTTGGGGAGTATAGGGCACAGTTTTGTGCCTTCTAATCCCACAATCAACACACAGTTGGTCCATATCCTTATTGCAAAACTCTAGACCATTATCTGTCCTAAGGGTTTTGACCTTCTTACCAGTTTGATTTTCTACAAGGTTTTTCCACTCCCTAAACTTCACAAAGACATCGGACTTATGCTCAAGGAGACGGACCCACACCTTCCTAGAAAAATCATCAATGATGGACAGAAAATATCTCTTACCCCCGTGGGTAGAGACACTAGCAGGACCCCACACATCAGCATGAACATACTCTAACACAGAGGTACACTTAGTAGGATTAGGATATGGGGAGGAGGGGAATGTAACCTTATGCTGCTTGCCTAACACACAAGATTCACAGAAGGGGATGGGGGACACAGAATCCTTACCAAAACAACCAGATTTATGCAAAATCTCTAAACCTCTATTACTCATGTGTCCTAATCTATTATGCCACAAAGCAGATTTATCAGAACTAACAACATGAGCAGAATCACAGAAAGGCTGAGCATGGCACACATACAAGTTATTCACCTTTTTTGCCTTAAACAAAACAAGGGAATTTTTCAAAACTTTCATGCACCCATTACCCCATTTACCCTCTAACCCACTACCCTCAAAAGCAGCAACAGAAAACAAGTTATGACGCAAATCAGGAACATGCCTCACATTTTTCATAGTAAACACAGTCCCATTATCAAACTTCAAGCATACATCACCCACCCCATGAATTTTGCATTTCTTATTATCAGCAAGAGACACGAAACCATCATTGCAAGAATAATAAGAAGAAAACAGGGATCTAAAAGGTGTCATATGATAAGTACAACCAGAGTCAATCAACCACTCATTTTCAGTCATGCTACTCAACACAGAATTGGCAGAATCACAAATCATAAAAACTTCTTCATGCAAGTTATTATCATCTACCACATTAGCATGTTCAGACTTCTTCGGATGGGGACAATCCTTAATGAAGTGACTAGAATTACCACAATTATAGCACACTCTCTTCTTAGACTTACCTCTCTTCTTCCCCGGGTCATTGTTTTTGTTCTTATCGTTGTTGCCCTTCTTATGGTTTCTAGATCTACTCTTAGACCTACCCCTCACAAACAACGCTTCACCAGAGTCCCTAGACTGACTGTTACTACCCCTCGAGTGTCTAAGGTCTAACTCCTTACTCCTTAATCCATTAATGACTACATCCAACGAGATATCATCTCTACCATACTTTATGGCAGATTTGACGTCATTGTATGAGTCAGGGATGGCATTAAGTAACACTATGGGTGTGTAGTCATCTATGTGTTTATCACCGGCTTGCTTAATATTCTGAATAAGCTTGTTAAACACATCTAGGTTCTCATCTATGTCCTTAGACAGGTCAAGCCTAAATCTAAAGAACTTCTCAAGCAAAAACAATTTACCAGGCAAAGAAGTATCGGTATACGTCTTATCTAACTTGTCCCACAAAGCCTTTGCAGAATCTATAATACCCACCTTCCTGAGTACTGAATCAGAAAGGTTCAGGTATATAGAGGAACAAGCAGTTTCATTCATTTCATCGCGCTTAGCAGCATCCTCAGAGTCTAAATAGAGACCAGTCACTGCTCTATAGACTTTCTGTTGGATCAACACACATTTGATTTTCTGTTTCCAGATATCAAAATCTGTCTTTCCGTTAAATGGAAGCATGCCATATTGATTGACAGCCATATTAACCGGAAAGCAAGCACAACACGCAAGAGAGCAAATAAAAAATTTATCAGGCTATTAACCGGTACGAAGCAACTAGCACGAACAAGCCGAGAAGACCAATGAACACAAGGCTCGGGTACAATCTCCTTGTTCTTTCGTACCGTACGAAGCAACTAGCACGAACAAGCCGAGAAGACCAATGAACGCAAGGCTCGGGTACAATCTCCTTGTTCTTTCGTACAAGCAAGATAAAATTTTATTTACTCAACAGACAGATAAATGATTAATTATAACCTATAGGGCTATCAATTGTACGAAGCAACTAGCACGAACAAGCCGAGAAGACCGATGAACACGAAGTTCGGGTACAATCTCCTTGTTCTTTCGTACAAGCACAAATAGGCTAGAATTAAATCAACAAGCAAAGAAACGGGATTTAAAACTAATTCGGACAGAAATATTCCCAACTTCGGACAACAAGTATCCAAACAAATATTCTTATCCGGAGAGTTTATCCACGAATCAATTAACAGAAAAAATCAAAATAAAAAATCCAACACGTGATTAAATTTAAACCGGAAGAAATATTCACAACTTTGGACAACGAGTATCCAAACAAAATATTCTTCACCGGAAAAAATTAATCACAAACCAACAAGTAATCACAATTCAAACAAACAAGTAATTGCAATTCAACTTGAAATTAAAATGAATGAATTACGAATAAAAATCACACAAAGGATTAGTAAACGTACCAGGGGCCGGACACAGCCGGCATCCAAGACCACGCAGGTCAGCAGCGGGGGAGCGGGGGGGAAAAAAAATCCGGTGGCACTCCGGTACACCAAGGATGTTAAACGCCAATTTACCTGAGCGGGGCCCGAGGTTGGGTTACCCGACTTACCGTAGGCAGCGTGGGCTGCTGTAGAGCATGGCGGCAGCGGACTGGATGGCGTGGCGGCACCTCCCTGGCGGCAGCAGGCAGAGTTCTGGACCGAAGCAAATCTCCCTGGACTGACTGGAAGCTTCTGGCAGAAGGTCCGAACTGGCACTAGCGACTCCAGGCGGCGGCGGCGGAACTCCCTGGACCTCCGGCGACCTCTGGACGACGGCGTACAGCGGCGACGCGGCGGCAGTGCTCTGGACAGCACCTTGGACTCCTGGCAGAAGGTCTGGCCGGCTGGTTCGAAGTCAGCTACTGCAGGGACGACTCCTGGCGACGGTGGCAGCACTCCCTGGATCTCTGGCGACGGCGAGGCGGCGGCGTGGCGGCGGCGTGTCTCTGATACCACTGTTAGAAGGCTTCTCTTCCAGCTCAGGTCTCCAATTTCATCCACAAAGGATGATAACTACCACTAAAGCCTAAAGATGGAGGTTATGGGCAACAACCTTCAAGACAATTCCGGCCAACTGCAAAAAAGGGTTCCACTGAGGAGATATTTGGGAGGTAGGGTTTCGCCCGACTCCAAACCGAAGGCAAGGAAGGGGTATAAATAGGCCAAGCTCGGACGCCATACAAGGAAAGCTTACCATAACCAGAGATACGCATTGAAGCCGTGAAAGGGAGGAAAGAATCGCGTGAGTAGAGAGCCGATAGGGGAAAAGAATGGGTCGGCAAAATACCAAGGGTATTTGGGCTGGAAACCTCCTCAATTTGCAATTGGGCTTATAATAATGCCGGGCCAATACCAACAGATAAGAAGACGTTTGGCTTGTCACTTTGTCAGTCACTTTTCATTGAAATTTGTGGAATTTTAAAACTGATGTAACCATTTTTCACCCATTAATTAACGTGGAGTACGCTTTGTTGCAAGGCAACTAGGCATAGTAGGCAAGTGATAAGTCCATTTATGTACTTATTTTTCTTATCAAATTTAAGCAATTCTGGATTGAAAAATAGAAAAACAAGGCACATTTTATATATTTTGGTTCAAGTTTCATGAAATCGGGTAAAAATCGCATTCATAACATGTTTTGTGAAATTTCGGGTCAATTGCGTGAAGAAAGTGGCACTTTTTGCCAACAAATGAATTGATACGGAAGTTTGCAAGATATATTGACCAATTGTTCAATGAAAAAAGTCCAAGTGATGAAGAAATCATGCAAGGAAGTTCAAAACCACGAAGGAGTCACATATATGGCTACTTTTGATGAAAATGGACGATGCATAGAGACACATGTTCGTATTGTGATCATAACTTTGCGCATAATTGTCCAACGTTCGTGATACGAGTTTCATTACATTGATATCTTCCTGATCTACAACTCTTATGAAGAACACAGAGCCAAATAACCACCGTAGAATGGACATATTGCTCAAAGAAGTCAGACATTTGCAGTTGCGATGGAAAGTGACATGTGGTCACCGTTTTGACCATATCTCATAAACTACAAATCCAATGAATGCGATTCAAATTCCAGTAGTTAGCCAAGAAAGAGAGCTACAACTTTGATGAAGACAACTTTTCCATTTGACGTAAGGCGGTGGAGCAGGCGGCCGCCTTTCCGGGCGCCTACGAGTTTTTGACAGTTTCAGCACTTAACACTTTGCATGGCGACAAAATGATGGAAGGCTGCCGACGGGGGCCGGAGGGCGGCCGCCCTCTGTGGCCGCCTGCGGTGGGATGTGATTTACGAGCTGCCGGTAGCTGAGACAAGACGGGAGGCGGCCAAGGAGGGCGGCCGCCTACCGTGGACGCCTGCGGCGGAATTGACCCGTGCACGAAGCTTTGTCGGAGAAATGACCGAAGGCTGCCGGCCATGGCCGGAGGGCGGCCGCCTTCTTGGCCGCCTTCCAATAGTCTCCGGCTATAAAAGCCCTCTTCCATCCCCAACTCAATACACCGATTTTCAAGCCCAAATCAGATCAAAAAGGGCGTCTTCTTCCTCCTCAAAGCTCGGATTTCCACCATTGTTGCACCTTCAACTTCAATCTTTCATATCTTTCTCATTTTAGCTCCAAATTGTGAGTTCTTTATATGTATTTTCATCCTTTCAATGAGTAGAATCTGAATCTGTACTTAGTTTTTTTTATCTGTGCTTCTAAAATTTCCAGAAAATTATTCAACTATTTCGCATTTTCGTCTTAAATTTGAATAGAATAGTTGTTGACATTAAATCCATTCCAATTAATTATATAGTTGTTTACTAGCCTCAAGGTAGTTATTTATCAAAACAAAGTTAATTTTTATGAAGTAGAAGTAAATTTTAATTAATTCTGGCATTTAGTTGTTATTATTGCGTAAATTAAATTAAATACTCAAAAAAGGAAAAAAATTAGTTTCTGTCCTAATTCCAGTTAAATTCACAGTAATATCACTCCTAGTATTCAATATAAAATTTAGAACGAATTTAGAATATTTGTAGTTGCTTTTTTTGTATTTTCTAGTTAATATTGGGAAAATTATCAATTAGTTGTTAAAATTGGATTTTAGGTTATAAAATTCGGGAAAAATTCCAGAAGGTGATATTTTAGTTCTACAAGTTTATTTTGGAAGAATACTATTTTTGTTTAATTTTTGCTATTATACATGCTTAATTCCTTGTTAATGTTGAATTTATTCATTGTATTGTTAAATGAAAAAATGATGTTTATTAGCTAAATTTGTTTTGGGCATGAATTGACTAAAGGAATATGGATTGACTTGTTGACCGAAAATTAGGGATTAAAATTAATAATTTGGACTAGTTGTTTGAAATGATGAAATAGTAATTAATAATTGTTAGCCATATTCATTAATTAAATTCTTGGAAAATTATTTCTAACTTGTCTATGAGATTAGAAAATAATTTAAGCCAACCATATTCAAGCACATTAATAAGGCCTAGAAATAGGATAATTTAATGAAAGGGATTTACATCTTGTCTATGAGAGATAAATTCAATTGCTTAAATAATGAGTTTAACTAGTTAATGAATTCGGCTATTTTTATTAATTAAAATATTGGAGAATTATTTCTACCTTGTCTATGAGGTTAGAATTTAATTCAAGCCAACCATTTTTGAACACATTAATGACACCTAGAAATAGGATAAATTAATGAAAATAGTTTCTATTCTTGTCTATGAGGAAAGAAATTATTAGTCCAATTTTAGTTTTAATTTCCCTAATTACTAGGTTCAAGAATATATCCATTTCTAATTACTCAATTCATTGCCCTTATTTGCACCAATCCATTTAAGTTTAATATTATATTTTTCCCTTTAGTCTATTTTTGAGCCATCATTAGTATTTGCACAATTTAATTTACTTTCTTTTCCAAAAAGTAGTTTAGAAAATCAATCAAAAATTTTAATTTGGAAAGCTTCCAATAATTTGCGATAACCTGTGACTGGACTTGAAATCAAGAAGCTCCTCCGCCATTCCTCGAGAGACACGATACTCGGGGAAAAACTGAAAGGTTAGACTCCGTTTTACTACAACGCCGCGAAAGCGGTTATCAGCAAGTATGTGGGAAGTGTTTTAATTTCCATAGCAGATAAATGCATTCCATCACAACAGACATCACCTCAAAGGAAATGCTTACCCAACAACAAAGAAATGGTGGCCATCAAAATGCCATGACTGGACTGTGTCTTCTGAATTCTCAAACACAAGCTCCACATAAGCTCTGAAATCAGCAGCCATGACAGAGGTCTGAAGGTAAGCACCAGAACCGGCAGGCCTGTCAGGGATGCTTCCAAGAGTAAAAACTCCCTGAATCTGGAAATAATCAGCAAGTTTGAGCGGCGTATCTGCCGGGCTAAAAGATACACTGTTGATTGCATATCTTTGTTTTCCATTGATGATTGGAGCAGAATTTGAGAGTCTGATTGTCCTTGTGGTGTTGATCAATCCATAATGGTATGAACCTTGGGGATTGGGCCGTGGTCCACTAGCTGTTAAATTTCGCCTGTTTGATCAGTAACATCTTAGACTATGTTTGGCAAGCTTTAAGCTGGCAATTACCTCATTTCAAAGAAGCTTTTCAAATAACTTCTGTTTAAGTTGGGGAACTTATTTAAAAGTTTGAGCTTATTTAGCAAGATTCATGGAGTAGCTTTTCAAAGAAGCTATGTGACATATTTGATTTTTAATCTCGCTTTTATTTTTTAAATATCGTTATTGTTGAAGTTTTATTTTTAAATAATTTCAAATACATCACTTTTGCCATGTATTTCTATGCTCCCTTGTCATTTTTAAGACTTCCCAGAGTTTACACTTTTTCTCTTTACCCATTTCTAATTTGACATTTTTACCTATTTGCACTTTTTTATGTGAATCATCTACCCTTTAGAGTGTAAATTTGGAAAGTGGTGAAATTCTCACATTATTTGTTTGATGGTTTCTTGTATAGGTCACCAATAAAGGCATAGTTAGGGACAGATAGATAAGTGCTGACAAATTTAGCACTCTATAGGTCAATCGCTAACTTATCAACTATGAAGTAACTTGTTTGCTTGTTTTACAGAACATGGTCTTAAATTGTTAAATTCCTTTCTTTTATCAATTTAAGCACACAAACATATCGCTGTAGTTTTTTACCTGATAGATCTGGCCTGATTCAGAGACCAATCAATTTGAATAGTAGGACCGCCAGGTAGAGGTCCCAAAACACTTCCTGCAGAGTTACCATATTGAAGAATGGAAGTTGATGTGATCACATTAGATGTGAACCGCGTTGAAAAGACAATATAATAATCTTGTGCAGGTTGATCAGCAGTCACCAACACTGAATAAGACTGCCCTAAATGGATGTCCAGTGAATCATATGTATTCTGCAGTGTATGTGTGCCTTCAACCTCAACCAGTACCATCTTGTGCCCTTGGATTCTGAAATTCAAAGAATTTGCAAGTCCAACATTCGATATCCTGAACCTGTAAGTCTTGCCTGAACACATCCAAGTTTCACATACCATTAAGCCATCTTATAACTTTAATTTTATGTTTTTCATTTCCAACAAAATGCATTTTTCGTCTTATACGAGTATTATTTAAAGTTTTAGTCAAAAAGCCACTTTATCATATTTGGTTGTGCAATTCATTATTCTTTCCCAACTTGAGAACGTTGTACAGAAGATTCAAACTAGCACCAGATTTCGTCATGTTACCCAATTTGGTCATTTCCAATTAATTTTTTCAATTCATTTTCTGTTTTTAATTGATGAATAAACTTCTGTATGCCTAAAAATTACTTAAGGTAAACACATGATCCACACGTGATGACAGCATGTGATAAATTTTTGGACTGAAGGTCCTCGAATCAGGCAAATATAATAAACTATAAGACCAAGTATGAAAATGGTCCTTACTACAGGATTAGTTTGGATGATGCCCAAAATATAAGACCAAGTATGCAATTTTCTTGTTCTTTACAAATCATAATCTAGATAGATACCTTGATCAACTGCAAATCTTAAACCGTTGGATCCACGCCCATTGATGAGAATCCCGTCAGGGAATGGCAGTTCTTGACCGTTATCCAAAGTTGCTTTCAAGGCCTAGAAAGTCCAGAAGATCATATAGTTTGAATTTCAAAAAATAACTGTAACAATGAAGACCTATGGAGTTTTCTATAAAAAGGTTTGTTGCTCACAGTGTGGTTTTGATTGAACCAGTCACCAGCTAGTACAGTGTATTCTCCAGCAGGTTGAGAAAAAGGAATGGGGATGACAGAACGGCTGGCAATATTGACGGCACCGAAGCCTCCTGCAGCCTTGTGGAATGCAAGGGACGGGAAGTAGAAGAAGCTGCCAATTTGATCCTTAACCTGCATGACATAAGTGAAATTTTTGCCAGGTGGAATGGGGCAATTGGTTCCCCAAACTCCATCCTGCCACGAATTCCTCCTCTGCTCCACACCATTCCTGTGTTGGCACAAAGTGTATCATTTAATCAATCTATATCCGTCTCCTTACTAACAGGCTTTCTGGCTTTCAAATATAACCAGATTGCCATATTTTTCAGGTGTCATGTGCTAAAAACAGAAAAAAAAAATTGTAACAAAAAACTGTTTGTTGTAAATTGTAATAGTGGAAACATGGATTTCTTGGTTTTATTGTTCCCAAAAACAGTTTCCAGTTTTTACAGACAATGTTTATAACAAATTTATAATTTTATTAAAATTATATACATACCAGACGTGGTAAACATTTGAAGATTAAACTAACGCCTTATTTTGTAAACGTTAAACGCAAACTGTTCATGCTATAACGCTACCCATACCAGAGGAAAATGACAGATTGGCGCTGCCCTTAAAACAGAGCTTCATAAGTTCATTTGACATCCAGGACATACAAGTGGTACAACAGTACATAGAAGCCAGTTACATACGTACCAAGAAAGGAGAAATGGCTCATCCAAACTGTTGAAAACATTGACAATCAAGTTGTCGTTGGTCGCACACACTATATTCGGTCCAGGAAACTGCCCATTGATCAATATTCCCTGCGGCATTTTATCAAACACATCACGTTTGCACATTGAGAACAATAAAAGAAGCAAAACGGATACTGAAACAGAGAAAATTAAAGCTTTTACACACATATATATACACACCTGTTGCTTGACTCCACGTGGGTAAATATCACCATAAGTCACATTCCATATAAAGAACCTGTATGGATCTTCCGCGTTGATACGATTCCCTTGAAGTAGTAATAGTGCGATCCCAATTGCCATTAGAGAAAACCAAGAACTCATCTTCCCCATCCTCTCAATGGCTCTCTCTAACTTAGTGATGAATCAAATCCCTTTTATTATGCTCTGGAACTTTACCCATGTGGTGTTGGCATCTTTATTTTGTTTTATTGGTAAAAAAGCAAAGCAATGCCGTGGATGGGTAGTCAAATAAGGACGTGAAAGTGTCGGTGGAGGAAGGAATCGGCAGAGAAAAGATCTTGTAAGAAGAGCGGCGTCTGTGGTGGGGACAGAGCAATGAAAGATGGCGCCAATTGGTAAGAGGAGCCGCCCTTCTTGTATGACTCATCAACCCTGAGCTATGGATAATAATGCATGACAACTCCCATTTCGGCATTGCTGCTGCTCTCGTCTGGTCGATATAAAGTTTCCAGCTGGTTGGCAGTTGCACAACTTGCAGTGAATTAACTATACCAGTTTCAAAATGAGCGGTGAATTAATGTCCAAGATGTTTGTCCTATTTTACTGAAATGGATGTTCCAAGTTTATCCTATTTTTTTCTTTTCTCATTTAACAAACAAATCTTTATCAAACAATGTCAAACAATGTTACTACAGTGTCAAATAGTATCACTACAGTGTAAATTCAAATTCATTTCCTTAATATCAGTGAAGTCAAACTAGGACAAACATTTAGGGAGGGATGTAGTAATAAAATAAAGTACAGTATAGTACAAATCTTTTAAAAGTTGGAACAAACTAAAAAAGGGTGTTTTTTTAGTTGAGAAACTGTTTTGGATGAAGTGGTGTGTAGGGAAAAATGAAAAAGAGGAGAGAGATAGAGATAAAAATGGACCAAGGTCTATGAAAAGGTCCATATATGGACCTTATACGGGATTCAAGGAGAAAAAGTTGATGAAAAGTAGGTTAAAAGTGATATAAAAAATGAAAATGAAAATAAATTAGGAAATACGTGGGTCGTACGCATAAAAATGATGAGATAAAAAATGGGACTTATGCGTAAAGGTATGTAAGAGACCATACTCTTGTATTGGAGTTGCTATTAATAACATTATTATATTTGCTTTAAAGCTTCGTATGGAGTAGTTAATATGCCCTATTTTATTCATCACTCTTAAGTCTTATCCCACATTTCTTTTTTGTTCACAAACCTGGTTCTCCGTATATCAATGTTTTAACTTTTAATGTCCGTAGCATTTGAGTTCAAGTTTCGGATTTGAATTTATTTTTAGTATAGACTGTATAGTTATCTCAATATACAAAGCTATATAAATTGAAGTGTTGTTATAGAAGCTCTTATTTTCCCCTCAAAGACACCGAAAGACATCATTATGTGAAGCAAAAGTGCAAAACACATAAAATAAAAACGAGTGAGTAAGCAATGGAAAAACTTAACTATTTCGAAATGGGACCCGCACGGGTAGCTCAGTTGGTCGAGTGGTGGGAGATTTGGATCAATAGACCAAGGTTTGAATCCCCGCAACGACCGGGTGGAGTTCACGAAACCTGAAATAAGATTGGGCCTCTGGTGCGCACGGGTGTATGGGCCTACTGCCACTTGCTGACTGAGTCACCTTGACTAACCTCCCCACCATCCTGTCGGGTCGGGGTGGGGGCTCCTTGGGTTGGAGATTCCACCTTTTGGATATACTATTTCGAAATGGGAAGAGTAATGAAAAGAGTTAAATATTTGTTGGGTGAAGTTCAGAATAACAAAGAAATTAATTTATAATTAATAAAAATAGTCAAGAAAGAAACATAAAGAAGATGGAACAGAAAAGTCAAAGCTTGTGTTACGCACAATTTCTTTAAAATGTATTTGCTGCCTCCCATGGTGCTAGAAGCGTTGCAGCGATAGTTTCCCAGTATACGGTGGTTGTGAACAACCGTTTGAGCACATAATCGATTGTTCTGGTGAACGGGAACAAAGTGAGAACACTGAGGAAATTTCGAAAAGCTGGAGGTGTTTTTAGTTGAGACACAATGTGCTAACAATGTTGTGTCGTGTTGGACGTGTGTTGTTGCAAATCATCTGCCAGCTATATATATGGATGAACTTGTTGTATGTTAATTGAACTTTAATGACTAGAACGTTGGGCATTAATATATCAAAAAATTGTCCATTTAAAAAGACGCATTAAAGGAGAAGAACGTTGAGCATTAACTACTGTAACGCTTCGAAAGACTTCTAGTCCAAGCAGTTATGATGCAGAGCAGCAGGGGCGTTCTGTCCGAGCAGTTTTGGTGCGGAGCAGAAGCGGTTATGTCCATCCGAGCAGTTTTGATTCTGAAAAGAAATTTTACAGGAAGAAACAAAACTTAAATCGTATCTTTGAAAGATTAGATCTTTGGATGGCATTCGTGTTCGTAGGTCGCCCGCTCATGCGCGTCACGGTTTTTCTTCTCTGTTTTCGGGATTTGGTCAGCTCCCCCCTTGCGCGTGAAGATATCCTTTTCCGGTGTGGGATAAATCATGCTAGAAACTCATCCTTTTCCGAGTTTTTCCATTTCAACGAGTGAACTTCGAGAATCCATTTCTTATTCACCCGTTATCCGTTTTGAGTGTACCAATTTAGTTACTGTCTAAATAATCGTGCCGTTTTGTGACTTGGTCATCCATCGGGAAAGGAGAAGAGGTTTGTCCAACCACCTCCAAAGGAAGACTCTCATTTGCCTCTGCTAATGATATTCTAGGAGGTGCTGATTCTGTAGCACCGCCACTGCCTCGTTTTTTTTTAACCCAGGTCCATCAACCTCCATATTGAATTGTACTTCTACCAAATTCTCCAAGTCCATTGCTCTTCTCTTCCTGGATTCACCCTCCTCTAAACTCCTATCATGTTGCGGTTCCTCCACCATCCCCACTTTCTCTTTTCCTCGCAAGATCAGACCTTGTACCAAATAGCACCCCACATCGGTGCCCTTCTCCTGACATTCCACTAGCTGACTATGTCTTACCTCTGCTTCCATTGTGCTCCTCCCCTCACGCCCTACATTCGGTACAAGCCATTTATTCCCCGGGTGGGTTCCCCCTCGACGCATATCTGCCCTCATCCAGGGTCCATACGGTTTGCCCTCGCCTAAGCTCCTGCATTGTTGTTTGAAGGACAATATTTATCAGTGTGGTCCAGAACACCACATATGAAGCATAAATTTGACAGCCTCTCGTATCTAAAATACACCCAGAACCAGCTATCTCCTTCACCCCTTAACTGAGTTCTTCTCTTCAGAGCATTTCTTATATCAATTGACACACGAATTTGAACAAACTCCTTATTTTCCCTTTCAGAGTTCTTTCATCAATCTTGACAAGCCTCTCCAAGTACTGGCCAATTCCAATTGCCACTATCTCCGTCATAAAACTGAGAGGTAGATTGTGAATTTGTTCCCAGAATTCTGCATAGTTAAGCTCCACCTTTAGTGGTTTGTCCCTCTCTTCCACCCTGCCTAGGGTCCATCCTGCGAAGCTCGTGAGATATCATAAAACGTATATCTCCTATTTGCTCAATACTCACCCTTTTACTCGGACGCCATATCATGGCCATTGTTTCCCTGAAAGAGATAGAATAGATAGGTTTATCCGTAATGACTCTAGCAATAGCAGACAAATGTGGTTTCTCTCCCTCCCCATTATTAACATTGAGAACTCATGACTCAAACATCATGCCACTAATTTATTCTTCCTCAATCGACATCTTGCCGTATTCTTCTGCTATTTTCTCCATAATTAAAATGAAATTCCACAGAATAAGACTACTACGGTAAAAACAGAAACAACGGACTGTGCTCAACTCAAACCTTCTCAGACTAAATCAGAAAAAAAAAACTCTCGGCAAGAGCTAGAGCTCAGCCAGAAAAAGCCAGTCGGATAAAACCGATTACCAAAATGCTAGAAACTCGACACCAAAATGAAATCTTCCCTGCGAATATTTAAACTATGCCACAAATAGACTCACAGAGCTTTTCCCTTGACGTTCACCCTTCTTGCAGCCACGCTGAAGCGGTTGCTTTTCACTAGCGCAGATTGTAGAGACGGCGGCCAAAAGTTACGCTAGGATTCGGTCTCTTACTATCACATCACATTATTGTTGTCTTCTTAAGGTGTTTAATTTTTAAATTTAAGAATATAATCAATGCTACACATCAAATTTTGCTTATTTCAATTTGAGATCAATTTGAGATGATGCTGATTTTTTCAGAAGTTATAATATATTTTTTACCCATAATTGATCAAATCAAATGTATTTCAGAGCTCTACATTCCCGATCATTCAAGGGGATTGGCTGACCACTCTGACCCCCGGTAGTGAAGAATAAAAAAGAGAGGTATGAACTCATATATGGAAAATTTCAAACACGTGCTTTTATTAATGAATTTGAAGTTCACCTTTTTTAAAAAAAAATCACTTCTATTGAGCAAACTAACTAGCTCTTAATTTAAATTATACGAGTAATTGTTTATTTTACCTGACCATGATAACAACGGGAAAAAAAATAACTATATACTACTACTACCTATAAAATTTTCACTTTATATGAATGTATTCACATGGAAGGCTGCACATGACATCGCCGAAAATAAAGGAGAACAGCAGCGGGCAGATGGAGGAGGTAGCAAGTGGAGGAGACCAAATCCAGGTACGGTAAAAATCAATGTAGACAGAGCTGTTAATCAGACGGGAGGGATTCGTCCTGGGGTTGGGTAGCTAGAGATGATAACGGTAATTTTGTTCGGGCCAGTGGAGAATCAAGAAAAGTGGATTGGTCCGTGGAAGAAACGTAAGCTATGGGTGTTAGGGAGGCTATTATGGGAGCCAATGAAGCAGGGTGACAGCAGGCCGAGGTAGAAACGGATTCTTTAAGGGTTGTTGAGAATGTTAAAAGAAGAACAAGTGGTGCAACTTATGTTGACTTGATTATGGATGACATTAGAAGGTTTTTGACAACAAAGAGTAATTTTGGAATCTCTTTTTGTAGAAGATCCGTGAATATTGTGGCTCATGCTCTGGCAAGGGTCCAGGTTGCTCTATCGGATCATAGAATAGATTATGATTATTTACTTGATTGTAGGGCTGGACTCGGGCCGGTTCGGGCCCGGTTCGGGCCTGGGCCCGGCCGGGCCTCGGGCTAGGAAAGGGGAGGCCCGAGCCCGAACCGCCGGTGGCCGGTTCCGGTTCCGGTTCCGGGCCAAACCGGGCCGGGCCGAACCGGCCCAATTAATTTTTTTTTTGTTCTCCTATTTAATCCCCTACCCCTCCCCCTCCACCCCAAACCATCCCAAACCACCTCAAATGGCCCAAAATACCTAATCCAACCTAAAACTTAAAAAAAATTCAAAAAAAAAATAAATAAATTAAAATCCGGCCCGGACCGGGCCCGAACCGGCCGGGCCGCTTCACCAAAACCTGGGCCCGAGCCCGGACCGCCCAGCACCCGGGCCGGGCCAAACCGAACCGGTGGACCCACCGGGCCACGGGCCGGGTCGGGCCAAACAGTGACCGGGCCGGTTCGGTCCCGGGTCGGGCCGCCCGGCCCGAGTCCAGCCCTACTTGATTGTATTCACAGCCAATTGGCGAATGATTTATTAATATTGTTTGGTGATAAAAAAACGAATGTATTCACATGAGTATAGGGCTGACCTAGCGGGGGCTCAGGATCTATCCCACACCCAAATTTCTTAACAACCCCTTTATTTGTGTCAAAAATATAGGGAAAAGAAATATTTTTGTCGAGTCACCTCTCTATTTTTCTATGCTAAGCCACTGCATATATATTGGCCTATCCGAATTCCAACTTTCCTACAGAAAAAACAAGACAAAAGCACCCCACATCAAACAATAATCTATTTGCAACAACAATTAAAACAAAACATTCCAACATATCGGTAGGATTAGCGATTTGTACGCGCAATGCGCGAAAACCTGTGCCCAGTATAAAGTAATTAATTTTTTATTGTACCCAATGTAAAGTAATTGAATTTTCATTACATTCATGCATAGGGTCAAATTTTCATTAAAAATGGTCTTTATTTGCTTAAATCAGGTTCTCAAATGATGTGATTGCTTGTAGTAATGGCAAATCTTGGGGTGAACAAATATAAATAAGGGTTAACTGACGGTTTTTGAAAAGGATGTTTTTACTTGGACTGTAATTTGCTGGTCTGGTCTTGCCTGAACTGGTCTGGTCTGATTTCTTTGTATTTTTATAACTACCCAAGTATATGGTCTGGTCTGGTCTGATCTATTCTGATCTTGTCAGGTCTGATCTAGTCTGGGACAAATTACAGCTCAATATGGGCAGATCTAGGGGTGGGCCAACCTAAGCCGTGGCCCACCCCAAATTTTAAAAATGGTTTAATTTTTAAGGTAACAAATTTTGTGCAATTTTTTTTCTAAAAAAATTCTTTGTACCGGCCCAGTCCGGCCCAATGTCTTGGCTCCGCCCCTGCCGCCCAAGTAAAAACATACCAAGTAATTTAGGGACTACATCAAACTGAAAAACAATCTTAGTAGAAACAAACCTAAAAAGTTGATTTCTATTAACAATCACAATTCACAAATACTTGATGAGTAATAAATATCTGGGCTGCTTATATATATTCGCTTTTTAAGTAGGGGCTAGGGGTTAAGATGTCATATACTACGTATATACTACGTACGTAGTATATCTATATTTGAGAAGCACTCCAACTTTTTTTGGGAATAAGTCTTGGATGATGTTGTTTTCCTTTTCTTTAGAGTATTGACTTGAGAGGTCACATAGTAAGTATATTATTACATAATAAAAAAATTCAAAAAAAGAAAAAAGAAAAACAATGTATTGAAAGAGGTTTACATTGTACCAAACTAAGGGAGTTACATGTCCTCAGAAATTTCAGTGGTAATATTGAGAATGACTATCTAGAGTCCATCACATTTTACAACTACCTAGGGCATGTCTTGTTCACGTGGCATATCAAATATTAAGCTTTTGGATTCATATTCCATTAATCCATTTATTTACCTAAATCTAAATGGAGGTTTTGAGGTGCTATACTGCTACGTAGGAGCATTCTGATTTAACGGAAGACAAATTACTAACGGTGAATAAGGGTAAATGAGTAAGAGATAAAGTAAGGTCCCACCTTTTAAGAACAATGTACAATCTCTTATGCACATAATGTATTGACACAAATCATGGATCAACTCTTATTCACAATTATAATGTTGTTAGATTATAATGTTGTTAGATGTTAGATAAATCCTAAACAAAATCTTGTACACTAGAACCTTTAGATTGAACAATAACACCCCTAGGAAGGGTAGGTGGTTAGCAAAATGGATACCATATATTATTGGTCACTGAAAGGAGTATATTGATCAAACATAAATAATCTACGGGTAACAATTTTACTTTTGATTCTTGCACCCCCACATTCCTTTTTAAAACATTTGATGAAACTCAAAATTAGTTGTAGGCTTCTACTTATCCCCAACCAACAAAATATGTGAAACTATATCATCCTAGTGACTGAGCATTGGAACATAGATGAGTCTGTTCCATCGAATTAGTCAATTAGCCACAAAGTAAAGGAGAACCTAGGGTGTTAATATCTTTTCCAAACAAATTAAGGGTATGTTTGGTTCAAGGAATGTCAGATTACCATGTGAATGTCAGATTGCTGGGTATGTTAGATTGACGGGAATGTATTCAATTTATTCCCACTTGTGTTTGGTTAACATCAATGGAATGTCAGATTGTTGGTTATGTTAAATTGATGAATTACTTTTATGCCCTTTAAATATCTTCTCTTAACTGAATAAATCTATTACAATATGAGAAATTCTTGGTGTACACGTTTTTATACCCATTAGTACACGCATGTGTCTGTGAGAGTTATTTTTTGTCTGTGAAGCGCAGTCCACAGACAAAAGCTAGTTTGTTTTGTCTGTGGAAAATTTCACAGACAACACAAGTCAACTTATGTCTGTGGACTGTGCTTCACAGACAAAAAAATACTCTCACAGACACAAGCGTGTACTGATGGGTATAAAAACGTGTACAAAAGGAAATTTTAATTACAATATACATCTAAAGTGATTAAAATTAAAGAAAAAATGAATATCTTAATATTAAATAAAATCAAACCTAATTGAATTATTTTTAAGTAAAATATGTTTAATTGTAAAAAGTTGTAGATCCAATACAGAAATGAAAAAAAACTTTGTTCAAATAGTAATATAAATATATTTATTATCATCTAAAAAAATTAATATTTAAAAATGATCAAGTTAATCGTAAAAGTTGTTTTCAAAATGAAGAAAAAATGACCAACTTTGCTATTAAATTTTGAAATCCACTAATCAAAACTTAAATAATCTATAACTCTTATAACATAAATACCTTAAAAAATTAAAATGATAAGGAAAAAAATTATGAAAATAACGAGAATAGACATTCAAATATAATCAATACTCCGTCCGTCCCACCTAAAAGGTATTACACAATTTACGATGTTCGACAGACCATGAAATTAAACTAACCGATCTCTATCAATAATAAGATTATTTTTAGTAAATAAAATTTACATATTTAGAGACTACATTAAAATTTTTATAAAGTCACAATAAATCAAATTTGATAACAATTGAATATATAAAGAAATGAAATGAAAAGATATCATTAATTGAGGGTATTTTCGGAAGAAAATCAGATCACCCCGGGAATGTGAGATAACCTAAGGCATAGACGGGTTTAAGATTCCCATCCATATTACATTCCCGGGAATGTAACTTTCCCGATTTTTTTTCAAACCCGTGAACCAAACAAGGGTATCTAACATTCCGTGCATCACATTACGGCCTTCATGTGAGATCACCCCCAACCAAACGGACCCTAAAGGTCATCAGTGGAGGACCTAGGGGGTCCTAGGAGGGCAAGTGCCCCGCTTCCGACTCCGAAACTTAATATTACTACCTCCGGTTTTTAATAAACTTCACACTTTCCTTTTTGGGACGGTCTAAAATAAAATTCACATTTCCTTATTTCCTTTTTTGGCAAAGAAATCTACATCAAAAAGTGTCAAACAGTGTCAAACAGTGTCTCAACAGTGCCAAACAGTGTCTCTACAGTGCCAAACAGTGTCTCAACAGTGTACTCTACAGTAAAGTCAAATTTCTTTTCTTATTTTGTGTGAAGTCAAAGTGTGAAGATTAAATAAAACCGGAGGGAGTATTACTTAGGGAAATTTACCGGGATATGACTAAAACTCAATGAGTTTTTCAATCTATGACCTAACTAGTTTTTATACCTTTGTATGACCAAAAATCCAAAAACAAATAGAAAATTCGTTTATATTTAAATGTTGAATGACGAAAGTACTCTTATTTAAAATATGTGCATTTTGCACTAATTTCGTCCAATTAAAATTAATGCACTTTATATTGTCATTAATGCACAAAATTAATGCATGACTTTATTGCACATCCTGTAATAATCACTGCATTTCCCCTAAAATTTATTCTCTTCTTATTCAATTGAGTTGTTTTAATTTAATAATTTTATCATTTTACGTCTAATTAAGTATATGGCATTTCATGATGATATCACTGCTTTGTGTTACTACAATACTTGTCATAATCATTGCACAACAAAATTCCTTAATGCATTCGTTCACTGTCATGTACAACATGTATATTACCACTAGTTATGTTACGCGCGATGCGCGAAGGAAAATGCCCAATATTTTTTTTTGAACAATATTAGATTATTAGGTTGTGTCATTGGAATTTTGTTGAGAATGTTAAGAAGTATAGAACATTTGTTCTAAAACAACGTGGGGAGGTTATGGTATTTGCATAATATCCTTGTAGATATAACCTTATGTACCCTATAGCTACGGATGCCCATTTGTGACATCATCTAAATAATTACTCTATATAATAATGATATACAACCGGGTATGTTGTTGACTTCTCTCAAACTCTCTTGTTAAATAAGTGATGGTTTTTTTTAAATAATATATACTCGTATATACGTAGTATATATTTTAAATTAACATTGAGACATTTAAACACGAAATACCATTTAATGCATAATTAAAACTAAAGTTTACCCACTAAAAGGATCATAAGCTTTACTATATAAGCATCATTGTCATACGGAGTATTATATAATAATACGAAGTATTATATATGGACTAAGCTATTTGTCATATATTGTAGTTAGCCAATTTGATTGTTTTGATTGTATTAGTATATATATCATTAACTAAATATTGTATATTCAAATCTTGTTTAAATACAATCAAAACAAAAAAAAAGAGGCCTGAATTTACTTGTGTCGAACAGTGCCGGATTGGAGAAGATGATCACGAAACTATATGGAGCACCAGTTCTTGAAACATACTCCGTAAGACATTTGGTGTGTGGGTTGATGGGGAAAGAGCAAACACCTATTTCAGCGTACCAGAGGAAGTTTAAGGGATAGAGGATTCCAGGGAAGATTAGATATTGTTGGATGACGGAGTTTAATTAACGGAAGATTAATGGCGAGGTTGCTTCAGAAATACTAACCGTCCGTACAAGGTTTTCCTTGTAATGTACAACCCTCTATTGCAATAGATTACACCAACACATTTTTAATACCCCAAAGCCCCTTACCCTCATTGGCTATTATAAGATTTTGAGATATATATTCAATCAATACTCCACACTTATTGAAATGTTCAGTGACGGTGTTCAATGCCCATATTTAATGCCCACAAACCTTAAATTCAATATAAAACATAATTAAAAAAATAAAAATAAAAACCAAGAATGAGGGGGACAAATGAGATTATAGTGTATCACTTTAATAAGTAATAAATTCATTAATTCCAAAATGGAAAAACTATGGTTACGAAGGGATTGAGAGGTGGATCCCGCCACTCACAAAAATAATGAAGAAAGAAACCTAAAACACAAAAAAGAAAAAAAATCGAGCCAAATAATTGAATTTGAGGAATCAAATAAACAACAGAGACCTAGATTCGTCCTCTCCATTAAACTCGGTCAGAAAAGCTTGAATAGCATTGTGAACAATCTTCCTCATGACTATGATACAGATCAGGTTACCTGAATTAGTATGAAGAACAAGTAACGAGAAATGTACAGATCAAATGAGGAGAAAGGAATGAATGTGAAGAAGAAGTCTGTTATTCATTTCATATCCAAAATGATCAATACAATCCGTATATATCTCAATCAGAATTACAACAAGAAGTCAACTAACAAACTAACCCCTAACTGACTTGTACACGTGTCCTCTGCTTATTACAACGCCTACACATATACACTATTTATCTCTAATTAAGCTAAGCTGCATCAATGCTCCCCTCTAGAGAAATGACTTGTCCTCAAGTCACATTATTATAAAAGCCAGGATATAACACTTTGATAGAGTCTGACCATTCCCAGGTCGCATCCTCCTTTCTTTGTCCCTTCCAATGAATTAGAAACTTGACTCTAGCAGCATTCCCATGTTTAACCAACTGTCTCTCCAAAATAGCTTCAGGCTCCACCACACATTCCTTAGACATCCCATGTAGCCAGTCTGGTATATGGGGTTTTGCTGGTAACTGTCCTCTGAATTCCTTCAATTGGGATACATGGAAAGTGTTATGTATTCTAGCATCAGCTGGCAGAACTAATTGATAAGCTACCTTACCAACCACCTTGCTTATTTGAAATGGGCCATAGAATTTTGGTGACAACTTTTCATTGGTCCTTGCTTCCACAGAATGCTGCCTATAAGCTTGTAATTTAAGCCAAACCCAATCTCCCAATTCAAATTTCCTCTCAGACCTATGCTTATCAGCCTGGACTTTCATCCGGTTTTGTGCCTTTTCCAACTGACTCTTAAGCATTTTAATCATACTCTCCCTTTGTTGTAAAGATCTATCAACTGCTTCAACATTGGTTTCACCAGCCAAATAGGGTAAATGCAGAGGTGGAGGCTGATTGTACACAGCTTCATATGGAGTCATTTGAATGGATGAATGGAAAGAAGTGTTATACCACCACTCAGCTAAGGGTATCCACTTACACCATTCAGCAGGCTTCTCATTACACATACATCTCAAGTAATTTTCAAGGCATCTATTCACAACTTCAGTCTGGCCATCTGTTTGTGGATGAAAGGAAGTAGAAAGCAACAAATCTACTCCCTGTATAGTGAAAAGAGCATTCCAGAAAGTGCTAAGAAATATAGAACCTCTGTCACTCACTATAGTTCTAGGCCACCCATGCAATTTGAAAACATTGTCAAGATAACACTGAGCCACCTCAACTGCTGAAAAGGGGTGTTTGAGGGTCATGAAATGAGCATATTTGCTCATTCTATCAACTACTACAAAAATAGTGTCTTTTCCCCCAGATTTTGGCAACCCTTCTACAAAATCCATAGATATATCCATCCAAACATCTTTAGGAATAAGAAGAGGCTGCAGTTTTCCAGGATATGCTGCATTGTCATATTTACAAGCCTGGCACACTGTACATGCTCTTATAAATGCATGGACCTGTTTGTTGATTCCCTTCCAATAGAATAAGTGGCGAATTTTCTGAATAGTAGCATCCCTTCCTGAATGCCCTCCCATAGCTGAACTGTGTGCCCATTGCAGCACCTTTTCCTTTACCAAATTATCTTTCCCTATGATAATTCTTCCTTTTTTTCTTATCACCCCATCCATTAAAGTGTATTCTTCATACTTGTTGTTAGGACTGGCCTCTAATTTGATCATCAACTCCTGTATCCAATCGTCCCCTTGATAACTCCCTTTGATCAATTCCAGTAAATTTGATTTAATGGCAGATACTGCGAGACATAACAGTTCAGCACCTGTCACTCTAGAGAGAGCATCAGCTACTCTATTCTCCACCCCACTTTTATACTGGATCTCATATCTGAACCCCATTAATTTAGACAGCCAGAACTGTTGAAATGGAGTAGATACCTTTTGCTCTAACAGCCACTTTAAACTCTTTTGGTCAGTTTTGATAACAAAAGACTGACCAAACAAGTATTGCTCCCATTTTTGTACTGCAAACACTAATGCTAGCAACTCTTTTTCATATACTGATAATTTCTGCCACCTTGTCCCCAAAGATCTAATGATGAATGCCAATGGGTGCCCATCCTGCATTAAAACAGCTCCTATGCCATTATTGGAAGCATCAGTTTCCACTACAAACTGCTTGTCAAAATTGGGCAAAGCCAATACTGGAGCAGTAGTTAATGCTTCCTTCAGTTTCTCAAATGCTTTAGTTGCTTCATTGTTCCATTGAAATGGCCCCTTCTTCAGCAAGTCAGTGAGTGGTTTAGAAAGCACTGCATAACTTCTGATAAATCTTCTATAATATCCAGCCAAACCTAAGAAACTTCTGAGTTGTTTCAAAGAAGCTGGGATAGGCCATCTCACTATTGATTCAATTTTTCTAGGATCTGTCTCAACTCCCTTACCAGATATATAGTGGCCCAAGTATTCCACTTTCTGAATTCCAAAAGCACACTTACTCATTTTAGCATATAGCTTATGTTGCCTTAAAACTTCCAACACTTGCTGAAGATGAGTCTTGTGTGTCTCCAAGTTAGGGCTGTATATTAGAATGTCATCAAAGAAGATTAACACAAACTTCCTCAAGAATTCTCTGAATATATGGTTCATAAAAGCCTGAAAAGTAGCTGGTGCATTAGTCAACCCAAAAGGCATGACCAGGAATTCAAAATGCCCATAATGAGTCTTGAATGCAGTCTTGAATATGTCATCCTTATGCACTCTCAACTGATGATACCCAGCTCTTAAATCAATCTTTGAGAATAATTGTGATCCTGATAATTCATCAATCAGTTCCTCCACTACTGGGATAGGGAACTTATCCTTTATGGTCTGATTATTTAAAGCCCTGTAATCAGTACACATTCTCCAATCCCCATCTTTTCTTCCCACCAATACCACTGGTGAAGCATAGGGTGAAGCACTCGGTTGGATAGCATCTTTCTGCAACAATTCTTTTACCTTTTCCTCAATTATATCCTTCTGTTTTAAGGGGTATCTATAAGGCCTCACATTCACAGGCTGAGATCCCTCCTTTACAGGAATTCTATGATCAAAAATTCCTCTACTTGGTGGTAATCCCTGGGGTTCCTCAAAAACATCTCCATATTGACGTAGTATCACTTGCAAATCTACTGGTGTAACATGCACCTTTGAATCATGAACCATATTTATGCCAAAATGTGTTTCCTCCTGCCCCTCTTCTTTTTCAACCTCCTGAGCATAACATTGAATTAGGTATAACTGATTAGCTTGGTTGAACTGCTTCTTGGTGCCTTGCATATCCCTCATTTCTCCTCTCTTTTGTCCCCTTAAAACCACCTTATGCCCTTTATGTTCAAACTTCATACAAAGATCCTGAAAGATCCAATTAATCTCTCCCAATGTACTCAACCATTGTACCCCTAATACCATATCATATCCTCCCAAGGGTAGCACCAAAATATCCCCAGTGAAGTAGGTGTTCTGCATCTTCCATGTAAAGTTTCTGCAAACATAGTTACACTCTGTATGGGATCCATCTGCCACAGCCACAGTCATAGTATCCACTTTTTCTAACCTACACCCCAATTTTTTAGCCATGTTTAAGCTCAAAAAATTGTGTGTACTCCCTGAGTCCACCAAAATCAGGACTCTCTTCTTATCTACATACCCAGTTAACCTCATGGTTCTGTAATCTGAGTAGCCATTCATGGCATGGAAAGATATCAAGGGTTCTTCCTCCTGCATCATAAACTCACTAGTACTTTCTTGTAACTGCCTCCCCTCACTTCCATTATCCTCCTCTTCTGTATCCCCTTTGATCTCCACCAAGAACAACTGTGTACCTTTGTGATTACACACATGCTCTTTACTGTAGGGTTGATCACAATAATAACACAATCCTTTGGCCCTTTTTTCAGCCCTATCATATGCAGACACAAATTTCCTTGGCATGGATACATTATTACTCTTAGCCACATATTGAGGAAGCTTAGTATTCTGGATAGGAGTAGGCAGGATTGGTGTTTGCAGTATAGATTTATTCAAAACCATTTTCTGTGAACTACCACCTTTGGATTGTATAGTAATAGCTTCAACTGTATCATCCTGAAATCTAGCAAATTCAATGGCTTCTGCTATAGTTCTGGGATTAAAGGCCTTAACAAATGATTTAAGTGTAGGCTTCAATGCAGCTAGAAAACAATCCAAGAAATAGCTGGGTGGTAGTTTTGGGTTTCTCTGTACCATTGCAGCCTTCAGATTTTCAAATTCATCTATAAAAGCTTCTAAAGACCCTGTTTGTTTCAGTGTATTGAATTTTTCCACAGTTTTATTACCCAGATTATCATTGAATCTAGCCCCCAAGTCTACTATAAACTGTTTCCATTTCAATCGTTTATGAGAAGATACATAACTACCAAACCAACTAGCAGCCCTTCCTTCTAAGTATAAAGAGGCTAGGTTAACTCTTTGCTTGTCAGGAATATTACAAAGCTTGAAGTACCTCTCACATTTCTGAATCCACAACTTGGCGTTCTGCCCTTCAAAAGTAGGAAATTCTACTTTCGGAATGAACCTGAATGTATGCTGATGAGTCCCAGGTGATTTTTCATTCTTGCTTTCATCATCTTCCTCTGAAGATGTATTCTCCCCCTCGTCTTCCTGCGATTCATCTTCGGATTCCTCCGAATTGATAGTCTTCTTTTTCTTCTGGATCCCAACCACTTTCTTCATAATTTTGCTCATCATATCCATCATGACCTTATTCTGATGTTCGAGCTTTTGATCAAACTCCATCTGCATATTCTTTAAGGTTTCATCCATATCGGAATTAGAATTCCGAGTTACCACCATCCTCGGCAATCACAACCAACTATAGTACTCGGATCAGAAGTCTCTGATACCAATGATACAGATCAGGTTACCTGAATTAGTATGAAGAACAAGTAACGAGAAATGTACAGATCAAATGAGGAGAAAGGAATGAATGTGAAGAAGAAGTCTGTTATTCATTTCATATCCAAAATGATCAATACAATCCGTATATATCTCAATCAGAATTACAACAAGAAGTCAGCTAACAAACTAACCCCTAACTGACTTGTACACGTGTCCTCTGCTTATTACAACGCCTACACATATACACTATTTATCTCTAATTAAGCTAAGCTGCATCAGACTAACGATCGTTGGTGATCGGATCATCGCATAGCCATCGCCGTCCATCCCTGGTTGAAGTACTCTGTCGATTGCCGCTGAAACCCTCCCCACCCATGCACAGGTACGACCTCGACTACAACCTCTAGGCGACGGAGACGTTGCTTCCATATCGGTGTGGATTCCAGAACGGCGTCGATGCTTCCTATGGACTCCTTTAGGCGACACGGCTCCAAGACGGATGGTTGCTTTTAGATCAGCGAAGAAGCTCTTGGGCCAATGCAGATTGGCTACAGTTAGGGTATTAGGAGATTACTATTTTATAATAACACAGTGAAAGGTTATAAGTGTCCATTAAAATTATTTATTTTATATTAATTTCGAATTTTAATTAAAGATGATCAATTTTAATATTATTTTGGGAAAAAAACTAGTTAGGTCATAGATGGGTAAACTCATTGAGTTTTAGTCATACCTAGGGTAATTATTTCTATTACTTATGATATAATCAGTGCCCCCGCTTCTTGACATTTGAATGACTACGAAGCTATGATGAAGTGATTTTATACAATCAGACATGTTTTTGACAGGTTAATTCTTTGAAAAGTGGCATTGGGGCTATTTTTTGTGAAGTACGAAATATCTTTTTCCAAAATTAGAATTCAATTATATGACGAGACTTCTAATATGTGTGGTGAGCTTAATGGATTTAAGATTATCTTAAAAGAAATTCCATACACAAGATATATTCATTATTTTCTTACCAATAATTACAATTAGTTGTTGTGGCTATTGCACAAAAAAAGAAGTTTGTGAATACCTTCTTTGGATATTTCTTCATGGTTATGTTACTAAAATGTTGGGATCCTCTTGTAATTAAAGGGCGTACGTATTCGGACAAAAACAACATGATTCCATAAGAGAGTTATTAGAAAAGGGTGTAGTAGTAACAAACGGGAGATGATTGAATCAAGAAATTAAAGTAGTTTAGCTCGCCCGGGAGTTACATGTTAGGTTTCACAATTTAATCCCAAGTTGATGGAGGAATTTTGGACACCGTAATTCGGTGGCATGACGTGTAACGTTGGACACTATCCTAATTCTAAATCAAAATTCTTATTGTTTGTAGTACAAAACCAACTGGAATTCTAATCCAAAACCAGAAAGGTGCCAAGATGATTCAATTCTAATTCATATGAAGTATTATCTTTCTTTCAAGAAACTGAACATTGTTATTTAGAATTATTTTAATGGGTTAAAAACTAGACCTGTACGTTGTACATAGATGTAAATCATTTGAAACTAAAATTGAATAACCTGTTTTTTGTTTTATAAAAAGGAAAAATTGAAAATAATAATCCCAACTATTGCCGGTCCGCTAACAATAATCCCAACTATTGATTATTTTTGTATAATCCCAACTATATGGACCATCCGTCAATAATGGTCCATGACTGGATATTACCTGCTATAACAGGTAAATTTTAATAGAAATTAAGCGTAAAAATTAAAAGTTAGGATTATTTATAGGGATTACGTGCTATATCTCTGCTCATCCACTTTAGAAATTATAGGAATTTATTTATAACTGGTTACGTCGGACCATTATTGGCAGAAGGTCCCTAAAGTTGGGATTATTCTAAAATAATCGATAGTTGAGATTATTATGAGCGGACCGCCAATAGTTGGGATTATTACTATCAATTTTTCCTTAAAAAAATGTCTACACATTGAATAGATTAGTCTCACACCCGACCAAGTCCGTCTCCATCCATACAATAGTGCCCCCGCATGAGAAAAGTTTTAGGTCTGCCATTGAAGATCATCTAGCTAGGATTTCTTAGAAGCCTTATATCCCTAAAATGCTATAGACACTAGATGAGGGCAGCTACGATTGAGACGAAACTGCATAGAGTGGGCTGAACTCGACGAAAATTAGCCAACAACGGGTCCCTAATTCTAATAATTTTAGCGGGTCTTAATAGCAGATTTACTCAGCGAATTTGACTTACGGAATAATTGACATGATCATTGTACTCTTCTTCTATTTTAATAAAGTTTTTCTTTATTTAAAAAAAAAGTTGTAAAAAGATATTCGGTAATTTAATTGTTTGGCGCAACAATTAGTAGGAAATGCTCTATTTCAAAACGATAACTCAAAAACATTATTACCGAAAGGCTATTTACCAAATTGCGTTTTTTAGTGAAAACGTCAAAATGAATCAAATTGCAATTTTTTTCCCTAACGACATTTTTTAAACACCCCAATATCTCCTTCAAATAAATGGTATGACCTTATGAAATTATGAAGCTATATGACTCGAAGGGCATCAGTTTTTTATTCTTTAGGCCTTCAAATTTAGAACTCCTAATTTTGGACTCCTAATTCCTTGTAGTGATTCACAATATGGGGGTAAAATGGGTAATAGGATTGAGGGTTCTAAATTTGAAGGATGGAGTTGGCTCCCTCAAATTAATTGGAAAACAAAACGTAAAAGGGGTGGGGGCAGACAAGGTGCTGCGCAGAGGGGAAGACGGCGATTTAATTGAATTGCATGATGTCACGATGACATCATGCTGGTGTCATTGAGCACTCCCCAGGGCTCTAGGTTGTTTTTATTTTAAAAAAACGGTATATCCAACGGCTATGATGATTTTGACACTGTTTGAACGGGAAAAAAATTAATCCAACGACTGAAATTGAAATCCAACGGTTAAAGTAATTTATTTTATTTTCTCATTATTTTTAGGAAAAATGGAAAATACTCCCTCCGTATCAAATTAATTGACCCGTTTCTTTTTCACGCAGTTTAAGACAATTACTGTAGACTTTATTAAAAGTAAGAGGTTTTTGGTACTGTAGCGACACTATAGCGGTACTGTAGCAGTACTGTAGCTGCTTTTTGAGTGGGATTCTTTCCAAAAAGGGAAATGGGTCAATTAAATTGATACACCAAAAAAGGAAAGTGGGTCAATTAATTTGATACGGAGGGAGTAATAATCCCAACTATTGTCGGTCCGCTAACAATAATCCCAACTATTGATTATTTTTGTATAATCCCAACTATATGGACCATCCGCCAATAATGGTCCATGACCAAATATTACCTCCTATAAAAAGTGAATTTTAAATAGAAATTAAGCGTAAAAATTAAAAGTTGGGATTATTTATAGTGATTACTTGTTATATCTCTTCTCATCTACTTTAGAAATTACATGAATTTATTTACAGGGACCATTATTGGCGGAAGGTCCCTAAAGTTGAGATTATTCTAAAATAATCAATAGTTGGGATTATTATAAGCGGACCGCCAATAGTTGGGATTACTACAATCAATTTTTCCTATTTTTAATTAATATTTTGACCGAAATTCCTATATAAACACCTCATTTCTTCCTATTTTAATCACACATCTCTCATCTATCTCATTCTTCATCATACGATAGTATTTTCTTTACAATCTAAATTTTTGTGATGTCTTCATCAAGAAGAGGTGCTAATTGGAGTGTTATTGAGGATGTTGCTCTATTGGCATTGGCATTGGCATAAATCAACCCGGGGAGAGTTTTTGGGGCCGAATTCACGTATCATTTTCGCAAAAATGTAACGTTCCAATGTGAAAAGAGAATCCAATGTGATTTGAAAAGATACAAAAAGTTGAGAAGGGAATCCAATGTATTATGGATAGACACAAACTTGAGAAGAGAATCCAATGTGTTTGAAATAACTCAGCAAAAAACGTAAAAAAAAAAAGAATTAGTGAAATTTATTTACTTTTTACATCGAAATGTGTCTTTTTTATTTTATAATTAATCAGAGAAAAAATTAAAAGGAAAACATTACTTATAATAATTTAATTAATATTTTACTAAATTGATATGTAAAAAAATGTGCAGAGTGTATTTTATTGACGGTGCTGAAATACAGAGAAATGAGTCAAAACACTGTTTTCAAATCGACGGAGTTCATATAGACTCTTACCCCACCCCAAATGGTCTAATAGATTAGAAAATCAATCTTAACAAGTTGTCTTATGTTTTGAATTAATGTGATTGTTTAGTGGTGGCCTAGTGGGCCGGAACTTGCAAACAATGGTTAGTATCAACACTAATGATTTGAAAGTCCAAAACAAGAATACAAATACCACGACCATGCCCCACAGACTGAAGCTGTGGAGCAGAGAGAAGTGGCGTCACGTTATCCACTTCCCCTCCATAAAATTCACAAACACATGATATCTGTTCGATCTATATCCAATCTCAACTCTTTCTTCACTCTCCGTACGTTAACCAAAACTTCTTTTTATTCGTAATGAACCTGAAGTTATTCCAGATATAGCAAACTACAGGATGATGATAAACCTCTCATCTTCTCCACCTGTTGCTGCTTCTTCTAATTTATTACTCGCCAGATTAACAAATTCAAAGGCACCCACTTCACCATACCATACAAGAAACAAAACCCCGATTCCAAAATTATCACTTCACTGCTCATTTTCTTCTTTAAGCTTCTTCAAGAGTCAATTCCCTCGTGGTAGGAGGGGAAATTTCAAGCATCACGCCGTAGCAGGATTGGATTTCAGCGCGTTTCAGGATGCACAGTCAGTTCTTGAGGCAGCTGGAGTATTGACCGCCATCATCATAGTCCATGAGAGTGGCCACTTTTTGGCAGCTTATCTCCAGGGCATTCATGTAAGTAAGTTTGCGGTTGGGTTCGGTCCAATTTTAGCCAGATTCAATTCCAAGAATGTGGAGTATTCAATTAGAGCATTTCCTTTAGGTGGGTATGTTGGATTTCCTGATAATGACCCGGATAGCGGTATTCCACCAGATGATAGGAATCTGCTAAAAAACAGACCTATTATGGACAGAATGTTTGTTATTTCAGCCGGTGTGATTGCTAATATAGTGTTTGCTTATGTTATAATCTTTACCCAAATTATATCAGTTGGATTGCCTGTTCAAGAGGCCTCCCCTGGTGTGCTTGTTCCAGATGTTAAGCCATTTTCAGCTGCTAGCCGAGATGGTATAGCCCCTGGTGACATCATTCTAGGTGTTAATGGAGTTGATTTCAGCCAAACGGGACCTAATTTGGTTTCTGAGGTTGTTGATGTGATTAAGAAAAGCCCTACTAGAAATGTGTTGCTGAGGATAGGGAGAGGAGAGGAAAGGATGGACATCAATGTCACTCCGGATATGAATTCGGATGGTACGGGTCGCATTGGGGTACAATTAACGCCGAACTATAAGCTTTCAAAAGTTAGCCCGAAGAATATATTTGAAGCATTTGGTTTCACGGGAAGTGAATTTTGGGCACTTACGTCTAATGTGCTAGGCGGTTTGAAACAGACCTTTTTAAACTTCTCTCAGTCTGCAAGTAAGGTTTCGGGCCCTGTAGCGATTATAGCTGTTGGTGCTGAGGTGGCAAAGTCAAATATTGATGGTCTATATCAATTTGCTGCAATTTTGAACCTTAACCTTGCTGTGATAAATATTCTTCCTTTGCCTGCTCTTGATGGGGGTTCATTGGCTTTGTTACTCATAGAAGCGGCTAGAGGTGGGCGGAAGCTTCCGCTTGAAGTTGAGCAACGTATTATGTCATCCGGAGTGATGGTAGTCCTAGTTCTTGGAGTTTTCCTTCTTGTGCGAGACACACTCAATCTTGACTTCATGAAAGATTTATTGTAATGGTTTGGAGAAGTGTTCAAATGCAGGTAGCTCTTGGACCTTCTCTATGTTTTCTAGTAGTTCACAGCAATTTGGATACTCAAGCTAAATCTCCATATCATATTTCTCGTGCATATTTGTAGAATAATGACATTACTTTTATGTACCACACATTCACACATTCACACTGATTGCAAACACATGATAAATTGCATTGAGACTAAAAGATCAATCTGACACAAATCAACACGAGAATCAGCCAAAGTCTTATACGGAGTGTGTAAAATTGGTCATATTGATCAGACCAACCATGAAAGCTGTGTGTTTTTACGTATTAGTTGGATTGACTAATCGTTTGCGTTTATTTGTATTCGGTACTAAATTAGGACTAGTGATTCTATCTAAGACTTGTTAGAGTTTAATTGTCTAGCTAACAGAATGGACAACCCAAAGCCTTGATATATGTAAGTTTGTGTATATGTAGGGGAATAGCCCAGAGTCTGTATGGCTCTATATATGTGTCTATATATTTGGCTACTGAATAATGATTTAACAAGTTCTTTCTGAATCTTTTGATAATTTTGTTAAAACTCAGTATGAGTAAAGTCCAGGCTTTAGAAAAATGCTGGTTTTATATTCTTTTTGGAGCCTAATCTTAAAGTTATGGAGAACAAGATCAAAAACCTAGATGTGTCTCGTAAATTTATTTCTGGAAAACCAATGACAAAAATATTGGTATTTGTTTGTACAAATATATGTAATTTGAATACATGAAAAAACTTGTAGATATCTAAAATCGAAATGGGAGAAGTTTTTTTTAAAACATAACCCCATTTAATTTTTTTTTGGAGTATGGTGATATTATTAATATTTCTTATTATCTTGATACTTCCAGATATTTCTCAAAATGTTACTCTATTTTTAATTATTACGGAGTACTTGATACTGGTTTATACTTCACAGATATCCCAAGGAAATTGTGCTACGGCCTCCTACCTCCGAGACCTCAATATATAGAACTTTTGATGGAAAATTTGGAAACATTGGCAAGTGAAACATTACACAGTTTTCCATTATCATCAGTTTGATGCATCTCCAGGTGAGCAAACTGATCCCGCCTTTCTTCAGACACACATTGACACGTGATGACGACTTGTAGTAATCTTAACTTTTTGAGAATTAATTCTCATTCATGTACCCCTTAACAAGCCACTTCATGTCTATTAAACTCTTTCTGACAATCTAATATTACCAATGGTAAATTGTTAAAGACTTAAAGGTCCTTGAGTGTTTTTTTTAAATACAATGAGGGCGTCCAGACTACTTTTGACCCCCATAATTGCCCTCTAGAGGGGGTTCTGAACTAGTGACCGGAATCAATTGAACCCGAGAAGGTTGGTCCTGAAGTTCTTAAATAGCTCATGTGCTTGTGAATTATGGTATCATTGCTATGTGATGTTCGTTGTTGCTGTTTCTCTCTATATGATTAATACATGGGTTGTAATTCTCTTTTTTTATGGAGAGACTTTAAAGGCATCGATTCTGTTTCTTTTACCTGGTTTTGAAAACATTCAACACTTGTCTGGGTAACAGCTTTGCACAAAACCATGTTGTGAGTGTATACACGCCATGACACAATGTATAGAGAACCAGGCAAGCCCGGTCAACTTGGAAACGGTTACCGAGTTGCCCCGATTAGTATGTTACTTGAAAAAGGCAATTATACAGTTATACCTAGGGGTGGTTCGGTACGGTATACCTTATATTTTTTCTCATACCTTTGCCATACCAAAACTTTCGGTATGCAAAATTTGCATACCTTTACCTTACCGAAGTTTCGGTATACCGCATTTCGGTATACCGAAGTTTCGGTTCGGTAACGGTACGGTATCGGTAAATTACCGTGCATGTCTCCCAATACAAAAAATTATCATAGACTAACAAAATATAGTAAATCGTTATTACTAGCGACATATTAAATCTATTATTAAAATGTTACGAAATACAATTAATAATCTATTGATGTCAATTCAATATTGAACAATAATTATAATTAGTATATTTAAGCAGTTCAACATACCACATATTATAAAGTAACACATTCTCCTAAAATAACTTGAACAATATAGATATAATTAAATTAATAGCGATCTCTAACAAAAATAAATAAAACTATTCAAACAACATGGATATAAAATTATTTATTCCTAATATGAAATTGTGTATTTAGTCATTTTTATAATTTTTTAAAAATTGAATAAGACTTTCGGACAAAGTTGTGTGTCTCGACTCGCTGAATCCCTATGTAGATACACTTGTCACATAAGTGTATCTCTCTTCACTCGTCAGCTACTTAGCGGCCCAGCCATCACGACTTGCAAGCTCTTGGAACAAGATGGACTTGTTTCTTGACATTTGTACATTACTCATTAGTCATTTAAGATTAGCGTAGTAGAAGCCTATAAGGTTATAGTGGGTTTGAGAAATTGGGCTTTTATTTTTGTATTTTTGTATTTGTAACCAACTTAAGTATTAATTTTGGGCTTCAAAATTGTAATGGATTTCTAAAATATATTAAAATTAAAAGTAATTGTTGAGTAGGGAGTCGGTACGGTATTATACCGGTATACCGCGGTATTTGAAAACATTTATCGTTACCGTACCGAAATAGACCGGTACGGTATGATACCGTACCGAAAATGACGGTATACCAATATTTCGGTATTTTCCGGTATTTTTCGGTACGGTAAGTGCGGTATACCGATATTTCGGTATTTTTGCCCACCCCTAGTTATACCCATATTTGTTTTAAGAGAGGTAAACAAAGTAATCATGTAATATTTTTCAGTCAGAAAAAGAATAAACACTACTTCCTCATTCCATTTACTCGTTTCAACCATTTGTAATGATATTTGAGAGTTGCAAAAGAGGTGTATAGTGTAAAAAAGCCAAAAAATTAGAGAAAGAAGATGAAAAATTAATAGAAGTTGGATACGTAAGATGAAACAACAATGCCTATGTTTTTTATACATTTTTATTTGCAACTAAAAAGGTGAAACAAGTAATACGTAATAACTGTTAAGCTATCTCATGGCAGGAAGCCGGGAAATGTCTCCCTTCCCTGTCTCCCTCATGAGAAAAGGGTATCCATGTCCATCTGTGTGGTTTAAGCAAAACTTAGAGCTATCTCTAATGAGAATATGAATTGCTTAAAAAGGCACTGTCACATCTGTCAAAATTGAGGTAAATTTAGTCTCTCCAACAATAACGTGTATATGTCCTGTGTTGTTGAGCTGGAAACGAAAAACCCCACAATCTCAACTTCTCTTTCGATTTTCAGCAAGCCTAGCTCCCTAACATTGTGACTCAGCAAAAAAAATAGTTTCCTGGTGAAATTTCCTGGCGAAATTTAAGGTGGCAAGTGAAAACATTTCTGTCAAACTCCTTTTACTTATTTCATCTTTGTATATGCGTGAAACTCTAAAAGTAATCCAGATTTCTTCTTCCTTATTCGTTTGGTTGAATTATGAGTGACAAACACATTAACAATGCAATGGCTTCATCATTTTCTCAATTTGAATAGTACATTCCATTCATATTCATATATGTTGAAGGTTTTACTAGAGTCACGTTTTCTCTTTTACGGGAATGTTATTAGTTGAGTTACAATCAATTTATTTTGTTCAAATTGTAGTGTTGAAAACCGAATACAATTAAAGACTCTTTGATCCTCCTACGGAATCAAAATAAATAATCTACATGACTTCCGGTTTCATACTCTGTATGTATGTGCGGCGTTGCAGGGCATGTGTCTGTCAGTGTGTGTGAAATATGCAGATGTGAAGCGAGTGAGGTGTAACCTGCATTTCTAGTTATGCCTTTGAAGATGAAAAACACTAGCAAAAGAGTTGTTTACTTATGTATAAACCTGCGTTTGTTAGTCACTACAACATCTAACTGGACCACGCTCAACGATTTCTTTTCGATTCTTGGTTGAAACATTATGGGCAAACTCAGCACAGTATGTCCCATTGTGCATCATTAAGCGTTCCAACTCTTGGACATTATGCTTAAGGAACTTCTTGAACTATGCACAAAAAAAGATGGTCATGTTTTTGTTTCCTAAATAGGAGTAACAAACTGCAGTACTACCAAAACATGATAATAATTACTCATGTTTAGGGAATAAAAACATGACAATCCTACTTTGAAATATACAAACATTTTTACTTCTATTTAAGTCAATTCCCTATTTTATATAGTAATTTCTCTAAATAAGACTAAAAGCTCGTTTGGTAACACTATAATTGGCTAAATCAAGTGATTCTGTTGAAATTCATGAAGTTTTGATGAAAGTGGCTAGATTGATTGATTCTGCTGATTTATGGGGGTATTAAAATATACGGAGTATTTTATTAATTAAACTAACAAAAATTATACTCCATATAAAAAATAGCTAAAATAAGTTCAACCTTACTTATTTTTATTACTTCGTATTATACAATTCAGAACGAAAATTACATATTTGGCAAAAAGTTGACTAATAAGGCAAGCCAAACCCGCTCTAAAAGTGAATGAAAGTGCACTAGTGGAACTATACCATTACACTTACTTAAGTAAGACTTGTTTGATCATATTATAAATGTAAAAATGTTCTCAATTAGAAATGAATTAATCTCATTTTATGAAGAAAACAATAATTATGGTATTTATGCATTTATGAATGTTTTAGTTCTATTTTTTTTTTGTATTTTAAACCATTGACTAATTAGAGCTTTATGTAACTGTATTTTGCTATTTTTAGACATGCGAGCCAAACACGCTCTCTGTCGCTACACACGTATTGAAATACTTTTGAAAAAGAGGAAATGTAAAATGGAGCATGATACTCCGTAAATACTACTGTGAGGTGAAAATTGAAAAGGAGTGGAGAAAGGAAAGTGCGGGCGTAAAAAAATGTAGCATGAAGCTTGCAAGCCGGGACGAGAAGTAAGCTCACACCTATCATTCTATAAATCTGCCCAGCAGGCACCTCCCCCTCTCATCCTTTCCATCTTTCTCTTTCTCAGCCATATCTCTGTTTTTCTGTATTTTCCATCCAAAAAGAAAACATTTTGGATCCCATCATTTATTAGTTCCAACCAAAAACAGAAGATCGATCGATCAGCTAGCTGCTGCACTAGAGCGGTTATATATGACGTCGTCGGATGGTGGAGCAATGAAAAGCGGTGGCCAGGGAAGGAACCGGCAGATGCTGAAGAAGGGGCCGTGGACGACGGCAGAGGACGCGATTCTGATGGAATACGTGAAGAAGCACGGCGAGGGGAATTGGAACGCCGTCCAGAGGAACTCCGGGCTGATGAGGTGCGGTAAGAGCTGTAGGCTAAGGTGGGCCAATCATCTCAGGCCTAATCTGAGGAAGGGCGCCTTTTCTCCCGAGGAAGAACGTCTCATTGTTCAGCTTCATTCCAAGCTCGGCAACAAGTGGGCTCGCATGGCGGCTCAGGTGATTATATAAATAGCATCAAAATCTCATAGACAAAGTTAGTCACCATCCCTTTTTGTCTAAAAATACTCTGTATGATAAAATATGACACATTCAATTCTTAAAAAGGAAAGTTTTATAAGTAACGGGTGTGTTTGGCATTTAACTGTTAGCGGATAGCAGAATAGTAGATTATGTTAGTGGGTTGCTAATAGTAAATCCAGTCAGCAGATTTGACTAGCGGAATAAGTTGATGGATTGTCAGAAGATATTTGATAATTTAGTTGTTTGGACATAAAAATAGTAAAAAAAAAACGGTCATATTTCAAAACGTTAACCCAAAACTATCATATTTAAAGCATTTCTATGCCAACGGTTTCGTCCACAAAAGATAGTGTCGAACAGTTATTTATCAAACAACGTTTTCACTAGGTGAAAATGCTAAAAAAGTTCAAATCGTCATTTTTTGTCTGAAATGTCATTTACCAAACACCCCCAATATTTTCAATAAAACCAAATAATACGTAAAATTAGAATAACAAATTGATTTCTATTATTCATTAGTATTTGGGGTGTACCTTAATTATCTAAGAGCCTTCTTCTAAATTAGTTTTATTAGTTTAAAAGGGTTATATGATTCCCGAAAATTATTAGCAAGTTGAATTGATTTGTGTATGTGTATGTGTAGTTGCCGGGGAGAACAGATAACGAGATAAAGAATTATTGGAATACTAGGCTAAAGAGGAGGCAGAGAGCTGGATTACCCATTTATCCTCAAGAGATTCAACCCCAAAACTCATACTATCCCAATGCCCAGATCCTGATGTCCACCTCTTCTTCATCTCCCCTGTCTGCGCTTCTATCAGCGCCGCCGCCGCCGCCCAAGCCCGCCGCCGCTTACAATCCCTCTATGTCCATGTACGACCACATGTTGGACCGTTCTCCGGCGGCCTTGAAATCTCCCGCTCCACCTCCCCATACCCATAACTCCCATCATTTCAAGTTTATCACACACTCTCCGCACGGTGGTCTTGCTCTGACGTTGGCCTCATCCTCCTCCTCGGCGGCGGCCAATAAACAGTTTGCTCAGGCGGCACCGCTTCCGTTCCCGTTCAGTTCCCTCTATCCAACCTTCGCCGGCTGCGGTTTCTTCGCGAGTCCAGCGGGAATGAACATACAAGAGCGACCTTCAATCCAAATCGCCGTGCAAACAACGGCCACCCCGGTAAGATCTTCCGGGACTCTTTGCCCGGCGGCGGTGACCGTCGAGGCTGAGGATGATGACTGCGACGAAGCTGACCACCCGGATTTATCGCGGAGGAACAGTGGATTATTGGACGATTTATTGCGCGAGTCTCATTCTTTGGCGCGAGTTAACAAAAATTATTCTTCAGATGGAAACGGGAAACACAAATCTACGATCGGAAATCAAGAAGTGGTGCTTAGTTTTGGCTGTGAAGGTTTGATTTTCAAACTAAAATACTCCCTTTATCCTTTTTTAGCGTCAAAACCAGATATCATTAATTTAACAAATCGTTAGCCAAATGGCTATACTCCCTCCATCCTTAGAACTTTACTTTTCAAAAATTAATGATCATAAATTTTGATTAATGGTTTTAATTTCTACATTAATTTATGAATTATTAGTCTCTATTTTTAACATAGAGCATTTTCATATTTTCATACTCCCTCCGTATTTATATGTTCTCTACAATAGCTTTTGGCACAATGTTTTAGGAGAAAAAAGTAGGAGTAATGAATAGTGTAGAAAATGTAGGGGAGAAGATGAAAAAGTAGAAAAGAGAAGATGAAAAATTAAAAAAGTCAGAATAGTTGAGTATTTTTTAAAGGAAAAATTTAGCAAAAACGGAAAGTGTGCCAAACTTTTAAATACATCCCAAAAAAGAAAGTGTAGCAAACTTTAAAATACGGAGGGAGTACTTAGGATCATAAATAACGAGTTTTAACGAAATAATACATATAATATTTAAATGATGACTAAAGTTATTATAAATATATGATTATCCCAACTATTATTTAAAATTAAACATAATCATGGTGACTGAAGTTACTATTATAATCAGTAAAGTATAAAAAGTTATACTTTTGTCGACTATCTTCATTTTGGTAATATATACTAGTATGTCATTATATCTGAATATTTTCTTATAAAAATATATAACAAGTCAGAGTTTAGCTTGATTGACTAAAAATTAAAAAATGACAAACTTCTAGAAATAGAGGAGTGAATATTTTCCCTTTTAGTTTTGCTTTGAATGATTATATAATAAGAAATCTATCAAATATTCTTGGATTGCTAATGCTCCATATTTACTAAATTAAATAAGTGAGTAATACTTCAATTGAAGAGAGAAAAGTAGGATAGAAGCATCAAGCGTGGACCATATATCTAAAAATACCAGTGATTTAGAAATAAAAAACAAATGACATGAAATAAAATTAAAACATGGACAAAATTTTATATTAAATTACATATGATTTCTCCCAAATATAGGACTTATTCACTCATATTAAAAGGATAAAACAATAAACACTCCTCGAAATATGAGTGAATATGACACTCATTGTAACACTCCTCGAATATTTAGACTTTATAACACTCCTTTTAATCATACTCCTTGTGATTTTTTTCCTTATATAATTACGCGTGTAATCGAATAGATTGAAGTAGCAATTTAATTAAATATATTTATGCAATCAATAAACACAGAGACAAGGGAAGGTGGAGTTCCAGCGGGGAAGGAGAGTAATAACAATAGTTGTGTAATGGACGAGGATATAATGTGTCTGCTTGACAATTTTCCACTGGCAGTACAAGCTCCTCCTGATTGGTATGAGGATGGAGATGAAGATGGGAACGGTGATTTTGTGGACAGTGCTAGTGGTGGTGATGTCGCCGGCACCGTTAGAAATCACAAAGAAGATTCGAAATCGTCAAGCACAATCACAACCTCAGAGACCACGTTGTGCTGGAATAACATGCCATGTATTTCCTAGTCTACAGATATCTCCTAGAATTAGCCAGCTTGTGTATTCTTATTTAGGTTATATATATAGTAGATGAATAAAAATACTATGCTCAAATTTGGCTACTTCCTTTTTTATGTGTACCACGATGTGTCTGATTTCACATTCAATTTTTTTTTAAAGGAAAACTATACTTATATTAAAATATCAAATGAATCTAGAGTTACAATCAACCAATAGCCCCAAAGACGTCCTTCGATCAGACTCTGAGATGACCACCTCCGAAGAAGAAACATGAATCGCTGGCCACCAAACAAGCAACACAACATTGTTATAGACCTTTAAGGTCACATGATCAGGCAAAGAAGAGTTTTCCCAAAATTGAGCAAAGCTTTTTGCTAAACATATGGGAGTATCCAGATAATTACCTTTGATTGTGGCTAAAATATACATCTCAAACCTATGACGAACACAAGCAATCCAAAAACTAAAAAAATTGTCTCGAAAGAAAGATATACCTTGAAATAAAAATAAAGCAAACTTGGATCTTATTTTTCCAAACCGCCCTAGACACAAGTTCACTCCATGACGGTGGTTCAGGAGGAAGTCAGGCCATTAGTGCCGCCATTTGAACATTGAACACCACTCTCGTTGTATCGCTTGGTTCACCATTTTCAATTCCATGGATGGAACATTCTTTCCTTGAGTTTCGATCGATCATTCCATGTTGGCAGAAACCAGACCATCGCCAACCTCGTCGCCCATCATCAGCCTGATGCTCATCTGTCAATTGAAGAATATCCCAAGCCACTCACCGACACACTATGTGGCGCCTAAACCCTAGCGCAAAGTTGCGCTTACTTCCGCAGGATAAAAGTTTATTGTTCTTGATGTTTAAAAGTTGACGGAAAAAAAATAAAATCATATCATTGCAAAGAAGGAAAAGTGACATTTGTATACAAGAGTACTACAGTATCTATATACACTATATACTTTCTCGTTTTCCTATTTTTTTATCTTCTCCTTTCTCTCTTTCCTCCCTCTCCCTTCTATCTTCCCACTCTTTACTCAGCTCATTCGGATATCCAAAAGAAAATTAGGTTATTGTAGGATCGGTTCACTCTTTAAATAAACTTATCAATAATGGATCTCCCATCTTTGGGCTGGTTTTAATGCAGAGTTATGTGGTTAAATAACAATCATACCCTTCTTGAAATTTGGTGATGAAGAGGTGAACACCCTTTACTTAACACACCACTCTGTAGTCTCCGAGTCAAAGTAAATTCCTATGGGGCACCCCCCCTCCCCCCTCAGTTGACTAAGGCAGTGCAGAACCCCACTACTGAGCGATGGATGGACATGAGGGGATGCACCACATCATCATGGTGCCAATAGGTTGGGCGTTTAAGCCATGCATCAAAGGGAGGTGTTGGTCGCATACGACCAACGTTCATATTTTTGTCTTTTTCATCCTCCTCTTCTCTTCTTCATCCTCTTATTCTCTACTTTTTTATCCAATCGGGGACAAAATCAATTTATTTATCTATTTTCATCTATTTTTATTATTTTTTGATTAATTTTTTAAAGATACATGTGAATTGATCACAGAGTAACATGCAACTACATCATTCATTTGGACGTATATAGACAATTATATATTTTGTTCACTCAGATAATTAAAATTGATTACACAGACAACTAAAGTAGATCACACAAACAACTATTTTCTGTGAACAACACAACTATTGCATGTGTAATAAAATCAATGTGAATACAAATACCAAAAACTGATCACACAAACAATTATATTATCTATGAGCCTCACAACAATTACTTGTGTTGTAAAATCTAGCTATACGGAAAAACCCATATTTTGGTCACATAAAATAATTGTCTGTGCACAGACAAATATTATATTGTTTGTGCACACAGTCACTGCAGACACATAGATTGGTTTGCACCCAGTGTCAAGCTGCTATTAGTGTCAAGTTGTTATCATCTCAATGCATGGCATCCATCTCATCTCCCTTTTCCAATTTTGTTGGTGCTAATGTCGTTTCTCTTTCTGCCACCCTTTGCGAGGGGGGGGGGGGGGGATTCTGGGTCTACCATGTGTGATCTAGCAGAACAATTTCAAAAATTTCTTTCATCTCAACCTAATTCCATGTAAGTCTCTCCTAATGTAGGTCTATCTTCTACTGGCTCATGACATATATCATCTTCAGTTTGGCTTCTTCACTTTGGAGCTTCTCATCATATGTCATCTGACTTTAAATCTTTTATGTATGTACATAAGCCTTGATGTGTATCTGTCACGACTACTGATGGAACTCCTATGTTATTGGAAGGCATTGGTTCTATTTAATTTCCACACCTAAACTATCACTTTCTAATGTTTACTATATACCTAACATCACTTTAAGTCTAGTTTCTGTTAGTCAACAATGTGATTCAGATTTCTTAATCCAGTTTTCATCAAGTCATTGGTACATGCTCGATCCTCAATCAAATTGGTTGATTGGGACAAGCCGTAGGCAGCGGACTTAATATTTGCATGAGCTGAGGATTCCACATGTTGCCGCTCCTACTGTTAATTTATCATCTTTTCCCTTGAATTTGTCTTCTTCTTAGTTTTATTTATGGCATTTTTGTCTTGGTCATGTATCTTCACCTCGTCTAAAATACATATCATCAACTAGAGTCTTAGGGTCTTTACAACCAAATGACATTTTTAACTGTTCTGGTTGTAAACTTCCCAAGTTTTCTGCTTTACCTTTTTGTAAAAGTGATTCCATTTCTAAGGAACCTTTTGATTTGGTTCATTCTTATGTATAGGGTCCATCTCCAATTGCTACTAAGGGTGGATCAAGATATTATGTTTCTTTCATTGATGATTACACTCATTATTGTTGGATTTATCTTATGAAGCATCGTTCTGGACTCTTTGGTATTTATTATGCTTTTCGTGCTTTGGTTAAAACTCAACATAACTCTGTTATTAAGTGCTTCCGATGTGATATAGGTGGTGAATACACCTATAAAAGATTTTCTGGGTTACTTTCCTCAGATGGAACTCTTCATCAAGCCTCTTGTACTGACACCCCTGAGCAAAATGGAGTTGCTGAAAGAAAGCATTGTCACATTCTTGAAACAGCTCATTTTCTGCTCTTGTCAACTTCAGCTCCTACTGAGTTCTGGGGTGAGGCTTTCAAAACTGCACGCGATTCATGTCACTAACATAATCCTTTCTTTTGTTACTTCATGTTTGTCTCCTTTTGAAAGACTATATGGTCATCCACCTGAATTATCTCCACAATCTACCATATGTGTTTTTCTTGATTTTGGGGATGGTCAAAAAGGTTATCGTTGTTATAATCATCTTACTGGTTTTTTTAACAATCATGTTACTCACAAATTGTATACATCTCGTCATATTGTCTTTCTTGAACATTTGTCATTTTACTTCATTCCATTAGACTCTCATAGTATTACCAAATCTGATCTCACTCATACTAATCTGTATGTTGCGGATATTGATGACACAATTGACTTTAATTTTGAGAATTTAGGGGTGAAGTTCCTCATCCTCCCTTCCATGCCGTTTGTAGATTTTGAGATTTGTCGTATCCGTAAGTCTACTCAATTACCTGATTTTGTTTACTCCATTTATTCTACTTCCTCTGCTTCTACTTTGACCTCTCTTTATAGGCTATCAAGAGGCTACTCTTCATCCACTTTGGCAGCACGCTATGGACGATGAACTTTCAGCTTTGTGCGAAATAGGTACTTGGACTCTGGTGTCTCTACCACCAGGAAAACGTGTTATAGGTTCTCGTTGGGTTTTCAAGATCAAAGTCAAGTCTGGTGGGTCTGTTGAACACTACAATCTCGTCTTGTTGCCAAGGGCTATGCTCAACAATAGGGCATGGATTATGAAGAAACTTTTGCTCCAATTTGCACTTTTATTACTATTGCCTTTGTTCATTAATGACATATTTATCGGATGGCGATCTTCATGAAGATATATATTGTTAACAATGTTTGCTAACAATGTTTTTCTTAATGGCGATCTTCATGAAAATATATATTGTGCCTCCTCCTTGAGTTTCTTATAATCTGGGGGAAGTATGCAAGATGCAAAAGTCTCTTTATGGGCTCAATCAGGGTCCTCACGCTTGGTTTGAGTTGAGAAATTCTCTATTGTGACAACTTGTCTTTGATTCTCTTCAAGTCCACATGATTTTGCTTTATTTGTCAGGAATATTCCGCATGGTTTCATTATCATCTCTTTATATGTAGATGATATGATCATTATCGGTAATGATGTTGATGGGATAATTACAAAGTTAAATACACAACTAGAACAACAATTTGAGATGAAGGGTTTAGGTTCTCTCAAATACTTCTTGTGAATTGGAGTAGCTTTCTCTCCTAGAGGTTGTCTTCTCTCGCAATCAAAATATATAGCATATATTCTTGACATGGTTAGTCTCTTGATACTAAAGTTGTTGATAGTTCACTGAAGACTAATGCTAGATATACATCTTATGATGGTGTTCCTCTCTCTAAACCTACAATATATTGCACTCTTGTTGGGAGTTTGGTGTATCTGACCATTACTAAACATGTTATTTCTTATGCAGTGCACATTGTTAGCCAGTTTGTGAGTTCTCCTACTACTATTCATTGGGTTTTAGAGTTTTCTTTTTTCTTCAACTTCTTCTTTAACATTTTGTGCTTATTCTAATTCTGATTGGGCTTGGGATTCTACCGATCGCCATTCTACTATGGGTTTCTGTATTTTTTTAGGAGATTCTCTCATATCATGGAAGAGTAAGAAGCAAGATGTTATCTCTTGCTCTTCTACAGAAGCTGAGTATCGTGTTATGGCAACCACCACTATTGAAATAGTTTGGTTGCATTGGTCACTTCCTTCTCTAGGTGTTGATCTGCGTGAACCTACTCTCATGTATTATGATAATAATAGTGTTATTCAAATTGCTCAAAAATCAGTCTGTCATGAGCGTACTCAACATAATGAGATTGATTGCCACTTCACCACTTTCAACATGGCACCATCACCTTACCTTGCTCTCCTCTTCGTTGCAGATTGTTTTTTACCAAACCTTATTCTACTCAACGTTTTCGTTTCATAAGTAACAAACTCGCGATGCTTTCGATTGATGCATCATCAGTTTGAGGGGGAATGTAAAATGTAATTTAGTTATTAGTCAAGAGTATTTTTGAATTTTTATATTTATTACATTCCTATTTGTATTGGTCTCTTGGCCGGCCTTGTATCCTTATCGATTGCAATAGAGTTCTTTTTCTCTACCTTATCTCTTCCATATGCATAGCTCCTAACAAAGACATGATAATTAAGTTCACATTAAAATTATTTTGTGCATTCCTACAGTAGTCGGTTTGGCCGTCTTGTAATACCAAAATTGACTAAAGATTTTGAAGTTGTTGGAATTTTGATTGAAATGATTAAATTTGGTTGATTAAAAAAACTTGTAAAATAAAGATAAAGTTGTGTGGAGAAACTAACATTATACGCTTCACATAGTTCAATCAATTATGTCACTAAGAAATGTATGTCTAATTTTTTTTAACAAGTAAATAATTAAACGCATTGAATAAAAAAAGTAATTACATATTTCTGATTACAATAAAAATCGTTTACAAAAAATGTAACCTCTTAAATATAGTGATTATAGAAGTAACTTTAATCATTGTAATCAGCAATTTGTGTTTAATTCTTACACTTAAGTGACCATGCATGACACTATATATACTACAATAACCTGTAATCATATAATGATATGTGAACTAATAAAAATATTAAAATTATGACTGAAATTTTTGAACTAGTAAGAAAATGTCAAGTAAACTAAATTATTCGTCTTAAACATCTTTAGTCATTCAACCAAAAGGAATACACATTTCTTATTTTTCTGATCACTATATCTGAGAGCCTATACCATACACCTAGTTGTACGATGCTCACCGTACAACCAGTTATTTTATCTTACACATAATCATTACTACGTTTAAGAGAAATGAGCATTGGTATATATTAAATTATTGTATTGATCGTACAATCGAGTATAAAAAGTGTGTAATTGAGTATCATGATCTACACGCAATATATATGCTACAATCAACTTATTCATTTAATTATATTATCATAAAAAATTATTTGTATACTATTTTATAATTTAATACCAATACTCATTTCATTTTAATTATATACTCATTAGGTATAAGTCAAAATACTCGGTCGTACCATGTACATGGTACAACCGGTTGTACCATATAACTTACACATTTTGTACGCGACATTACAAGCTATTTAGTTTACATATATGACTTGCTCCTTGAAATATCGCAAGTCTCCTTGATTTATTTACTAAATTCAGATCATTTATTTATTAAATAATATGCCAACAATAATTTCTTGCTCATACATTTTCATTTTATTTACTTATTGAGCTTGTCAAAAATTTATTACTATGTATATTACTATTGTTGAGGTTTATTCTTTCAACCCTTGGACCCAACACGTAAGCCCAAAGATTTCGAGTGGAGTGAGTGTATGAATATCTAGCCCAACAACTATCAGATGGATCAGGAAACAAAGGAAATAGCAGGCAATGTAAATAGGTATTATTAACTTCGTAATAACTCCCCTAAGTACAATCTACTTGCTAAAAAGGCACGTCGGCCGTTCGTCTTACAAGGCAGTTAGAAATGCTACAAGTAAGAATGCTGAAGCTAGTATGCTAAGAATAGAAAGTTGCCAACCCTTTACAATGAAATAAATGCTACTATTTATACCCACCAATGGGAGTTAGTCCTGATGACGTGGAGGATTGTTAGTGGCTGTGGTCCAACCACCAAATCTCCAGCATTAAATGCGCTTCCCGCCAGAATCTGGGTTCCCCGCCTAATTCCTGACCATGATCGTCTGGTAGAACTGAGGGCAACTCTCAGGAGGCGGTGGAAGGCTGGGGGCCGCTCGTCTGCGGCCCTTGATAGAGTGAAACGATCTTCTGGATTTGGGCCATCTACAGAGATGGGCCTCGGCTGACGACGTTCGTCGGGAATATGCTAATTGACCCTCGGCAGGGACCTTGCGCGGCTATCCGGGAAACCGACGTTCGTCCTATCTCCTCTGGGCTAAGGTCACCCGTGGGCTAGGCGATGTACATCGGTTTGGGGGTGATTGGGCCGAACCCCTGTTTGGGCCATTTACCCAACACAAGTCCCCCACTTCTGATGTTCCAAGCGTGCGTGGGACATAAGAAAGTATGCTGAGCCCCCGGGGGGGCGCCCCGTCTTCCGTATTCGCCTGCTGAACACCCCTTGGGCAATGGACGTACCTGATCAAGGGCTACCCCGAGTTGGGCAACTGCGGGTAAATCGAGGTGGCGGCTGGTGGCGAAACGGTGCGACTCTCGATGAGAAGTCATCATTACGCGTACTGCTTCCCCAGGTTGGATTCCCGCCATGGTACGCTCCCCGCCACGTGTCGCTTTCCCATTCATCCCCCCGGGGGTGCCTCCGCTATAAATACCAGGAATTCCCCTTTGTCTAGGGTTTTCGTTTCCTGGCTCTTGCTCTCGAGTTCTCCTGCCGCTCCTCAGGTTTTCATCGCAGCTTGCCAAGGTCATCCTCACGTTTTCTTCAAGGTAATCTTTTTTCTTTCACCCCCGCCCTTCCTTCTAGCGATGACTTCAATGGAAATCTCCTCGAGTTCGAGTTCTGGTTCTTCGGGCTCCGGTTCAAATTCTTCCTCCGATTCTGGCTCCCGCTCTTCCGGGGAGACCAGCGTTTCCGGCCACCCTGGTTCAGCGTCCACCGCAGGGACTATCCATGCCGATAGTGAGCAAGGCGCAGACATTCCCGAAGGTGCCATTGAGGCAGTGCCTCTGAATGAACGTGCAGCCGGGTATGATTCCGCGGACGAGGCCCAATCTGGTTCTGATCTGGAGGTGCACGATTTGGGTATCCCCATGGACGTGCAAAGGCACATCTGCAAGATTAAGAGTGTTTTAGAGCACAGGCAATCCCTCTCTAGCGTCGCCATGAACAAGATTGCTTCCTTCTTCGCCCACCCGTTCGTCTTTAGCCATAGCGGGGCTGAACATGCCATGCGGCGACGGCCGGGGATGATCATCCTGCATGTGGACTCCGTAGAGGCCGGCCTGCGGTTTCCCCTCCATCCTTTTTACGTGGAGTTCTTCAACTGCTACCAGGCGGTCCCGGCGCAGTTCATGCCCAACTCTTATAGATTTATCTCCGCATTCCTCGTGCGCTGTTCGTCCGCGGAAGCCAATATATCCCTGGATCTGTTTCACTACTTCTACCGGGTCACCCCGCAGAATTCCGACGGTTACCTGAGTGTGGCCGCTCGTCCGAAGAGGAAGCTGTTCGAGCACTATCCTTCCTCCATCCATGATTGGAAAAATAGGCTCTTCTTCCTTAGATATGATGGTCCTCCCCTCCCAATCCGTTGGAACGGTTACCCCCCGAAGATTGAGTCGCCGGTGCTGACGGCTGAGCTGGAGGCGGAAGTGAACAAAGTCTTGGAAGGCGGCGTTCGCCCCATAGAGGAATACCTGACCCCTGAGGCACTCTCTGAAGCAGGCATAGGTACCGCCCGTGTTCCTAGATTTCTTCCTCCCTTGGACGCTCGTCTCGGGGCACGGGCGGTCCTGTCCTCTGAGGTGGGTGTTCCTCCCTATCCCTGTTCGTCTTTTCACATTCTTGTATTTCTCTCTTGCAGGTCTTCCTCTTACCGCCGACCAAATGGACAACGCCGAGTGCCTGAGGAACAGGAAGGCGAAGATGGCTGCGGCCAAAGCGGCCAGAGAGGCCGCCGCCCATGGTGCCGGATCATCGGCCTCTGACGCCGCCCGTCGGACTGCAGACGGTGAGCAGCATCTGATTGCCACCCTTCTGAATGAGGGGGCCATGCCCCATCATGCTGAATCTGCTCTCCCCCCGCCGGTCGTCACAACGAAGGTGGTTTCCAAGAAGGGGGGGCGAGAGGGCCCCAGAGAAGAAGCTGAAGAGGGGGCGAGACTGTCCTTCCTCCGGCCCCATCGTTGAAGATGCCAGCGGTCTCTCTCTGAGCCGGCCGGCGGAGGAGCTTTGGAGGGAGCTTGGGGCCAAGGCCGGCCTCAAACTGGGCCCCCGGTCGTCTTCTGAAGCGACCAGCGCTGCTCTGGCAGCGACCATCCAGGTATTGTTGCGATTCGACTCACCTTGTCTCCCTGACGCTCGTCGTTTCGTCGTTTAACCTCTGTTCATCCCATCTTTTACAGTCAGGGCTGTTGGTGCTGCAAGCCGAGGCCGCCCTGCAGGAGGCAAGGAGCAAGGCTGATGCCGCCATACTGAAGGCTCGGGAGGCCGCCCGTCGGGCAGAAGAAGAGGCCGCCTCAGCTAAGGAGGAGCTTCAGTCCCTCCGGGCTGAAACTGGCGCCCAACTGGCCTGTCTGGAGAGGGCCGGCTTCAAGCTTATGCCGGTGCTTCCGGCCCCCAAAGGTGCTACCCTGGAGTGGTGCATCGATACCTCCGGTTACCGGAATACTGGCGAGTTCATGGATTCGGCCAAGGATTTCTGCGTTGGGGCTTTTGGTGACGTGTTCTCTCATGCCCTGGAGAAGATTCCGGCGAAGGACCGTCTGAAATACGGCGTGCGGCTAATGGGAAGCTCCCCCTTATCGCGCCAATTCCTCTATGATTCCGCCGATAGCGCCTTCGCCGCTGGCTACAATGAAGGGGTCAAAGCCATTCTCCCCATCTTTGAGAAGCTTCTGGGCCCTGACGTCAACCCGGCCGACCATACGGATGAGGATCTACTGATCGAGGCCCTGGGGAAAATAGGGCGGGACAGGCGCCGAGCGGCGGCCATAGCCATGGGAGATATCCCGGAACCCCCAACCCCTGAGCCCGAGCCTCAGGAGGAAGAGCACATTCCTGCCAGCAGCCGGCCACCGTCCCCCCACATGTGCTGATTTATTTTTTTGTCTAGCTTTCCTTCCGACTGTAGCGTGTAGACTTGTAGTTTCCAGCCGATAGTGCTGAAGAATAAAAATCCATGTTTTGCCAAAGTTCGTCTTTATTGCCAAAGTATTCCCGCCGTTCGTAGTCAGCTAATGTGTAGCGTACTCGTAGTTTTGCCGCCGGGCATAGTCATCTCCTGGCTTAGACGCCCGTCGCCTAGTCAGGCCTCACATACCTTGGGCATTCGGCCCTTTAGGCTGTACGCTTCCGAGCTAATCCTGCCCTCGCCACCTTAGATAGCCGATTCAAATGGTTAACAAGGGGTCGTTATTTGTACGAGTTGCCTTGATGGTCGACGGCACTGTGTCCGACGATGTTCGTCCGGTGTTGTCCCCCCAGCTTGTGGGGATCCCGGGTTCTATGCCCGACGTTTGTCGTCAGACCGAATGCGAAGTTCCATTAGCAGCCTCTTGGCTTTTCCCAAAAGCGCGGGGCTCGAGGTGCCTTCTAACGTTATTGCTACGCCGGTGTTATTTGGACACGTGCCAGCCTGCGGTTGGTGTCGATCTGCGGTATTCCGCTTATAAAGGCCCAGATACAACGAGATCAGCCATCGTCAATTCATTTAGTCCATACGCTGCGGAAATATATTCTCTCTCTAGCAACCTCCACGAGCCGGATTAATCCTCAGGGCCCAAACAAAAGGTACCGCTCGTCGTCATGTCCTCCGAAATCTGTTTCGACGATGGGTGTTCCTCCGGCGATGATTTGGAATACTATGAACAGGGGATGCCGCCCTGGCCTCCCCGCTTTAGTCTTAACTTCTCCTTCGTTCGGCGTCAGTGTCAACGTTTGACGAATGCCGACAAGCGCCTGATCAGCCAGTGGTTCTATCCCCCTAGGATATATGACGATCGGCGCCTGCGTAATCCCATGCGGCACCTGCCCGGCTACGTCGTGGTCCACTTGGATTCAGTTATAGTCGGGCTTCTGTTCCCCTTGCACAGCTTTCACTTAGAACTTTTCCGAACTCTTGGGGTGGTGCCCGCGCAGTTCGTCCCTGCCGCTTATAGGATCATCGCCGGTTTCATTGTCAGATGCCATAGCGTCGATGTGACTCCCACCGTGGATTTGTTACACCATTTCTTCAGGCTGTCCCCCTTCGGACGTACGGGGTATTTAACCCTGATTGCTCGTCCGTCCATGACCCTGTTTTCTAACAATGCTGGGAATCCGGACGGATGGGAAGAGCGTTTCTTTCTGGCTGAAGTAGGCTCGCTGATGCCGTTCCCCGGCCGGTGGAATGCCTACCCGGTCAAAACAATTCTGCCGCCCATGACGGATGAGGAACTCGGCCATGCCAAGCGCATAGCTGAACTCGGTATCCAGAACCTCCGGACATTGGTGGCCGAGCCCTTTAAAGCTCAGGCCGGGCTAGGTGCGTCCATAGGAATGCTTTATTGTCCCTCTATTGTTATGGCTCTAACATTGGTTGCTTTATTGTCCCTCTGTTGTTATGGCTCTAACATCTTGGTTTCTTTTCTACAGGAGTTTACCCGTCCACAATCTCTATGGGACGCACGAATGCTAACACTGGGCGCCGGAATGGCCAAGGAGAGATGGACAGACGGCTTGTTGTTCCAAAGGTTGAGACACGTCAGATGAGGTCCCGGACCGAAGACGCTCGTGAAGCTAGCACTTCCTTGAAGAGGCCCCGCCAGGAAGACAAGACCATCGTGCTAACCCTTGACTCTGACGGGGAGCCTGGGAGTCCCGTTAAGCAAAAGCGGGCTGATAAAGGCAAGGAAATAGCCACCGTCCCTCGCCATTCGGACGTTCGTCGCCTCCGAGATGAGGAGGGCCAATCTGCCCGTCCCCCTCCAACTGCCGGGGCCAATAAGTCCTCCTTGGGCCTCATCGAGTTCTCCGGCGTTGGTCCCCGCACGGAGTCGATGATGCTGTTCGGTCAGACCGCCTCGTCCATTTGGTGCGGGCTGAACCTCAAGGTGCCTCAAGACTTCGCCGCTCAGGAGGTCGTCGAGGATCTTCTCGAGTGCGGCCAGAGCACTCTCGATAAAGCCGGGATTTATTTCCACAGGGCTCGGATGGCCTCCGAGCGTCAGGGGCGAGAGATGGCCGTGCTGTGGGCGGAGTATGATGCCCTGGTCAAAAACTCTAAAGGCAAGGCCGGCTTCCTTCAGGGCAAGGCCGATGCCTTCGATCGGCTTGTGCAGGAGAACACTTCCCAGAGGGAACTCCTCAGAAAACAGGAGGCCGAGCTTGTGGATCTTCGCAGCTGGATGTGGGCCGTGGAGCAGGCCAAGGTGGAAATCCGCCGTACGGGCACGGACAATCATGTCCCCGTCTACGAAGCAGATGTTTCCAAGATTAAGGAGTCTGGCTCTATCGAGTTTCAGAAATCCAAGGCTTACACCGGTGCCATTCATACCATGGCTATGAGGTTCCTCCCGAAGTTCGTCGGTGAGTTCTTAGCCACCTGCGCGGATCCTTACGTGGCCGGGGTCGAGTTGCTGAAGAAGACGCCAACCGGCCAGCGTTTTCTCGCCGATCTCGCCGATGACACTTATCTGAAGGGCATGGTTGGTTTGGTAGCCGAGAATCTGCCCGTCTTTGAGCGTCATTTCGGGGCCCCATTTGATCCGACGGCCGCCGGGTTCGATTCTTTAATGGAAGATGCTTGTAGAGGAGCCGTTGAGTTCCTTCAGACTCAGGCTAGCTCCAAAAAGGATCCGCCATCTCCCCCGAAGGCCTGAATCCGGCCGATCGTCGTCAGTCGTTAGTGCCATTCATTGTATACGTCCTTCTATTGTACTTTCCGGCCAATAGTGCCGAAGAATAAAATCATTCTTTGCTCCGTGCTCTTCTGGCATCTCTTTTTTTTTTGGAGTCTTTTAGCCTTCGTTCGTCCTTGGTCCTTGGTCCTACCGGCGTCCTTACTTCGAGGAGACGTTCGGTATCTGCAGACATCGCAAGGAGGAACAGGTTTATCTACATCGAGATTCCCCCTTTTTTCGTTCGTCCGTGGTCCTTTTAGTCTTACCGGCGTCCCTTGCTTCGAAGAAGACGTTCGGTACCCAAGGAACTCGCAGGGACGAACAGGTTTACCCTCACGGGTTCCCGACTTTGTTATCCCACGTCCATCGATCCATGGTCATTTGTGGGATAAACAGGTTTATCTTGGCAGGCTCCCTTGGTTCGTCTAGCCCCCTCCGCGTCTCTACTAACCTCTACATCGAGAGGCGTTCGTCTTTGGCGGTGGGGGAAGATCTGGCACGCCCGGGCAAGATTCCCTTCCGCATAGGAGCTACCCTCCTCTTCTCCCCATCTTTTTTTTTTTAGGGAGGCAATCTATACTCTTCGTTCGTCATTGGTCCTTGGTCCTACCGACGTTCCTACTTCGAGGAGACATTCGGTATCCGCAGACATCTCAATGAGGAACAGGTTTATCTGCATCGAGATTCCCTGGTGCTTCGTTCGTCCTTGGTCCTTGGTCCTACCGGCGTCCCTACTTCGAGGGGACGTTCGGTATCCGCAGACATCGCAAGGAGGAACAGGTTTATCTACGTCGAGATTCCCTTCCTTAATGGTCGTTGGCAAGAACATTTCTTGATGAAAAACGGGGGGCCTTGTTATTGACGACGTCCGGTCATTTTACATGGGATTGGGAATAATACAAGGACAACAGCCTCTAACTATTGATAGAACTTCTTCAGGTGTTCTACGTTCCACATCCCGGCATGGTTCCCCTCCAGGGTGTGGAGGAGGAACGTCCCCTGGTTGTATCTTCTGATGACTCGGTAAGGTCCTTCCCAGTTCTTCGCCATTTTGCCACCTTCGAGCGGCTTGCTCTTCTCTCTTTTTCTGAGTACGAGGTCCCCGGCCTCTATTTCGCGGAATTTCACGGCCTTGTTGAAGTATCTCTGGGTGGCCCTGTGACGTGCACTTGTCGTGAGGTGCACTCAAAATAAATATCAATACGACACTAATACGTAGTATAGCGAAGTAAGGTTCGTATCCACAGGGAAAGGAATACTTCTCTTATTATAGAACTAGTAACAATATGGGGGGTTTTAGTTTGATTTGGTTTAATAAATTAAACACGAAAATGAACGAGTTATGTGGTTTAATTAATGAGAAGAAGACTTGGCTTTGCTTTTATCCACTTAATGAAATGTTCGTCGATCCCAGTTATATCTTTAACTATCTTCCTCTCGAATACTCAATCGAGGAGTATATCCAGTTCATCGAGGATAGTTATTAATAACGAGAAGCGTTCATTAATAAAACTTACTACCGAGTCAATATAGAACAAGCGCCGTATATTAACTTGATAGTAGCAATAAAATCAAGATGAAAACGATTCAGATTGATAACCTCAACACAAGCGGTTTATTGGTTTAATCAACATAATTAATTCCCCTTGGCTTATTAACCATGAGAAGCATGCATTAACAACCCAAGTTTACTACCGTGAAAGGACCGAATTAATAACAAGCGTATTAACCGACCGATTCTAGTAATAATTAATATATAGAACAAGACTAGTTGATACTTTAAGTAATGCTCAATATATTAATATAGAATAAGAATAGGAAGTAATTAATATTCAAGGAAGAAGATTAGAGAAAATAACTCACAACTTACAAATCATTAAGCTTCAAAGTAGCAAAACCAAGATGGAAGAGTTTAGCTCCTCATTTGGAGACTAAACATGATAAAAGTATAAAGAAAGAACTTGTCTAAACTGAGCTTAGAAGTATATAGGAATTGGTGATCTATTGTGGAGGAAATGGGGTGTATTTATAGGCTTTTTGGGCTTGCAGGGTCATGTACCCGATCGGGTATATTGGGTACTCGATCAGGCCTTCAGTTGCTTCGCGGAAGCTGGAAAAACATGGGCATACCCGATCGGGTATGTCGGCTACCCGATCGGGTATAGACACTCGATCGTGGTTAAAATCTTCTCTGCACGTTGCCTTGTTCGCGGATTTATCCGATTTGATTTTTCAGCAACTTACCCGATCGAGTATAGGGTATACTCGACCGGGTACAACACCAAAAGTCAGGATCTTCATTTTGTTTTGGAATTTTTGCACCTTCCTTCCACTTGTGATGTTCACCAATGGTCTCTAGAGTGGTCTTGGACCTGTTTGAGCTCAGAACAAACCTAATCTAAACAATTTACAAACATTTTACAAACTAAACTATTACACCAAAAGTGTGTAATTTCTAGAGTAACAATCACTCAAAACTAATCAAAAACACAATTATAAACATGGAAATAACATGAATGTCACCCTGTGATACTCTTCCATGCGACGAGCCGCTAGGTCCCTCCGTTCCTCAATGAAATGGAGCTCCGTTCGTAGGTTGGTCTCGTTGTCCTCTGGCTGGAAATGCTTGGTGCGATGTGTAGGTACCAACACCTCCGTCGGCACCTTAGCTTGGAACCCATAAGCCAAGGCGAAAGGGGTTTCCCCAGTCGTCGTTCTTGGCGTTGTCCTGTACGTCCACAAGACATAATTCAGCTGCTCCGGCCAGGTGGAGGTGTAGTCTTCCAACTTCTTCTTGATCCCATCCATGATGGTCCGGTTCATGTTCTCCACTTGGCCGTTGGCCTGTGGGTAGGCCACCGAGGCCTTAGAGTGCCTGATGCCCCACTTCGCCAAATATGCCTCAAACCCTCTGCCGACGAATTGCCGGCCGTTGTCGGTGACGATCTGCTCCGGGATCCCGAAGCGGCAAATGATGTTCTGCCAGACGAACTTCTGGCATTGGAATTCAGTGATGGAGGCCAATGGTTCGGCCTCTACCCACTTTGTGAAATAATCAATCGCCACGATGACGAACTTCCTCCCACCAGCAGCCGTTGGCAGAGGGCCCAGCAGATCTACGCCCCACCGAGCAAAAGGTAGTGCGATGGTCATCGGGGTGTAGAAGCTCGCTGGACGTCCAGGGACAGGCGCATACTGTTGGCATACTGCGCACTTCCGAGTGTGGTTGAAGCAATCTTGTTGTATGGTCGGCCAGTAATAGCCCTGCAAGATGATTTTTCTGGCCAAGGTTCGGGGGCCTTGGTGGCTGGAACAGATTCCCTCATGTATCTCTTCGATCACCGCTGCCGCTAGGCTCGGCGGGAGACATCTGAGATAAGGTCCGCTGAACGTCTTCTTGTAGAGTTGCCCGTCAATAAGTTCAAAGTTAGGGGCACGCCTCTTTATCCATGCAGCTCTTCCTGGGCTGCCATCCTCGTCGGGCTCGGGGAGTGTTCCGTCTCTGAGGTAATCTGCTATCTCCTTCGCCCAGTTGGGTTCGGCGATGGAAATAACCTCCACCTGGATGACGTCCGTCGCCGGTGCTGGGAACACTTCCTGCCTGACGAAGCCTCTGATGTGGCGGGGGATGCTTGACGCCGGATCATCGGTTGGGGGGTTGCTTAGCTTTGATAGTATGTCCGCCTCCGCATTTTCCACCCGTGATACCTGCTCGAGGATCACCTGTTCAAATTGCGCGGTCTGCTCCTCCGCCAGCTCCTTGTAGACCTTCATTCTCTCTTCCCTGGTTTCTGCAGTGCCGTTCATCTGGGTTACCACCAGCTGGCTGTCCATCCTCACCTTCAGACGAGCTGCTCCAAGGGCTTTCTCGCATTTCAGCCCCGCGATAAGCGCCTCGTACTCAGCCTCGTTGTTGGTGACCTTGAACTCAAATTTCATAGAATAGTAGGCTTTGAAACCCTCGGGGGAAGTGATCACCGCTCCTCCGCCACAGCCCCGCGCACTCGAGGCCCCATCGGTGTACATCTCCCACCAATTGTCAAAGTCGTTGCTGTCATGGGATCCGTCCTCGGTGCGCGCGGTGCATTCCGAAATGAAGTCCGCCAGTGCCTGTCCTTTGATCGTCGGCCTTGGCTTGAAGTCCACGTCATACTGGCCGATCATCAAGGACCACTTGGTTATCCTTCCGCTTGCCATTGGATTCCTGAGGACTGTGGCGAGGGGCTGCGTCGTGTAGACGGTCACCGGGTGTGCTTGGAAATACGGCGCCAGGCGTTTGATGGATGCAATCAAGGCGAGGATCGTCTTCTCCATCAGTGTGTATCTCGTCTCGGGGCCGTTCAGCGCCTTACTCACAAAGTATATTGGCCGCTGAACACCTTCAGACTCCTTCAGCAGCACGGCGCTCACGGCCAGATCGGCTACCGCCATATATATGTACAATCTCTCCCTGGGATCCGCCTTGGTGAGGACGAGCGGAGAGGAGAGATATACCTTGAAATCTTCGAAAGCGGCCTGGCACTCCGGGGTCCATTCAAAGGGATTGGCCTTCTTCATGATCTGGAAAAAGGGAATCGCCTTATCAGCCAGCTTGGATAGGAATCTGCTCAGGGCCGCCAGACGCCCGGTGAGCCGCTGCACGTCTTTTAGGTTCTTTGGGACCTCCATGTCCATAATTGCTTTCACCTTCTCCGGGTTAGGCTCGATTCCCCGCTCGCTCATCATGTAGCCGAGGAACTTGCCGCCCCTGACGGCGAAGGCACACTTCTTCGGATTGAGCCTCATGCTGGCCCTCTCCATGATGCTGAAGACCCTCTCCATGTCCCGGACGTGGTCCTCCTTTTTCTTACTCTTGATCAGGATGTCATCCACGTAAGCTTCCATTGTTTTCCCAAGTACGTCCTTGAACAACATCCCAATCATCCTCTGAAAAGTAGCCATGGCATTCCTCAGGCCGAACGGCATGACGATGTAACAGTACACGCCGTCCGCCGTGACGAACGCCGTTTTTTCGGCATCATCGGGGTGCATGAACACCTGATGGTAGCCTCTGAACGCATCCATGAAGCTGAGCAGCTCGCAGCCTGCTGTCTCATCCACCAGCAAGTCGATCCTCGGAACAGGGTAAGGATCCATCGGACAAGCTTTGTTGAGGTCCGAGTAATCGACGCACATCTGCCAAGTGTCGCCCTTCGGGGCTAGTACCACGTTGGCCAACCACTCCACGTGGATGACCGGCCGGATATGCTTGATGCTGAGGAGAGTCGCTGTCTCCTTCCTGATGAAATCGCGTCGGTCGGCCGCCATATACCTTTTCTTCTGTTGTACGGGCTTGGCGTCCGACCGCACGGCGAGTCTATGGCATATGAGGTTGGGGTCAATGCCCGGCATGTCCTCCGGCCCTCTGGCGAACAAGATTCTGAACCTTCGGAGGACGGCTATGACCCCCGCTCTGATTTCCGGCTCTAGATCTGCACCGATGGACACCTTCCTGTCCGTCGGGTCATCGAGCTCAATTTCCTCCAGCAAGGTAGCAGGTTCCAGATGGGCATCCAAGTCGGCCTGTTTGGCCTTCTCGGAGATGTTGTTGACCCGAGCTTCTCGCTCGTTGAGCTTCTCCATGGCCTTTGTGTAGCAGGCCCTGGCCATATGCGGGTCCGTACGTGCTACCCCCACTCCGGTGTCGGTGGGGAATTTGATGCATGAGTGCCGTACGGAGCATATGGCCCCCAAGTCTTCCAAGCCGGGGCGGCCCAAAATGGCGTTGTGGGCGCATTTTAGGCGGACCACGACGAACGTCATCCCGATCCGGGCGGTGTGAGGGCCGTCGCCGATCTCTACCGGCAAGATGATGGTGCCCTCAGCGTCAACGCAATCCCCGGTGAAGCCGGACAGCGGGGTACGCAGAGGGTGCAGCATGTCCTTCTTGAGCTTCATTCCCTCGAAAGCCTCCCAGTAGAGGACGTTTACACTGCTCCCGGTATCAACAAGGACGCGGCGGACGATGGCATCGTTCACGTCCATGCTGATCACCAGCTCGTCTCTGTGCGGCGCTGGTGACATCGGCAGATCGGCGGGACCAAAGGTGATTGCCTCGATCTTGTTGCGCTTGGTGGGGGGTGCTGATATGGAACCCACGTAGAGTGATCTCTCAAATTTTTTCCGCTCGGCGGGTGTGTCCCCTGTCTCAGCGCCCCCGAAGATCACCTTGATCTCCAGCTTCTTCTTTTTGCCCTTCGGGCCAAGGGACCCCTCCGGACGTTTATCCGCACTTCGATAATCCACATCCTGGGGCTCTGCCTCGCGCCGGTCGTCGCGGCGCCATGTCCGGGGCCTTGGGCTCGGCTTCTGCTGGCTGTTTTTGTTTAGCAGCTGGGTGAACTCGCCCAAGTACCCCTGACGGATCAGCTCGTCAATTGCTTTCTTTGGTTGGCTGCAATTGTCCGTCAGGTGGCCGGCCCTCTGATGGTATTCACAGTAGGCCGATTGGTCAAGCCCCATATGCTTCTTCATATCCTGGGGTTCCATCAGGGGGCCCTTGTCCTTGATGGCCTCAAAGATTTGGCTCACTGGATAGGCCAATGGGACATAGCGGTCGTCCGGCCGCGTCTGAACATCTCCGGACGGAGCCTTCCAAGGGACCATCGCCCCGTCCGCCTTCTTCTTTTTGTTCGGGGGGGAGGGCCCGGATCCCGGTCTGGGTCCGAGCCTGTCCGCCATCTTCCGTGGCTGGGCCGCAGGAACTCCGTCCCGCTGCCTGATCTCCTCCTCAATGGAGGAATACTTCTGGGCCCGAGCCAGGACCTCAGTGTAGCTGGTGCCGGGGTTCCTCCTTAGGTCTCGGTACAGATCCCCTGTGGCCAGCGCACTGGTGAACATGTTCGTGGCCAGACGTTCGTCCAGATCATCGACCTGCAGGACCTCGTCCTTCCACCTTACCAGGAACCTAGCCAGCGGTTCGTCCCGCCCTTGTTTGATGTGGGCAAGAGCCGTGACGTCCTTCCTGGGGGTGGTACTGGTAGCAAATTGAGCCATGAACTGCCGGGAGAGCTGTTCATATGAGTCGATGGTGCCTGGCCTCAACTGGCCGAACCATTCTTGCGCCGGCCCCCTGAGGGTGCTGAAGAACAATCTGCAGATGGCCTCGTCCGATGCTCCCAGCATGGACAGGTTCCCTTGGTAGCTAATCAGATGGGCCTTGGGATCACCAGCCCCATTGTACACCAAATTGCCCGGGGGCCTGCAGTCCCGGGGAATCTCGACGCTCATCACCCGTGGGGTAAAGGGTGACGTGAGGGAGAAAGAGGGTGTGGCCGAGCCGACGTCCGTCCGTCTGTTCATCTCGGCTATCTGCCGCTCCATTGCTTCCAGCCTTGCATCCTGAGCAGCCCTTCCGGGGGACACATGGGGCACAGCTTCGATGGCAGTGTTTCGCTGAGCGGCCACAGCATCGTGCGGCCGCCTAAGGATTTGCGCACCTCGCCGCTGGAAACGTCGTCCAGCGGTGTTGATCCTTGGGGTTTCGTCCCCTCGCGAGACTTGGCGGGGAACTGATGGCGTGTGCGCCCTGAGAGCAGCGATGCTGACCTTGGTTCGCCCTCCCGTTCCACGGGAGCCTGAACCTCCACCTAGCCGCTCGTGGACCGAGGGCCGGTGGTCGCTGGACCCTGTCGTATCATCGTACGACTGCATACGGCGGATGGGAGAGAGGGGTGTTCGCTGGGTGCTTGCAGAGTACACCTGCTCCTGAGCCTCCCGTTCGTCTGCCAAACGGCGCATGGTGTCAGCGAGTTCCCGCATGAGGCGGGGATCCTGCCTGGCCTCTAGGGGAATGAGGTCAGTGATACCCCCGTTTCCCCCAGAGGTCCATATTGTCGCGGACAGCTCCGAGTTCTGGCCGCGATTCCGGCGGCTTAACTCCAGACGCTCGGAGAGGTCACGCTGGTTGTTGCTTCCTGACATCGTGTTAGCTGTAGGTAGATTTAGTAGCTGTTTGGGAGAGTTTCTGGAAACTTTTTGTTCGTTTCCCACAGACGGCGCCAGTGTTGAGGTTTATTCCTTCAACCCTTGGACCCAACACGTAAGCCCAAAGATTTCGAGTGGAGTGAGTGTATGAATATCTAGCCCAACAACTATCAGATGGATCAGGAAACAGAGGAAATAGCAGGCAATGTAAATAGGTATTATTAACTTCGTAATAACTCCCCTAAGTACAATCTACTTGCTAAAAAGGCACGTCGGCCGTTCGTCTTACAAGGCAGTTAGAAATGCTACAAGTAAGAATGCTGAAGCTAGTATGCTAAGAATAGAAAGTTGCCAACCCTTTACAATGAAATAAATTCTACTATTTATACCCGCCAATGGGCAGTTAGTCCTGATGACGTGGAGGATTGTTAGTGGCTGTGGTCCAACCATCAAATCTCCAGCATTAAATGCGCTTCCCGCCAGAATCTGGGTTCCCCGCCTAATTCCTGACCATGATCGTCTGGTAGAACTGAGGGCAACTCTCAGCAGGCGGTGGAAGGCTGGGGGCCGCTCGTCTGCGGCCCTTGATAGAGTGAAACGATCTTCTGGATTTGGGCCATCTATAGAGATGGGCCTCGGCTGACGACGTTCGTCGGGAATATGCTAATTGACCCTCGGCAGGGACCTTGCGCGGCTATCCGGGAAACCGACGTTCGTCCTATCTCCTCTGGGCTAAGGTCACCCGTGGGCTAGGCGACGTACATCGGTTTGGGGGAGATTGGGCCGAACCCCTGTTTGGGCCATTTACCCAACAACTATATTCTAAATTAAATTTGTAATTTAATTTAGCTATTTGCAAGAATTGAGGAATATAATATGATTTATTGTTAGTCAATCGTAAAAATATTAAAATTGCAAAAGTATATTTAGATTTTAGTTAACCAATCAGGAGACGTCTAGACTATTGATCCTTACCAAGTGCCCACGCACTGCTTCCTCCCCTGTTTGTCGCCTACTTTTATTTTTACTTTTTAATTATTTTTTAGTAAAAATATTTTAAATCATGGCTTGACTCTGATAGTAATAGTCCTTGTTTATGTACTGACATTATTTATATAGTCTTTGTTTATGTAGCAATTACGTTGTTTAATTTCTATATACTAATATATGTCATGTACTCGGGTATATTTTAAAACAAATAAAGTAAAATAGCAGGAGTAAAGAGTGTGTACAAAAAATACAAAGTAATACGGAGTATACGAAAATAGAGAAAATTAAAAAGAGGATAGAAGGAAGTGTAAGAATTAATAGAAATAAATTAAACAATAATAAAATACAGAAATAGTATGTGTGCACATTATCTTCATGGGTAAAGTGGATTATTTGGACTCATACGTCAAAACTCAAAACTCTATACATTTATGTTACTCCCACCATGCCCATTACAAATTTATGGGGTGCTAGCAGCCACTTGGTGATACAATCTGTATATACATCGGGAATGACTTTTCTGAGTGGTGGAGCAAAAATGTAGTGCTATGGTGTTGAGCTTTGAAAATACTCCGTGTTTCAGAAATCAAAATTTAAAACATCAAAAGTTTGTTAGAGATTATACATAGGGCCGGGCAAGGGCCGGGTCGGGGCGGGTAATCCAAAATAAAATAGAACCGCCGGTTCCATTGTACGGTTCGGTCCGGTCCGGGTATTGCAATTTTCAAAATAGGAACCGGAAATTACCCGGCCCGTTTGAAACGGGTCGGTCCAGTCCAGGTTTTACGGTTTCTATTCTCATGTCTTGAAATTAGTAAAAACTCACGAAGTTCCAAAATCAATAATCAATAATATAGGACGTTAGCAAGTTTCAAAATAACAACATAGTGGTACATGTAATACAAGCGACAAGTCCAATACTCCATAATTTCATGTATATAAGTTTCAAATAATTAAAGAAATTCCAAAAATATGCAACATAGCCAACATACATATTTTCTAACATTTGTATTTAAACATGTTGTCTAACATCACATATTCAAGTGATTGTTTTTTTTTTTAATATTAAATTTTCAGTATTAGCCAAAGTTGACACATACATGGTGGGTGGTAAACACAATTTATATATTTTAAGAACAATATAATAAAAAAATAACAAAATCGCTTTTAACAAATAATTAAATTCCATAGAAAGGAATAATTCAATAACAATAAAAAGTAATAAGATATTTATGAAACATTTAATCAATAATTTGAAAACAAAAGGATGTTACTCCAACTCAATTTAATAAATTATCATAAAACTATTTCAAAACGTAACTGATTATCACAAAACTATTAATAAATTAATATACAATTTCTACCCGAACCGTTTTATGGCAACAAAAATTGGAACCTGCCCGTTTTGGACCCGAACCGCCATTACCCGGACCGGCCGCGGTTCCAAGACCCGTTTGCCCACCCCTAATTATACATGTTTATATATATTTATAAGCATCACGTTTTTTTAGATTTGTTTTCGGGAACTTTCTATTATATTGGTACACCCTTTTGGGTACACCATTTGTGCACCCCCTATTGTTGGGATCCGGAGCCTCTACCTTACTTTAGAGTAAGGTAGAGTGCCTTGCTTCCTCCCGGTCGTCCGATCGATAATTCAACGGTCGGAGATTTTGGGCTCCACTTTTTCGCCAATCTCGAGGCCGTGTTGGCCGCTCCCCTCCCGTCCGATGCGCAAGGCACCCTTCTAGTCGTGTAGAGGATCCCAATCCCTATTGTTGTGGGTTGATCTAGGCAATTCATAATAACTAATGCGGTTAGTAAGAGTCAAAGTTTTTTTTTATAGATAATAAATGTTTATATATTTATAAACATCACGTTTTTAGAGATTTTTTCTTGGGAATTTCCTATTGGTACACTCTTTTGGGTACACCATTTGTACACCCTCTATTATGAGGGTTTACCAAGGCAATTCATAATAAATAATGCAATTAGTAAGAGGATGTAATAAATAATGCAATTAATAAGAGGGCGTATAGACGGTGTACCCCAAAAGGGTGTACACCAAGAATGGTTCTTTTTCTTGGAGGAGCCAATCAAGACACCTCCTGGTCCTCTTTGTCTTGATTTCGAGCCAATATGCCCAAAGTAAACATTCTAGTTTACGGTTTAAGCTATTCATATATGTTTAATTTTGGCATATTACAGATTTTAAAATGTTTTAATGTTAAATTCTCACGGTATCATCTGTGAGAAATAATACCAGGCTTGACCATAATGTTAGCCCTGGCAGATATATATATAGGAAACAAGAGTAATAATTACAATATGAGTCCCATACTAATAATAATTAAATAAATAACTAATCTACTCTATTACACCCCCTCAAGCTGTGCAGGGGAAACAATGCGCAGATTGTCACGAAGAAGAGTAAATCGTTGTGGGGACAAACACTTTGTAAAAATATCTGCCAGCTGAGCCTGTGTAGGAACATACTTAACACAAAGATCACCATGTGCAACCCGCTCACGAACAAAATGATAGTCAATATTAATATGCTTACTCCTTGCATGCTGAATAGGATTAACCGAGAGATATGAAGCGGAAACATTATCACAGAACAACATAGTAGGCATTCGAACCGGAAAACCAAGCTCGAATAAAACAGAGCGAATATGCAGAGTATCCTGTACTGTAAAAGCCACGGCTCGATATTCAGCCTCTGTGGAAGAGCGGGAGACTGTCGACTGCTTCTTGGATCGCCAGGAGATGAGATTTGGTCCTAGAAAAATTGCATAACCAGAAGTGGATCGGCCTGTATCAGGACACCCAGCCCAATCAGCATCAGAATAGGCAATGATCTCTTGAGAGCCGTGAGCAGACTGAAGGAGTAAGCCATGAGTAGACGTGCCCTGTAGATACCTGAAAATACGCTTAACAGCCAATAGATGTGAAGTACGGGGGGCATGCATAAATTGAGAAACCAAATGAACAGCAAAAGTAATATCTGGCCTAGTCAAAGTCAAATACTGTAATGCACCTACCATACTTCTGTAATCTGTGGCATCAGCAAGTAGCTCTCCATCAGTAAGGGAAAGTTTAGTGCGGCTAGGAAGTGGAGAACGAACAGGTTTGAGTGTGTGAAGATGAAAACGATGAAGGAGATCAGAAACATATTTATGTTGAGAGAGGAATAGCCCAGAGGAAGTATAAGTAGCGTGGATGCCTAAAAATTTTTGAATAGACAAAAGGTTATATTTAATGTGAGGCACATGAAAAACAGATCTTAAGTGAAGAGGGCGAGCAGAGGAAGATAAAGTAGCCTGACCAGTATTCATAACAGGAAGAGATGTACCATTTGCAACTATGATAGAATGAGAATTAGGTGAAAAGGATTTATTAGATAAAATACCTGAATGTGGAGTCATATGTGCTGAGGCACCTGAGTCAGGATACCAAACGATGTCTGAATGCTCAGGAGCTTGAGCAGCAAGAGCAGGTGCAGCCGGCTGAACAAAGCGAGACGGACAAGTAGAAGCAGGATGACCTGGAGAATAACAAATCTGACAGACAACAGGAGGAGGGACTGAATTCCCTTCCACTGAAGAGGAGCCTGCATAACCACGATTAGTACAAGAAGCAGATAAAGCATAAGTATAAAAATTTGACTGAACAGACATACCCGCTGAACCTGGAGCCCCAAGAATGCCAGCATGTGGTGCACCCCCTGGAAAATAGCCGGGGGGAGGATAGCCATAGCCGAAGCCATAACCTGCCGGAGGTGGGCCATAGCCACGACCCCGCTGTCCCCGACCGCCTCGGCCACCGCGGCCGCGCTGCCCGCGACCTCCTCGACCACGCTGCCCTCTGCCACCAGGTTGATGCTGCTGCCCGCCATGATGTTGCTGCTGCCCGCCATGGTGCTGCTGCTGCCCGCCAAGAGGAGGTGGTCCTGCGGTCTGAATTTGGCCAGCAAAGGCCTGAGCTGTAGTGGAGTCTTCCATGGCACGCATATATTGAATGGTCTGCTCCTTTTCGATGAGATGAGTACGCAATTTCTCAAACGTGAAACGCTCAGGAAACAATTCAACCGAAGTAATTAGAGATTCATAGTCTCTTCCCAAGCCACGTAAAATAGTCTGAAAGAGTTCCTTGGTAGAGACCGGTGAATTGATGCAGGCTAACTTATCAACAATATTTTTGATATCCCGGAGATAGTGATCCATGGACTGAGTGGGACTCTTTCGAGAATGAGTCAACTGCCGTTTCAGTTCCATGCACCGAGCAAGACTAGCAGACATAAAATGGGATTCCAAACGTCCCCAAATAGCAGAAGCATTCTTTAAATCACGAACCTCAATTAACACATCACGGGACAAGGTAGCAAACAACCAAGAGCGGACAGTTTGATCAAGTTTTAACCAATTACAATAATCTGGATTAATGACCTCACGCTGATTCGCATCAAAACTATAGGGAGGAGGAGCAGGAATTGAGCCATCTAAAATACCCAAAAAACCATTCGAAACCAGAAAAGACTCAAATTGAGTGCGCCAAGACAGGTAGTCTTCCACAGCATCCAATTTAGTAGTAACTATATTTGTAATATTAAGGGCAGAAAATCCAATAGTTTTAACTAAATCAGACAGTGAAGAACCTGGACCGGGTAAGGTGTTCGACCGTGGAGCAATAGGTCCTGGATGTAGAAGTGGGACAATCCCTGGGTCACCTGTGAATGTTGGACCACCAAAAACAGAAGAAGACTCGGCCAATTGGGGAAGGCTGTGACGGCCGGAGAAAAGACCAGAGGACGGCGGACGGACCGTAGGTGGAGTGGGTGTCCAAGTAAAAATCGGCGGTGTCCAAACAGCATCGTGAGAAGAGAAAATTGAGGCTTCCATCTGCGGATGTTCAACCGAGGAGAACATCGGGAAGGGAGAATGGAGCGGCGCGGCAGAGAGACCAAGACCTGTAGCAGTTGCCGGCGCTATGGAGGAGATCGACGCCTGCACCTGCTGAGCATCGTTCGAAGAAGATAGTGGCGTAGATGACTCAGGGGCGGCGGAGCATTGGTCGTTAGACATATCGGCCGAAAAAAAAAATAGGGGTTTTTAGATGGTTTTGGCTCTTGATACCATGTGAGAAATAATACCAGGCTTGACCATAATGTTAGCCCTGGCAGATATATATATAGGAAACAAGAGTAATAATTACAATATGAGTCCCATACTAATAATAATTAAATAAATAACTAATCTACTCTATTATCATCAAGCATAAAATATTAAACTTTAAGGTTTAATGCTTGGTGACGTTGTGAGAATTTAAAATTTCTAAAGTTTGCAGCAGGTTGGATAACTGATACTACCTCCATCCCGTAGAAAGGCTCTCATGATAAAACGACACAATTATTTAGGGCATCCACATCCATGAATTATTTTTAGGATCATTTTGATGATGTGGAAGATTTTTTTGGGGATCATGGATGAGGAGTTGAGATTATTTTATGAGATTATTTGATAAAATAATCTGGTATCAAATTATAAAGCTGAATTATTTTAAGATTATTTCCAACTTCTAGGCATAACTCATAATTACTCATTTTTGGGGATCATGCGGCACTAGTACTGTACCGGTGATTAAGAGAGTGTTTGCAATTGCTTCAACTTTAAAAAAGTGATTTTTTTAAAGTGATTTTGGGAAAAGTGATTAATAGTAAAAGTTGGTAGTGTTTGAGAAAAAAGTGATTCTGAAAAAGTAAAAGTTGGTAGTGTTTAGTAAAATAAGTACTTTTTGTGTAATAGAAAAAGTGAGAAGTAGTTTAAAGCACCCTTCTACATGCTTCCAGCTTTTAGCTTTTAAGTGATTAATTTAAGCAGAAGCTGTTATTTGAAAACACTCTTTTCAACTTTTTTTAAGCCAAAAGCTGAAAAGTGCTTTTTTTTAAGCAACCCCAAACACTCCTTAAGTACCGTTGCTATAAATTTAAAGTACTGATGCACTACCATTTCTAATTTAATTAATGTTTCTACTTTATGTTAAGGGCCCGTTTGGTAGCACGGAAATCGGCTGCTTTGGCTGATTCTGCTGATTTAAGGAAAAATTATTTTTGAAATATATTTTATTTATAAAATAAAGAAAAAATTATATGTAAAACTAACTAAAATGGTCATCTACAGTAACTTCAGCTAATACAGCCAGAAAAGTAACTCTAACCTTACTTTTTTTGCTTATTACACAATTCAGCGCGCGAAAGCACAAATTAGTGTTTGGTGAAAAAGTTGGCTGATAAGCCTGATAAGCCGGAAAATAGTGGTTCCAAGCGGCCTCTAAAAGTTTCTAATTTATATATTTCTATTTATATAACGTGTCATTTTATTTAGCACTACTACATATGCATGTTTAAATACGTATTGTACTATATGTGTGTAGTAACTAGTAACTATAATAAATTAAGAAAATACATCAATTGATCATATGTTATAAACTAACGTATTGTAATATATATATATATACATACATATATATATATTTAAAACTATAATATAGTTTTTGCATATAGAGTGTATGTGAATGTGTGAGTGCATTTAAGTTAGAGATTTTGAAATTGAGTATATGTCTCATAAAAAATCTAGATAAATTAAGATCATGAATGAGGAGAAATTTATTGGTTGGCAATAATAAGCATGAAAAACCGTAAAGATGAAGATCATCAATGTTTATACTCTTAGACAGTAATTAAGGTAGTTCGAGTATATTTTGAAAAATAACTTTAATAAGTATACATTATAATGGAGTTAGTATTGATAATTATGATGTTATAAATGCATTATTTTTAATATTTAATGATTAATTTATCAATTAGGATTGTTACTTGTTTTCTAAAGTGAAAATGAGAACCTTTGGGGGAGTGTGTGGTATTTTATGTTCTTAATATAGACTTCTCGGGTGCTGATGCGTGGTCCAATATATGCTCAGACCCAATGGAAACTCGTAACTTTTCTAGATGGACATACGAGTCTTTATTTAGGGAAAGTTCCCGAAATGGGACTAAAAAAGTTCAAAAATTCCAAAATAGGACTGTCATGTTTTTATTCCCAAAATAGGACTAATTACTGCCAAATTTGGAAAATACTGTCATGTTTGAAGTCTGGTACTGCCAAAACATGGCAGTAATTAGTCCTATTTTGGAAATAAAAACAGGGAAGTCCTATTTTGGAATTTTCAAACTTTTTTAGTCCCATTTTGGGTAATATCTCTTATTTAATTCCGTTTTTTCAGATCTCAATTTGGATTCCGTATTTATTTTAATAAATGGATCTACAACTTTATAACTTTTTTATTTGGAGGTTACTTTTAGAAATAATGGCACATATATTACCTCCCAACTTTCATTTCACAAAAATATGACTGGATTTGATTTTTACAAAAAAGTGAGTGCAGCTTCTTCTAAAAAGCCGTCCGCTTCTAATTCTCAAAAAACCCTTCATGTTCTTCCTTTCTCCTTCAGCGCAGCTTAGGTATCCAGTCATGTTCATTTCTCCTAATGTGCAGCCATGGAATCCAGTCCAGCCATCTCACGCCACCGCCGTGGTCTACCGGTGAGTCCCTCCTCTCTTCCTTCTTCTACTTGGCGATGGAGATGGCAAGCAACGAAAAATGACGGACGCCAGAGCTCGGATCTGCGATGACGGCCGCAATAGAGCTTGGATCTGGATCGCGATGATGGACGTCAGGGCTTGGATTTCTGATCATGAAGGCCGCAAGAGCTTGGATCTGCGATGACGGCCGCCAGGACTTGGATTTTCGATTGATGACGGCTCCATTTAGTTTTAGATCTGATCTTGGCTGTGTTTCACATGTGGCGGCTGATTGCCGTTGACGGCGGGGGACGGGGGCAACGGTGGTTGCCGGGGGTATTAGGAGTCGACCGTGGCAGTGGGGCTGGGGGCTGGGATAGGCTGGAAGGGAGCTACGGGTTGGGGATGTCACTGACCACCCATGCTCGCGTCACTTTGGATGATGTCACTGTGGTGGTGTCACTGTGACCGCCAGAGAAGGGCGGCGGCAGTGGAGGTGTGGTGGTGGCGATAGTGACACGGGCGGTGGCTACAGTGACACGGGCGGTGGCTACAGTGACACGGGCGGTAGCTACAATAACATAAAACGTAATAGTGACACACAAATCTGGCAGACACTTTGTTTTTCCAAATATATAACCTTCTTGATCATTTTTTTGTCCCTTTTTAAAAGTAGTCACTTTTTGGGTAATTGGTTCAAAATGAGTAATATTAAAAAAAAAAGGGATAAGGGTCAGATAGGGCCTCGAACTTGAAAAAAAATGTCAAATAAGGCCATATTTAGGATGCTCTGTCCGGCCGATGCCATTTGGGATGGTTCCCGGTGGAATTTTTTGATGAATTTTTTTGACAATCTTATTCATTAAGTCTAGTTTACTCATATCAAATTTGAACTAACAATTCAATCGGGAAGGCATTCAAATGAATTCATGAAGATAACTGCGCTTTTAACGGTACAGTTATCTTCAAGAATTCATTTGAATGCCTTCCCGATTAAAGTTTTAGTTCAAATTTGATATGAGTAAACTAGACTTAATGAATAAGATTCTCAAAAAATTTCATCAAAAAATTCTACCGGGAACCACCCCAAATGGCATCGGCCGGACAAAGCATCCTAAATATAGCCTTATTTGACATTTTTTTCAAGTTCGAGACCCTATCTGACCCTTATCTCAAAAAAAAAATAAACCCTTACTCTTATACATCAATAAAATTGTGATATGGAGTAAAATTTAGATAAGTATATATATTGTATAGATTAATTAAGTTATTAGAATCATAACTAAATTGGGAAGTGGGTATTACGTAGTATTTAGAAGTTACCAATAATAAAAATAAAGTATAGATTAAATTCACAAATGAGACTAATCACGTTTTACTCTCAAATACGGAGTATGACATCACTTAGTGAAAAAATAAACTATTTCTGATAAAATAGGTTTCCCTATTTACGCAGATTTATTCTAACGGGTAGGTTTGGTCCCCCGATAATAACTGTTCGTGAATGTTTCCATCATTTACCCCATCGACTTAGGTGGATCTCCACTAGATTAAAAAAATTAATAAAATACGGAGTATGGCTTAATATGAACTAATCAAGGAATAAAAACAATTGTTAAGCATAATAATCATGTTTTGAATAATGTAATTTTGTTTGAAAATTTGTATTACAACGTCTTTCCATTAGGTTTAGCGGGATATGAGGAAGCGATAAAACTTTAATGAAAAGTTGAACTATTCGATTGATATTATATTTGTAAAATATGAATAAATTTAAAATAATTATGTAATCAAATAAATATCATCAAGTATTTTATTAGAAAATTTTAGTGATCAAGGGACGAAAAATAAAATAAAAATTACGGAGTATATTTTAATCCTTCTAAGATACGGAGTATATCTTAAAAGCTTTTTTATCACATTATTGCCTCAATTATATGATGAATGGAGCAGCGTTACGTTCCATTTTCTGGCCCGCAATGACCAGCATTAATATTATAACGAGAATACGTATTCCGTAGTGTCCTCTAGCCCGCAATAAGGAATCAATAATGACTTATGGGGGTGTCCGGTTATGGAGTCCAATTATATCCTTTTTCTTTACTCCAGTGGTCTAGGGGTCTGGGTCTGTGGTAATCAGAGCTGAAACTCACTCCATTGAGTTAATTTTAACTCTTACATTTTATTTATGTCACATGACTTTTTTTCTTTTATTTATTTAATTTTCACCATTTGAGAAATCCTTTATACTTTGATTATTTCAGAAATATAGTCTGGATCTCTTATTTCTTCAGCATTTTCTCATCTTACTTCCCCTGATTTTAGTTGGTCTAACTTCCTCCAATTCTACATCGGATAGGCTTTCACTTCTTTTTTTTACTCCGAAAGGAAAACTACCAAAATCATTAGAGTACATGTCGGGAAACATTTACCAGGATTTTATTAATAGAAGTAAGAGTACAAAATAGATAGGACCAAACCTCTCATAAGTAGGGTTGTATACGAACCGAATCGAGTCGAATAGTGAGATTTTGTATTTGTATTTGTTTAATTTTTTTGAATACGAATCCGAATTCAAATATGAAACGAAAATTAATTTTGATTTGTATTTGTATTTGTTTAACAATACGAATATTTAACGAATCATATACGAATATCGAATCGATTTGAGCATAAGTTAAATATTAGTCAAATATCACTTTAAAGTAATTTTCTTATAAATGCATGCTATGACGTAATATATGTTTTAAAAATTTAATTTTTAAAAAGTACATTTATCTTTGAAATTTAATGGATCGATACATTTATAAATTTATATTTATTAATCATAAAATTGATTGACTTTAGTATATTGTACACAACCTATAAATGTATCGATCCATTATACGATAAACACTAACACACACATATTAGAAATTATACTTATAATGTTTGAAACAAGTTGATAATTGTACGTATATTTCATATATCGTAGTCAAACGCCTATAATTTTATTCTTTGAATCGAATACATAATTATTTGTATTCGTACTTGAACCAAAAATCTGATTTGTATTCGTATTTATATTCTATATTTTCAAATTTAAATCATATTTTTTGAATCCAAACCACGAAGGAAATTAAAATTATTTGCTTCATTTACAATGCTTACTCCGTATGATACTTCTGATTTATTACAAATGCGCTTGAAATTTGTATACATAAATGTATATATGGACTACCCTTTGAGTGTATAGCTATCTTTTAAAAGTTATTATAGTGTTATTACTATTATTATTAATATTATTATAATAATATTACTATTATTAATCGAATATATTTGATTAATATTCGAATCGAATACACTGATATTCTTATTTGTATTTGATAACAATTCGAATCAAATTTAGTATTCTTATTTGTATTTGAATTTTTCAAATTCGAATAGTGTTATACGAATTCGAATCGCGAATCGAGCAAAAATTATTTGATTCGTTTACAACCCTAGTCATAAGGAGGCATACCTCCTTCAAAAAGCCCAAATAATTATACAAATAAACAGGAGAATATTACGAAAGATATCTAAACGAATGAATACCAAACAAATCCATAAAATAAGCCCATCGGGCTAGGTTTGGCAAAATCAGAAGCCCACAAAAATGTTTCACATGCATTGGGCTGATGAGTGTTGAGATAAAAATGGGCAGCACAATTTCCTAACAACGTTGTGACGCTTCTCGGGGGCTTAATCAAGCTCTCCGACAGAGGGCCTGGAGAGCGGACGACGATTTCAAATGCTCTTCTCAGGGAAAGGGATTCCATGGCAGCAAAGATTTGACATCGCCAGTAAAGAGGTGTCAGGATTCCTCATTTCTACGTCGGCAGGCACGTACCAAGTGATCGATCCGGTGGTCTATAGACTAGGAACACATATTAGAGGCATCAATGTAATTATGATGTAGACCATATATTGGATCTTCCTCCACGTCCAAGAAAGAGCTTTCTCAATGGAGAATAGAGGACCTAGGATGGTTGTGGATGATTTTGCAGAGCTAAGTAGAGTCCTCGTTATGAAGATTAAGGTAATCACACATTCACACTAGCAAATGACCAATGTTCCAAAATTGAATTAATGAGACAAAACAACTAATTAAGCAAATAACAACTTCACAACCAATCAATAATTCACATAATCAAAGTAAATATGAGAATAATTTCCTGCTTTATTATATTTAGATGATTGCTGATGCATATTTTGACAATTTTCATGCATGTTGATGCCTTTTACCGTATCATAATTAGTTGACTTCACATGAAAATATTTATTTTTTTCTCTAATTTTATTATGTCATATGTGGAATTATTGAAACTTTATTTGTGCATTTTGACAAAAATTAATATCATTGAGGGTTATAAGTTTGAGCACAACTTGCTGATTCATTAGGGACATACAGTATATGTTTTGTAACTACGTTATATTGAAAATAGAGATCATATCAATGTCAACACTGAGTTTGAACACTTAATTTGTAATATCAACTCATTTTGTCAAAAAACAAAAAAAAAAACAAATAATTACACATTGATCACATACCTGTTGTGCTTAATTAGGAGAAAAGTGAAAGAATAAAAATAGTAATATACCTACAGTGAATAAAAAAGTTTTTTACTCTAAGCTCATTGGTGGATGTTAATGCTATTTTAACTTTTTTTTTTTGTTTTGTTTATATATGTTCCAATGCATTCGAAACTTCAGAATTTTGAAGATGTTTAGTGTTGCATTGTTCATTGAGATTCCATTGATCTTTTATAGGGTTAGCATCATATATACTATTGACATTTTAGTTTATTCGTTGGAAGTCAGTTAGACGCTTTTGCTGATCTTGGATAAGTAGAAAGCAAAAATAAGTAAGACAAATGTAAGTCATTTCACTCATATTGAATTTTTCTTCTTTCCATAAAAAGATGTAATGCTTTTAATTCTCTTTTTTCAACTTTGTTATCTCGTGTCTTGCATTTGTTGTAAAACTCGTCGATGGCCGGGTTTTACAATTGATATATTAAAATAATTTATATGAGTTAATTGATATGCTTATAATTGATATCGCATGTAGCTTACATTAAAATGCTGCAATTGATATATATTTATGTGGCGTTTTATATTCTATTGCAACATTTTTCATATGTTATACTAGCTTTATTTTGTAGTGTAGAATAAATAATGTCTGATCGAATTAAGATACTTCGTACATTTTAAAGAAAATAATGAAAATATAGAGTAAAAATTGTGAAATAATGGGAAAGGTTACCCAATAGGGTACCCGGCAGATATATTTATAATAATAAGAGTTTCCTAAAATACAAAGTATTCCTAATTTAATATTAGGCTATTACACCCCCTCAAACTGTGCGGGAGAAACAACGCGCAGGTTGTCTTTTAAAAAATGAAATTGCTGACTAGAAAGACTCTTAGTAAATATATCCGCCAACTGAAGACTAGTAGGTACATATTTAACCACAAGATCACCATGAGCCACTCTTTCCCGAACAAAGTGATAATCAATCTGAATATGCTTACTCCGAGCATGCTGAACAGGATTGGCTGTTAAATAGGAAGCAGAGATGTTGTCACAGAACAAACGTACTGGTGTTGTGACAGGAAAACCGAGCTCAAACAGAATGGATCGAATATGTAGTGTGTCCTGCACTGTGTAGGCAATAGCGCGATACTCTGCCTCTGTGGAGGATTTGGAAACAGTGTGCTGCTTTTTAGACTTCCAAGATACAAGATTGGGTCCCAGAAAAACAGCATAACCAGTAGTGGAGCGAGAAGTATCAGGACACCCAGCCCAATCTGCATCGGAATACGCGATAATACAAGTCGCCTTAGGTGTAGGCTGGAGCCACAATCCATGATCAATAGTGCCCTGCAAATATCTAAAAATTCTCTTGACAGCAAAAAGATGAGTGGTGCGTGGGGCATGCATAAACTGAGAAACTAAATGCACGGCATAAGTAATATCAGGTCTTGTCAAAGTTAAATACTGTAATGCACCTACCATACTGCGATACTCAGTCGCATCTGCTAGTAACTCTCCATCAGTGAGAGACAAAGAAGTACGAGACGCAAGGGGAGTACGTACAGACTTGACAGTGTGTAAATGAAACCGGGATAAAAGATCAGAAACATATTTATGCTGAGAGAGAAACAGGCCCTTACTATGACGAGTGGCCTGAATGCCAAGAAAATAGTGAAGATCACCCAGGTCTTTCATTGCAAAATGACGAGCAACAAGATGGATAAATTCAGAAACAATAGAGGAAGAATTGCCAGTAACAATAATGTCATCCACATATAGTAATAAATAAATAATGGAAGTGCCCTGACGATAAATAAATAGAGAGTTATCTGACTTACTACATAAAAAATTATGAGTAAGGAGAAAACTACTGAATCTATGAAACCATGCTCGTGGGGCCTGTTTAAGACCATAAATAGCTTTGCGGAGACGACATAAGTGATGAGGATATTGTGGGTGAAGAAAACCCTGTGGCTGACGCATATAAACTTCCTCTGTGAGATGTCCATGAAGAAAAGCATTTTTAACATCAAGCTGACGCATAACCCACCCAAAAGAAATAGCTAAAGTAAGAACAGTACGAACAGTGGTGGGTTTTATGACCGGACTAAAAGTTTCAGAAAAATCTACACCGGCCTGCTGTTTAAAACCCTGAGCAACAAGTCTTGCCTTGTGGCGCTCAATAGACCCATCTGAAAGATATTTTGTTTTATAAATCCATTTGGATCCAACAATATTTTTAGAATTATCAAATGGTACTAAGTCCCAAGTGTGGTTAGCAATAAGTGCATTAAATTCCTCAGCCATAGCCTGACGCCACTTTAATTGTTTATTTGCCTCAGAAAAACAAGTAGGATCTGCTGAAATAACAACCGTGTTTAAATTAAAAATAGATTTGGGTTTGAAAATTCCTGATTTGGCCCGAGTTTGCATCGGATGAATATTTTGGGAAGAGGCAGGTGAAGAGCTGGGAGCAGTGGCATGGTTGTGGTCAGTAGCTGGAGTGATAGAGGTGTGAGGGCTGACGGGAATAACATGGCTGGAGGACTGCTGGGAGCTGCCAATGGCAGAAGTGAAGGATGGTGTTAATGGCAGTCGGGAAGAAGGAGGAGTGCAGGGTCGGTGATGGTGTTGGTCCGGTGTGGAAGGTGTGTCGGACTGGAAGAAGGAAGGATTGGAGCTGGGAGAAGAGGTGGCAGCAGGTCTGTCTGGGCTGGCCGTAGTGGTTGGTGGGCGGAGGTGCAGGTCTGGGGGACGCGGACTGGTGTGCTGGTCTGGTTGCAGGTCGGGGAGATTATTTGGCTGAGATGTGGGAGGCTGAGGTGAAGAGGAACAAACCCAGGTGGAAAAATGTGGGGAAGAGGCATTTTGAGAAGAAGGTGTGGCATTCATAGTAGAAGTCAAAGTGGTGTACGGAAAAATATTTTCACAAAAACGCACATGACGACTAATGATAACTTTACCAGTGGTGGGGTCAAGACAACGATAACCTTTATATCCAGATGCATACCCCAGAAAAACACATTGAATAGATCGAGGAGAAAGTTTATTGGCAGAACTAGCAGAAATATTTGGGAAGCATGCACAACCAAAAACACGTAAAAGAGAATAATCAGGAGATTTTTGAAAAAGTTTTTCATAAGGGGATTTACCTGAAAGTGTAGGAGTGGGTAATCTGTTAATAATATATGCAGCCGTAAACAACGCATCTACCCAAAATTGACTAGGAATAGATGCCTCAATAAGCATAGTCCGAGTAAGTTCAAGTAAATGTCGGTGTTTACGTTCAGCAAGCCCATTTTGTTGAGGAGTATGGGGGCATGACTTTTGAAAATAAATTCCATGAGTATTAAAAAATTGCTGCATATGAGAATTAACAAATTCACCCCCTCCATCACTTTGAAAAATTTTAATTCTGGAGTTAAAAAGATTTTCCACTAAAGATTTAAAAATTTTAAAGGAGTCAAAAACCTCATATTTAGCACGTAAGGGGTAAACCCATGTAAAGCGAGAAAAATCATCAATAAAGCACACATAGTATTTAAATCCCAAATTAGAAAGAACGGGAGACTGCCATACATCAGAATGAATTAATTGCAAAGGAGAAGACGAAGTATGAATAGCATTGGAAAAAGGTAATCGTTGGGACTTGCCTAACCGACACGGAATACAATCATGCGAAAAACTAGAATTATTACATATGCGTTTTTGACCGCTTAAAATACGTAAAATATTGTCACCACAATGACCTAATCTACGATGCCACACAGGGCCAGAGGCGAGAACGGAAGATAAGGCTAAGCTAGATGGTGGACTCAGGCTGAGAGGATAGAGGTGGCCATTAGTTGTTGCCCGAAGAAGAACCGCCCCCGAAATTTTGTCCTTAACAAAAAAGGAATTTTTGTCAAAAATAGCAACACAATTGTTATCAGCACACAATTTTTGAATTGAAATTAAATTGAATTTGATATTAGGGACATGATAAACAGATTTTAATAGCAACGGGCGAGTAGAGGAATTTAGTGAAATATCACCAACATGTTTGATAGGGAGTTGAGCACCATTAGCAACACTAACAATAGTTGGACCAGAATAAATAGATTTATTTGTCAAAATACCTTCAGAAGACGTCATATGAGCAGAGGCACCAGTGTCTGGGTACCACAGAGCTTCATTAGCTTGACCGGTGAGAAGTACAGGTGCAGACGGTGGAGAAAAATGGGAAGGACAACTAATTGCAGAATGACCTGCAGAAAAACAAATTTGACACACAACAGGAGGGGGGATTGCCCCAAGAATTCCCTCAGCAGATGGTGAGCCTGCAGTTTTAACATTAGTACCACAAAATAGTATAGCATTAGTATTTAAAGTGGACAAAAGAGAATTACTCATAGCACCTGCATTCGGAGGTCTCAGTGGCTGCTGCACACCATGGGGTTGGCCGAACCCCTGTAGAGTGGGCTGTCCTTGCTGCTGGCCTTGACCGTAACCTTGTTGGCCTTGACCGTAACCCTGTTGGCCATACTGTTGATGTCCGCGACCTCTGCCGCGGCCACCTCTGCCGCGGCCACCTCTGCCGCGGCCACCACGACCACCTCGTGGTGCAGTCCCGCGTTCTTGAACGCCAAATGCTTGGTAAGCCGGTGGACCGGCTTGTTGGCGAAGATAGAGAACACGCTGTTCGGCCTCTAGCAAACTACGGTGAAGGATGTCGGGTGGAAAATTCTCTGGAAGAAGAGAAATAGTGCCCATGGTAGATTCATATTCCGGTCCAAGCCCCATAAGAGTGGTCTGAAGAACTTCTTTATCGGACACCGGAGAATTAATTGCAGCCAGTTCACTAACTAATTGATGTATTTCCCTTAAATAATTTTCCATAGATTGATTTTCTTTCTTTTTCATATTTGTTAACAGACGCCGAAGTGTCATAGACCTAGCCAGACTAGCAGATCGAAAACGATTTTGCAATCTTTCCCAAATCTCAAAAGAATGTTTAAGTTCATGTACATCAATTAATACGTCACGGGTAAGAGTAGCAAAAATCCAAGAACGAATGGTTTGATCAACGCGGAGCCAATGAGAATAGTCAGGATTAATTATTTGGTGATTATTAAAATCAATTGTGTACATGGGAGGAACCTGTGTGGAACCATCCAAGAAACTAAACACACCTTGAGAGACGAGAAAAGATTCAATTTGAGTTCGCCACGTGATGTAATCTTCCACCGCCTTAAGCTTGATTGTAACAATTTGAGTGACATTATTTGCTGGAGAGATGGATTGAGCAACAGCGGCCATCGGCGACTGAAAGAGAGAATTATCCGTCGGTCTAGACAAGCCAGGGGTACCCGAGAATGTAGAGCCAAAGTACCCTGGACTGGTGTGCGTCGGTTGCGTGGCAGAGATCATTGGAGTAGGAAAGAGGCTGCCTGGAATGTTGGAGAAGGCAGTTTGCTGCCACGGGAACACTGGAGGGAGCGTCTGAAATAAAGAGTATGCTCCATCACCACCGAATGAAGAAGATGCAGGGTTGACAATCGAACCTGCTGGAGATGGAGTCACCTGCTGCGACTCAGCCATGGCGACTGGGGCGCTGGTGACGACAACGGCAGCATCGGAAAAAGAGGAAGCAACCGGCGCCGTGGTCGAAGATGTAGAAGCAACAGTGAAGGTGTCCATGAAGGAGCTGGAAACTTCGGCGGAAGAAGAGGCTGCGGCCGAGCTCATTGCGTGAGAAGAGGGACGAGGGTTTTGGGGAGAGGAAAAAAAAAATTTAGGCTCTTGATACCATGTGAAATAATGGGAAAGGTTACCCAATAGGGTACCCGGCAGATATATTTATAATAATAAGAGTTTCCTAAAATACAAAGTATTCCTAATTTAATATTAGGCTATTAAAAATAAGTCTCATATGTTAAATTTAGTTAAACCATCGATCGAAGTAGTTTCTAAAATATGAATTAAAAAGACATTTGACCGTAGTTTAATTTGGGATGGAAGGGAATATGAGCTTAATCTTTTATTCCAAATTTTATTATCATGGACGCATTGTGATGGATTACGTTGTTGGCAAAGACTATATCTTAGCTTGGAGGCTCGATCAAGTCCAACATTCATCCTTATAATTCAGTGCATTTTATTGTACTAAACATAAAACATACGGAGTACTACGACGTATTATAAAATGTAGAAACAGCATTTTATAATCGAGAGTTTTGTGATCCATTAACACTCGATTACCAACTACGATCGTATTAAATTATTATAACAATGCTTCAAGTGTAGACAGGCTAAAAGTTTTTAGGATCCGAATTTGTGTAAATTAGGAGTACTAGTCTTAGTATTTTTTAGAAGATTAAGAATTCATAAATTTAGTATTACGATACCTCAAGTTTTAGTGGAACTCCAATAGATAATGATAAACATGAACCGTCAACATGACAATATATTGTTGTACATGGACAATATGAATGTAATAGATAGTGTCACATTATTGACGGAAAGTGCAGTGATTATGATCAATAGTGTAGTAATGTAGTTATGTAGAGCAGTATCCCCGACATGAAATTCAATATGTTTAATTGGATGTAAAACATTAAATTAGTTATTAAATCTAAAAAATATAAAAAGAACTATAAATAAATTTCTGACGCGGATGTGAAGAGAATTGAAGTAATATAATGTTAGTGTGAAGTGCAGTAATTCTTGTTGTAAGTGCAGTAATGTCATGCAGTAACACTAGTACAAAGTGCAACATTTTTTATTGAACGAAAATTGTGCAAAATGCACTTTTTTTAAATAAGAATATTTTCGTCATTCAACGTCACACCATCAACATACCAGCTTCGAACTCTTCACGTGCCACAAACACATTCTTTATGCACCCAACAAAGCCACTAGAAGTTGGTTCATTCAACCTCTTAAAATAAATGAGATTTTTACTGTCATACGAATCTCTAAAATGCACCTTCTTTTTTGTATTATTAGGCTGGGAATCAGAATCAATAGTGACTAGTATATACCCTTCACACAAACAAAAGTACAAATAATATAGTTTGTGGTCGACAAAATTTGTTTGTGTGAACAAAATTTATCTATAAACATGTTTGCCCACAAACAAAGATACATGTGCTCAGACACTGGTCTAATCTGATCTTTAAGTTTGGCCTGGTATGGTTGAACTAGTCTGGTCTAGTAAATGTATGTATTTTATCACTACAAAAGTTTGATCTGAACCGGTCTGGTTTGTTTAAGTCTGATTTGATCTGGTTTGGTTTAGAAACAATCCAAGTAAATGATTTACAAATAACAATGTATATTGTTTGCTTTATGATATGTGCATACACTGACCCCGATGCCTAGGTACACCACTGTTTGTTTGTGTTTATACAAATACTCCCTCCGTAACTTAAAAATCTTCTCACTTTCCTTTTTCGTCCGTCACAAAAAAAATCTTCCCATTTCTAAATCTTCCCATCATACCCTCAATAATTCTTAAAATAATACACTATTACAACTACTTTTTTTGGATTTATCCTACATTCTACCACATTATTCCACTATTTTTCCATCATACCCTCAATAATTCATATCATCTTTCACTATTCTTAATCTACCTACTTTTGAAATGGGAAGATTTAAAAGTTACGGAGGGAGTAACTGCTAGTGTATGTTAGTGTGTATACAATTTTTGAATCCGACCATGATAAATTGGCATGAGCGAAAGATGATCATGCAAGGAGGCCCTTTCATCACAACCGCCATATTTCGAGCCACATAATTAGCCGCCGGCTTCTTCCCACTAACTTCGTGTGCTCCCCCGTCCAAAAAACCAAACTAACATGTGTTGTTTCGTTTTTTTCCATGTTTTGTTTCTTACAAGTCCAGCTGCTTCGCACTCCATCCAATCCACTCATCCTCATTCCAGCCGACTGTGTAGTAATGTTGACCCACCAACTTCCATTTTGGTCTTTAAATCATTTTGAAAGTTCGAATTTTTTAGTTTTGGTATTGATGGCCAGTCCTATAACTCCATATCAACGGTTAAATTTTAATTTTGCTTGAAGTTATACCTTAAAACTAACTACTCCGGTATGTGTGACTGTGTCCATTATGAATTATCTAGCGATTAAAATTAATACTTCACCTTCTCATTTTGTAACATACACTTCCTAATTAGACTATTAATTTGATACTTTTCTACTTTATCTTTTTATCTATTATTCTTTCACTTTTTACTATTTGTGGATCTTTTTCTCTTTCTTACTTTGTGGAGGTTAGCATTGTAAAACAATTACATTATCTTTTTTTTCCATAAAATTTGCACCAAACTCACATTCATTTTATATTATATTATACGTAGCATATGGGATGGAGGTAGTGCATCATAGAAACATATGCTCGTTCATTCGTTGTCTGCATTGAATTGTTTATGACTTAAAATTTTAAATTAATACTCAAAAGTCTACTCTGCCTATTACCTTTGATACCTTTTATATCTACGAGTTGTTTGGTAATGTTCACTGAATCCATTAAATATATTAGAATTGGTAAAATTGTGAGTGAAACGGCTAAATGGTTGAATTTGTTGACATAACAAAACTTATTTTTAAAATACTTTTTTGTTTTTATTAAAAAAAAGTAAAAAAATACTATAAAAAAACAATTAAAATAGTCATCTTCAGCAATTAAAAAAATATTAAAAAAGTAATTGCAGTGTCGCTTATTTTTATTATTAAACAATACATCAAATGTATTTCATGCAAAATTGACTGATAAAATTGATTAACCCAAAACATGATTTACCAAATTGGTTCTATATATCCTCATTAGCGTTATGATTGGTGTACAAAGAAAAATAATAATACCAAACCCATAATATATTTTTCTTTAGGGGACACAAATAATTTTTTTTAGTATAGATTCAATGTTGGACCGTTACTCTCTCACGGCATGTGCATCTCTCTGTCAATCCCATTTGTTTAAATAAAAAAAGATGGATATTTCTTACTTTGACTAGGACCCATCCAATTATATGCGGTCAGTTTCTCATTCAGTCATTCTAGGTGGGGGTATTATTGCAACGAGAATGAGGTCAAGCTGTTTTAGTGTATTTATTTTCTACACTTGTGGCATTAAATGTAAATGAAAAAAGTTTATTTGCTGAGTATTGCATAGATTTTTTATCAGAAGAGGTTATTAAATTATGTAATCATGAAATAAGATCAAAATAGATCAAACAAATAAAGACGTAGTTTGGCCGATAAATGAGTAATACTATCTAGGATATACTTGTATAGGAGATCATCTTTAATCCAAAAAAAAGGTTTCGTACTCCTACCTCTAATATTAAAAAAAAAAATTACTTTTCAAGCACCGCGTCTTTTAAAAACAAAAAAAATAAAATTTATTTTGATAATTATGTGAACCGAAAAAAAGATCGAGCGAGTGAGTCAGAAAACTGAGAACAAGATTTGACTAGTAAATGTGACATTAGAATAAAACGTGACAATGTTTTTTAATGTCTCTACAGTCGCACTTATTTTGGGCATGTTAAGCCATGAAACTGCAACATTGTTGCTTTGTAATGAACAATAAAAAACTACAGCTGTAAAAATAAAAAGTTGGGTCAAAGGACACAAGTTCAATGTGCGGTGGATATTCTAAAAATGTACTTGCATACAATTCTAGTATAAAAATTAAAGTCCATAATGAATGTCTTGAAATGAAATGTTTTAACGCCAAGGCTGAAACAGTAAAGAGCTTGCATTTTAACCCACAGTGGGCTGAAATTGCATTTAACACACTCATTTCATTTATGTAAATGACCATACATCTAAATAAATAAAAATTACTATGCTGGCAAAGACTTATTTGAGTAAGATATCTCAGCAGCAAGAACATTAGGTAATTGATATCCATTTATTAAGAATGCACAGCCCATTGAACACTATCACACACAATTCTGCCTTCTTGGCAAGTAGGAAAACTAAAAGGAGCTAGCTAGCCAAGAGTCCATGTCTCTGCTTTGGCAGAGACAATCACATATACACTAAAATTGGAATTCCATTCCAAAAACTCTGGAAGAGTCAAGTAAGCCCTATATATCTCCTCAAAAAATATGCCTAATGGTCATCATTGCTTATACAATGATATATATACAACATCAATATGAAATTACTGTTCTATCCTTGCACAAATGGATGGATGAGCGAGTCTATAGGGCGAGGATATAATGGTAATTTTGTAAGGATGGTGTACACCATGATGACCATATAGCATTAGTCATTTTTTTCCTCCTATCTCGCTCCCCCATGGGGATCACCAACCATAACTCCAACCTATAGAAAATATTATAAGAGAAACGCTTGGTACACTCGTGATTATGCATCTTCCTGAGGTGGGAAGAAACACGTGTGATTCAAAAAGCAGCGTTCCAGAGGACTTTCTCTCCCTCACCGCACCGCCGGTGGACTTCCTTTATCCTATCAGCTGACCTGCATATCCCGCTGCAGGTCCAATCAAATGAGGCAACACAGATGTTGCCTGCCTGTGCCCTCCATTCACAATCTGCACCAAAACGGTTTAGTGAAAGTGTGGAACTATGAAAGATAATCAATAAATACATAAAGTTGTAACATAGATTGTACTTATTATTAAGACTTTCCATTAAACTTTAAATGATCAAACTGAGGAGTTGCCCCAGAAAAAATATATGTATTGGTTTATGTTTTTTGGCATGTTTCTGAAGTGTGACATAACATAAAGAAGTTTTACCAGGTGGAGTTCCACAGCATAATCTTCTATCATCGATGTGGTGAACATCAAGCCCAATGAACCAAGACCCCAATGAAACATCTTCATTAGCATATTTGTGGAGGACATGTCTATCCAACATTTAAAGAAGAATTATTGCCCTGCTTTGCAGAAATATAAGGCAGGGAAAACCTATGCTTGTTTATAGCATTATGATGATAAGTAAATAAAAAGAACTTAACTGGTTAAGTGATATATACGTAGCTAAGTCCTTTGAGATGGCATATAATTGTCCAGTGGCATGACGGAAATATCTGTTCCCATTCTCCCCAAACTTCCAATACTCAGGTTCATGGTACCTCACTCCCCTGTTCCATGAAAATTTCATGAGATCTTATTCAAGCTAATTCTATTTCTACTTTTCAACTTCACTAAATTTAGTTTATTTGCCTAGGGTGAGTACTCGTACCATTGTGACCATTAGAGTTCAGCTGTATCGTCAGAATTCAGAGTAGAGTAATAGTACTATGAGTAATTGTGTTATAACTCTAGAGTCGTCAAGTCAAGGACTTAAGGTATAATCATTAGACTGATTAAATAAGGGAAGTACTGCCAAGCTACATCTTGGTATTACCTTTACAGCACAGATGTCCACACAAATTATGTTCCTTTGTAAGGAGTTACATACCGCAAAGAAGGGAATATTATGTAGACGTACTCCTATATAGAAAAAATTACTACCTATTACTCTCATGAGTCTCATCCAAGGCAATTCTCTAAACCAAACAATGGGTTAAAAAGAGTTGGGTCTTAGTTCTAACTCAGTTTTTCACAAATATGTAAATTGGAGTTTGCTTACTTTTGAGAAAGAACAGGACCGGATTTCATGCAGCCAATATACACTCGTGGTTTCTTCCGATGCCTGGCTAGTGTTTCCCCTAATGTTCCTGTAACCATCGAATTCACCCATAACAGTGACCATTATTTTACTAAGGCAAGAAAAAGGTTGCGCAATTACTCTAAAGACAATTGAATACCTATATTAACATGGACATCATCATCAACTTTGATGTAGTACTCTGCATCCCATATCTTAACAGCAGTGGAAAAATAAGTCTTTGTCTTTGCAGACAACTCAAGATACCCTTCCACATGATCCTAATTAAACAGACACATCAAGATTTTTGTAAGGCGATGTAGTTTTTTTTTTATATAATCCATTAATTGAAGGAGTATTACCAGCCTCAAGAAATCTCCATGTTTTTTATCCTCAGCTTCAATAGCTCTGTCTAGTATACCACCAACCGTAGCACTGCAGGTCAAATGAATTATCTTTCTATTAATTATTAAAACCCATGAAAATAAAAGGCGTTTAATCAAAAGAGGAAGCCGCTTCCTTACCCATGGCCTATAACAAAGCGAATGATGATTCCTTTTTCTTCTTCTAGCTTCTTCCTCTTCTCGCCTATTTTCTCGCATTAAAAAGGGAAATAAGACATATTGTGTGTGAGTGTGTGACAAAAAAAATAAACAAAAAAATTGTATACATTGATAATATAACTACGATTCAAAATCAACAATGAATTTTTATATGATTTCATAATGTAATTTCCTTTTGCTAGAAGTCTTTTATTTGGGAGATTATCAACTAGTCTTATACTCCCTCCGTCCCCGAAAGAAGTTCCTCATTTGACTTTCACACACTTTTATGCAAGTAAACTTACCAGGGGGTAAATTTTACTGTTTTGACACTGTTTCGACACTGTTTGACACTGTTTTGCACTGTTTGGCACTGTTTTGATGTAGATAACTTTCCATTTAAGGAAATGGGAACTTAAATTAGGGACATCCAAATAAGGAAAGTGGGAACTTCTTTCGGGGACAGAGGGAGTATGTCAAACATTTCATTTTTCCTACTTCATAATGTTCTCTTCGTAAGCATTATCATGAACAAATTACAGAAGAAAGTAAACCTTGGGGCATCCAAGTGGCACGAACGGAATCTCTTCTTTTTCTGCTACTAAAGGCAGTATTTATTCCTATAACCATAAAATATTTTCTTCTTTTTGATGGACTAACATCCTCTGACATATGAGGGGAGCCACTAAGAACTAATTCCTGAGCTTCAGCCTTTGCAGCAGCCAACTCCATCTCCAAATTTGAAACTGTATTGTCAAGTGTCCTGCACCACAATGTATTATTACTTTTATGCACACAATAATGAGTATAATACAAATATGGGATGATGAAGCACAACTCACTGAATGGCATTATGTGTTTTTGAAACTTCCCCAGTAATGTCTTTATATAGTTTTACATCTTTTGGCTGCAACTAGACGATATTAGAGAGATATCAGCAACGTTTGCCAATGGCAATCCATTTTTGAAAGCAATTATTTTAACAGTAACAATTAAAAAGTGGAGAGAAAGGGATGCTCACATATTTTGTACCACAACCTTCAGATATCATAGACTTCAGACCTTCAGCTTCAACTGCAGTTCTTATTGTAATCCCTTTCGGCTCAGGAATGGTCCACATCCTGTCACAAGTTAATTAATTGCATCATTATGAGCTTATAGCTAAACCATAATCTCTCAGGCCCATTTGGAATGATTTGGTGGTCAGGAATAAATTACTGGGAAATTGAGTTACCACCAATTCCGTAATACCATTTGAATAAGGAGAGGCTTTGTCACTCATGCAACATCAGAAATTGGAGATTCTAGATAACATTTTCCATTAATTCCCTTATTCCTGGGAATAAGAAGTTATCCCAGCGGGGTATTCCTTATTAAAATGGTTAGCTTTTGATCGGCAAAGTAATAATTCAATGTTCGTTCATAGCATATGAATATTGAAGTCCAAAGATGAACTCAATGTGTGCTTTGGTCAAAAAGTTTAAAGAACAACCAAGAAATTTGCTTAAGTAGTTTCAAAAAGTCATTGTTTTATTTTAAAAAAGCCATTGGTTTCTTAAACGCGAAGCAAACTGTAAAATTATGTAGATCCACACCCCCCTCATAGGATAACGAAACACCATGATAACATGGTGTCTTGCTCGAGCAATCGGTGTGATCATTTTAAATCTAAATTGGATCAAGCTGTTCGTTTGAGCATAAAAGAGCTTTGAGGAGACACTACTGTGTTAGTTAACTTGATAGGAGAAATAGCTATGTTGAAATTTATATCTTTTATGTTTAACATATAAGTAACAAACTCCAACTAATTAAAATCAGTGATCCAGATCAATATAACAGTACATGAACATCATTTAAAACAAAAAACTGGATCTCAAAGACACAGACAAGATGATAGCCAAGGCCCACTTGAACATAATGATCTCACAAGCAGTAAAATTTCAAATTCAGTAAAATCCCATAGAAATGAAAAAAGATGCAAACTTTTTTAATTTTACCTGTTGGTGAAGAAAGCTCCCGCACAGAAGCTACTAATACAAAGCAAAAGAGTCCAACTCTTGGAAATGATTACACTTTTGGGAACCATCCCTCCGCCGGACACGGCAACTCCTCTGCTCTTAACAGTCATCAGTGCTTCATTCTGGCTCAAAATCTCGTCTTTCCCTCGGCGTTCATCTTTGTAAGCGACGATGAAAACTATTCTTGGAACAAGCTTCAAGGAAGATTCTAAATTATGACTGAATTCCTGCGTGATTTAGAAGAAAACGAATAAAAAAGATGCCTGGTTTGCAGTTGTAGCCTTGTAGGTAGTTAGTTACTTTCTTTTATCTTCTGCTCTCTCTCGGTCTGTACTATATACTTTAATTTGCAGGGAAGAAATGTGAAAGAGGAGACTTACTAGATACATAAGACTGACTTTTACCAAACTGACCTTCTCAGATTCACAACCGTCCCATCAGCTCCTCTGTTAACCAAAACACTACTGATATGATACCTACAGCAACTAAATGCCCTTATCTCCAAGCCTCGGTTCCCTTGTTGAATTGCCCCACAGTTTGTCAGGCCATACTGTAGCGTGTCTTTACTTAAAAAAAGGGGTTGCTTCGTGATTTCTAGTTTGGTAGATTCTATGGTACCTATAAGATACTGTACCTTTGTCCACATGGGTCAATCAGAATCATACAGTTAAATTATTTAAATCTAAATTAATAGGAATTTAATGATTTAGACCAATCAAATGCATGGTAGGTGATTGGTGTTTAAGAAAGTGGGAATTGTGTGGTGGAGAGTTGTGCAGAGGAGAGAGAAATGCTGTGAACCACAAATTCTTTGCCAAAAAGGGAAAGTGAACTTCTTTTTTGGACGGACGTAAAGGGAAAGTTGGAACTTCTTTTAGGGACAGAGGGAGTAGTTTTCTACCAAACATTAAATAAGTTAATTACCTATTTCTCTAAATAGGAGCAAAATATAGGGACTAATAAAAGTGCCATATTGGGAGTTCAATGTTGTGTGTCATTCCATAAAAGTAAAATGGAATGAGTTGATAAAAGTACTTTAATAAAAGTACTCTAACTTATTTATTCTCTTGCATGCCAAAATAACTTCACACTTTCCATTTTTGGGCAGGTCTAAATTCATTTTCATACTTTCATTTTAGGAAAGTTTTTGAGGTGAAATGTATAAACAAACCTTATTAAATTTACTTTATCTCCCCCCTTACCCCATTGCCTCCACCGCCTACAACCCCTCCTTCTCCCATCTCCATCGTCACTCGTCGTTCTACTAAACCTCATCGTTACCCAACGTTCTACGCACCTCCACTATCACAGTTTGTTATACAAACCTCCATTATCGACATGGATCGGAAACCATCACCCCCAAAAAATCCTAATTCGCCGGTCGGCCTTCCTAAATCGACAGGTCCGACTGATGCTGAATCCTCAGAAGTTGAAGCTTCACATGTAACTGCAAACCAAGAAGCAGTTCCGTGGAGACCGATCATAGTTCGTTTTGGTTATGCATCCTCATCTGAGACTGATCCGAACTGGAGATTGCGTAAGAAATACGGATCTAATTTGGTCTCGAACACGTACGAGGTTTGGATGGCCTGGATTTAGAAGACGGTGAGGAAGTGAACTCGGGCCCAGGAACAGATTAAGGAGAAGAGAGCGACGGCGGCAATGGGGAAGATGACTGCAACAAATGGCTTCCTTAAGGGCAGTAATGTTCTCAACCCTTTCTCGTTCTGTCTTTAATGTTGTCTGGGCTTTGCATTTTTTGTGAGTGGCTGGTTTGTATTGTTGTGTGACCGATGATGATTTTAGGGTTGTGAATTAATGATATGTGGATCACATGTGTGTTACGAAGACTCAAGACTGATTCACCTATGATGTGTGTTTGCTTTATTAATGTGATGTGTGGATGCTTAACAATTTCTGAGGTATTTATGTCAAGGATATGTAACTCGTGATCATGATTAGTTATGTTTGCCTGTGCTCGTATACCTGTGATCACTGTTCTAAAAATCGGCCTAGTCGGACCGATTAATCGGCCTAGTCGGCCCTAACCGTAGAGTCCTAGTCGGCCAAAAAATCGGCCCAGTCGGCCAAAAAATATGCCAAGTTGGCCGCCTAGGCGCCCTTCAACCGCCCGACTAGCGCCTAGCGAGTTTTAGAATAGTGCCTATGATGAACCTGTGAATAATCTGAGGTGTATTACCCTAGAAACTTGTAACATGTGATCATGATTATGTTGGTTTGCCTATGGTGAGTTACCTATGATGACTGTGATTAAATATGAGGTGTGTTAACCTAGGATATGTAACATGTGATCATGATTATGAGTGTTTGCCTAAGAGTTGTAACCTATGATCATGATTAAGTGTGGTTTGCCTATACTAATTAACCTGTGATGTATTTCATGCTTATGAAGTGTGGTTTGCCTATGCTAAGTTAATAGTGACCATCATGAACTGTGTTTGCCTATGCTCATGTACATGTGATGACTCTATGATGTATTTGTGATTAATATGAGCTGTCTTGGCCTATGGTGACTTACATGTGATGTCTCTGTGAATAATGTGAGGTGTGTTAGTCTAGGATATGTAACATGTGATCATGATTATGAGTGTTTTCCTATGCTATGAGTCACATGTGATGTATTTTCATTATTCTGAGGTTTGCATGCCTAGGATGTACATGTAGCATATGGTCATTATTGTGTTGGTTTGCCTATGATAATTCATATGTGATCCTGATAATGTGTGTTTGCCTATTCTTAGTCACCTATGATGACTCTGTCATGCTTTTGTGGTGTATATGTAAATAAGTGTACATCAAAATATGACATATGCTTACATTGCTTGTGTTTAGCTAAATTATTGTACACTAGTAGTGGGGGTACATAAAAAAATTGTACTCTAATGTCTGTCCTATTACATACAAAAATATTACACCACCTATTCATTACAAACCTGTGTGTACTTGCAAAACATTCAAAAAGTTAATCACAAAAGGTAGTTACTTCATACTTGAAGATGTTGTGCATTTGCATGTATGAACTGAGCCCCTTCAGTTGGATTTGTGGAAGTTGTTGCCATTTGTCCATGCATGAATGCCTTAGCTATTTCATACAACTCATGGGATATCTGGACATTTCTTTGTAGCATTCCATGTCCCTGCAACTTGTCTTTGCCCACATGTCTTAGCTTGAAATTATTTCCTCCTCTGTGATCTAGTATTTCTTGCATGACATATTGATAGCTCAAAAAGATTTTGTTTAGAGTTTGGGGTGTCAACTCATCATGTGAGGCTTGCACTTCATGTATTAAATCCATTATGTTCTTTGGGGCCTTTTGATCCATAATGGAATCAATGGCCCTAAAGAAACCAAGGTCCAATACATTTAAATATGGACTGTTTGGAGGTTGAAACCTTAGTTGGATATTCCATCCATCCTCTGATCCTGATTTAAGAAACTCTGCATCATGTATTTCTATGTGTGGCTTGACATTATGTTATTGTATTATGACCTTTCTGTTTGATAACTGTGGCCACTTGGCTTTGATTGCTTACAGTAGTAGGGTGACGTGCACTTTGTCATGGTGTGCACTCAAAATAAATAATCAATACAACAATTATACGTAGTATATTGAAGTAAGGTTCGTATCTACAGAGAAATGAATACTTTTCTTGTATATAACTACTAACAAATGGGGGATTTTAGTTTGATTTGATTTAATTGAATTAACACTAAGATGAACGATTTACATGAGTTTAATTAATAGAGATGAGGACTTGATTTTGCTTTTATCCACTTAATGAAATGTTCGTCGATCCCGGATATATCTTTAACTATCTTAGCTTCCTCTCGAATACTCAATCGAGGAGTATCTCCAATTCATCGAGGGCAGTTATTAATAACGAGACGCGTTCATTAATAAAACTTACTACCGAGTCGATATAGAACACGCAACACATATTAACCCGATAGTAGCAATAAACTTAAGATGAAAACGATTGAGATTGATAACCTCAACACAAGTGGTTTATTGGTTTGATCAACATAATTAATTCCCCTTAGATTATTAACCATGAGACGCATGCATTAATAACTCAAGTTTACTACCGTGAAAAGACCGAACGATTAACAAGCGTATTTGTCGATCGATTCTAGTGATAATTAATATATGAAACAAAACTAGTTGATCCTTTAAGTAATGCTCAAAATATTAATATGAAATATGAATAGGAATTAATTAATATTCAAGGAAGAATATTAAAGATGAAAAATCCTACTATAACTAATGTCAAGATGTTAACTAATTGTCATCTTAGCAACACTCCCCAACATTAATATATAGAGGAAGAAAATACATACTATTATAACTAATGTCAAGATGTTAACTAATTGTCATCTTAGCAACACTCCTCAACATTAATATAGAAGAAGTAAATGAATACTACTATAACTAATGTCGAGATGTTAACTACTTGTCATCTTAATTAGTAACACTCCCCAACATTAATATATATAGATAGATTAAAGGAAGAATTAATATTCAAGGAAGAAGATTAAGGAAAATAACTCACAACTTACAATTTATTAAGCTTCAAAGTAGCAAAACCAAGATGGAAAAGTTTAGCTCCTCATTTGGAGACTAAACATGATAGAAAATATAAAGAAAACACTAATCTAAACTGAGCTAAAGAGTATATGTGAATTGGTGATTTTAATGTGAAGGAAAAGAGGTGTATTTATAGCAAAATGGAGGTGGCAGGGTGCTGTACTCGATCCAGTATATGAATAAGATGCTCAAAAAAATTCATCAAAAAATTCCACCGGGAACCAACCCAAATGACGACGGCCGGACAGAACCTCCTAAATAAGGGCTTATTTGACCTTTTTTGGTTAGTACATGGACCTATTTGCACCTTTTCCCATCATAAATATGATGAATTAATTGTAGCATTCACAACATCCTGTCTGCTCCCATGAGGTATCACCGGCAGTACTTGACGAAAATCCCCGCCAAATACCATTGTTTTCCTCCATATATAAGGAAGACACCCACTATTTTCGGCTTATGAAATTGCATTACATTATATATGTCACGCATACTACGATCCAATACCTCAAAACAAAACTTGTGTAATATTGAAGTTTCGTCCCAGGGATGGAGGTGTGTGTATGGGTAGGGGGCCATGGCCCCTCCCAACCTTTTTATATTTTAGTAGTATTAGTATTACATAACTATGTACTCGTATGAAATAAGAAAAAAAAGATTGAGTCAAAATTACCAGATAGAAGCTTGCATTTCAGATGCTTTCGGATAGAATTTTTTGATGAAATTTTGTGAACATGTATTTCTCAATAAATAAATTATGAAAAAATACTGCGTTTTTTATTTATTTTTTGACGCAATGTTTCTCAATAATTTATTTAATCGACTTGTCGATTGAGTTTTAAACCGAAATTTGATGTGAATAATCTACATATCATGAAGAACATTGTCACCCAATTTCATCAAAAAATTCCACTTGGAAGCACCACAAATGTATGCATTCGGACAGTGGATCTCGTCAGGTAATTTTGACAGGATCATTCCTCATGAAATAATTACATATATATGATTAAAAATATGACAAAATATGTTTTACTCCTCAATAGATCTTTAGTTCTATTAAAAAAAATTTGATTAGAGTTTGCCAAAATATGAGTGAATAAGACCTATTTTGAGAATAAAACAATGATTATCCATTTATGAAATTTATTTTTATTTAGTCCTATTTAGAGTTTTTGTTGTTGTTTGTGTTCATTTTTGGCCCCCGTTATGACTAAATCCTGGCTCCGCCCCTGCTTCTTCCCATTTAATAAGCTTACAACGCACAATAAGCTTGGCCAACGGTTGGTGAAATTTCACGGGTTTAAATAACTTGAGCCAAATTTGAAATAAAAAATGTAATTTTAATTGAATCATTTAGAATTATACTCCGCATAATAATAAAGTTTGAAGTAAAATGAAACATATTCAATATTTTTTACCAATGATCACGGTCTCAATGCTAAATGTTATAGTACTTCTTTACGCACAACATCTTTTGTTTCAATATTTGTTCCCATGTCATCATTTGCAATCATGTAAAGTTGTCTATAACTAAAAGCCGACCTTTTCAACAACAAACCAACATGCGATAATGACTATTTTTTACTTTTATTTATAGTCATGACATAATAAGTTATGTTTAAGTATAATTTCATTCGGAATTGAGATGACAAACCATCTCGCACTAATCACTATTAAAATCTTTTCTTTTAATAAAACGTGTTGTTAGCAATTCACTCACATGATGCACAAACGATTTGGCAGAGAAGTTTTTCTATTTCCAAAGGTTTGTGCATATTCATTGAATGTATTTTTTTTTTTTTTTTTTTTTTTTTTTTCTTTCTTTCTTTTTTTTTTTTTTATTTTTTTTTTTTTTATTTTTTTTTTTTTTTTTTTTTTTTTTTTTTTTTTTGCATATTCATTGAATGTAAACTATTTATAATGACCAAGTAATGGGGTGACTTCATATTTATACGAGTTGCATTTTTTGAAGAATTTGCCTGTGTAAACAGGCAAATCAGGGGGTGCAGATATGTGAAAGTGTGATATGTCTTTCTTAAACTTTATGTAAATAAATGGTTTAGAACTACAAAAATTTTACTAAATTTGATAAGGACAACCTTAGTATGTGGGACACATCAAAATGGAAAAATGAGACCATCTAAGCGGAACGAAAAAAGTAATAATGATGAAATTCTAAAAGCATCCCCATTGAAGCAAACTATGAGGATGCAACAAATAAATCGTAGTGGTAAGATAATATCATCGGATTGTTACACATGACACACATTCTTGAAAATCAAGTATATAAAATGCTACATGTTATGTAGGTGGTTAAAATCCTGAGAATGCGTCTTTATATGAAACTATTCTCAAAACATTTCAATATTTCTAGATGCGCGGAAAAGTTTATTTAATACTAAAAAAGTCGAGTTTCTTTTCTTCTTGAGATATCTTGTTTCACTCTAACAGAACACTCGTGCGTTGCACAGTTGGTGAAACTTGACCCGTGTAATTAACTTTAATTAAATTTGGAAAAAAAATACATGTAATTTTAGTTAAATCGTTAAGAGTTTACTTCTTACAATAATAAAAAATGACGTGAAATGAAACATATACAATATGATTTACCAAGGATTACTCTTCACACAACCACATCAAGGCTTTGTTTGGATATAACGTGTGGAGCAAAAAAGTTATGTTTCTTACACTACAAACACTAGTAATTTCATATTTGGGCTGAAACCGCCGGTTAACAAACAGTCCCAAAGTTTACCATGACTAAAAAATAGGGTTCTCAACAATAAACCAACACGCGATAAGACTGTTTTTGACTTTTATTTATAGTCATGACATGGTAAGTCATGTTTGGGTATTATTACACCCAGAATATATTGGAAGAGCAAGCTAATATCTAGACCGTTGAGGAATGCTTGAGAATAACACATTTTGTCTCGCACTAACCCCTGTTAAAATCTTTTCTTCCAGTAAAATTTTAGCAAAGAATTTTTCCATATTCAAAGGTTTATATATTTTAGTTACGATGAAGGTAAATTATTTATAATGACTAAGTAATAGGGCGACTTTACATCTATACGAATTGCATTTGTTAGACGAATTGCTTTTGTAAACTGGCAAATCAGGGGGTGTACAAATATGTGAAAATATGTTGTGTCATTCTTAAACATTGCCTTGATATAAATTTATGCGAAAATGTTGAAATGAGTTATCTACTAATGCATAGGATAAATTTTAGGTATTTATGCATATAATGTTTTTGGAATAATTACATAATTTTGACTAAAAAAAGATTGCTTATGAAAATGTGGCCTTCTAAGTACATTGACTATGGTATTAACTTTAGTCATATAACTTTTGTTCAATTTTCACATCAAGTGACAATAATATTATATCCATAGAAATTTAGTCTTTCTTTTGAATTACTTTTGATTTTTAATTTTAATAAGTAATTTTAAATTTAGAAATAATTTTATAAAATCTCTAATTTTTATTTATTTTATTACTAAAATTCTGCCAATGGAGTCACTTCAATTGGATTTTGTCAAATTTCAATAAATTCCAATCTAATATAATCTAAGTAACATGTTACATAGTATTTTACTATTTTTCTTACACAATTATAAGTAACGCATTTGTGAGTGCTTTGGCCTTTGGGTATATAGCAACCATATATCAGCTCCTTCCATTTAAATGAGCAGCCCATTACTTGTGAACCCTTCCTAGAAGGCTAGAAGGAACAACCTTGTTAGGTTTCTCAGACTTTGATATAACTCTAGAATTGTAAGAAATAGTTTTGATGATGTCACCCTCCTTTTTTGTTTAGGCTCTTTACTCAGAATTTTCTAAATTATTGTGTAAATTGTAGTGTACTTCACAATTTGATAGATTAGAGTACTCATCGTACCATAAACAAAGAAAAAATCAGAATCTATTGAAGAAGGTACGAAAAAGAAAGAATACAAAAGGACAAGATTAAAAATGTACAATTTTATGTCAAATTAAATATACTGGTAGTATAAAATGCAATAAGGTAAAATTCTACCTTTCAAGGATATTCAAATCCAACTATTATGTTTTTATTTGTTATAGAATTATTCTTGTCCCTAGTAAAATTGTGACCAATTTTACATGTACACTTTTTATATCAAATAAACTGTACTGGAAATATAAAAAGCAATGAGGTAATTTTCCTTTACCTTAAAAGGATATTCAATCCTACCAGTACAAAATTATTTGATAGAAAAAGACCAAAAGTCACAAATTTACTAAAGTTCACTACATCTACAAAATCACGAGACACTACAACACACAGAGTTGCATGTGAAGCCAAAAATCTACAAGTAGGTGAATAATGCGTACAAGGCCTATGGTATGGGTTTACATATCCTACTTGCAAATTGATTTAATTGCGTCTGAAGAAGATAATCTGCTCCAACACAAGAAGACGGAAGTACAATACTTTGGACGTCAACGATTAAATCCTCTCAACCAACGGAGGAGATTAATCAACCGGAGATGCCTATAAATACAGGCATAAACATGAGATGAAAACCAAGCTTTTGAGAATCTCTTAAGCAGAAAAATCATACAGAGCATTCAAAGAGATATTCAGCAAAAGAGAAAGTGCTCATTTAGACTAGCTTTCTGCTTAGACTCATGCTTCACTAAACTTCCAAGTTAGAACCTTCATTGCCAAATTCTGGAAGTTTAACTATTAGTTAGAGGCCAGAAATTTTATTACTTTTGAAATTGTTGTAAACACTTAGAAGGACAGTGTCATCTAGTCCTAAGTGTGTTAGATTAGAATAGAGTACCTTTTGATCCCCACTGGATCAATTGAGAAAATCTAAAGGATTGAGTAACTTGGAGTGGTGTGTACTCCTTGTGAAACACCTTCAGGTCTGAGCTAGTTGGTTGATAACAGCCAGACAGGCACTAAGTGTATTGGGCTTAATACATTAGTGGAAATCCATCTGAAAGAGGATGAGACTGGATGTAGGAGGATTACATCACCTCTGAACCAGGATATACTGTGTGTTGATTATTTTTTTGTCAACAAAGCACACACCAAACACTTCTTAATCTTAGCAGACACGCATACAGAAACCTCAGCAGCAGTTTGCTGCCTACCCTTCTGTTCACCTCTCTGTTAAGTTTATTGCCTCTCCATATACTCTTCTAAAGTCATATCAATGCTCTAGAAGTATTCTTCACTCTTCATCAAAAACTCCTCTCTTAAACAGAAGTCTCTTAGCTACAAAAGTCCAGCAGAAGACCTAGTGAGGGATTCTGTTCCAAGGTCAACAGAAGACCTCAGAAAGGGTTCTGTCACAAAACTTCAGAACTCCATTCCAATTAAGACCTTCTGTCCAAAACATCTCTGTCACAAAAAGCTCCTCTGTCTCTCATACTTCTCCTTGTCTACTTTCTAACAGAAGGTTATAACATACATAGAGGTCAAGACTTCTGCTGTAAATCTTTAATCTCCCAAAAGATTACTGATCAACATATCTGTGGGAAATTCTTTAAAAGTTGAAAAGGGTTTAAAAGTCTATCAGTTAAAAGCTTACACAATAGGGCGGTGTAAGAGTGGGGTACCCCAAAATGGGGTACCATTAACATTTTTGAAACTTTTTAGTCCATCGGTTAGCCTCTCTCCAACAAAGCACACCAACATACAACCCAAAGACTTCTTCTGACAATTCATATCGGTCTGTCAGATTTCAGTCACGGAGCCCTCTTTCCATACCAATTGTCTTGCAGCAATTTACATTTCAGCCACCAGTCATGAATCCAAGCTCTTAGGCTGACTGCAACCCGAAGAGTCAAAAGCCAATATTGGGATTTTCATCCCTTAATTTGCTGCAACCCATGTATATGAGGATGCCAAATTGGGAGAATGGCACCCCATGGAGTGGAAATTGGTATCCCTATTCACCGGATGATGAAAGCAGTTGGAGCAAGTCTGCACTACTTCCATAAGCAAGGGCCCACGAATATAAAATATCCCAATTTTTTTGAAAATGATTTAACTTTTCTATTATTAATTTAATTTTTATAAAAAATATATCAAAATTCATAATTTTTAATTATCTTTCATATGACATCAATATCTCTTATATATATTTTTTAAAAAGTATTACGTATGAAGTTTCATCTGTTTGAGATTTTTAGGCCCAAAATCTTAGAGATCGAAATGCTAATATTAAGATCCAATGGTTAAAATATTTATTTACACTTTTCACTTAATTTTCCCAAAAATAGGTCAGAAGTAGCAATAAAAAAATAAAACTCCAAATTTATTTATTTTTACATCGGAATGTTTGATATTTCAAATCATAATTATTCATAAAAAAAGAATGACAAAAAATTGATGTATAAAAACATAAGTAAGGATTCAATCCAATAAAACTTTACTGAGTGAATATATTGACGGTGCTGGGTTGCAGGAAAAATTGAATTGACCGAGTAAATACGTATAAACTGGTGGGAAATTAGATTTATTGACGGAGAAGGGTTGCGGGTAGCCTTATAAGCCTCGTTCGCCTCAATGCCTCGTTCGCCTCCTCCTCCTCCTCCTCTCTATGTTGCCTCCTCCTCTCTATGTTTTATTAAAATGGTAACACTCATGTGCTACACACTACCATCTCGACGATTAAATCTTTTCGTAAAACAGTCCAATCAAACTTCTGTAAAATCACAACACACAAAACCCCCAGATCTAGGCCTTTATTACTACTGCATTATTTAATACTATACGGAGTATTATTTAAGGATTTAAAAAAAATCCGATTGTACCTGACATGATTTCATATGCTTAGAAACATAATAGTTCCCGGTTTTCTTTTTGGACCGTCCCAAAAAATAGTTCTCATTTTCTTTTTTAGCAAGTTTTGTGTGATTCACATTCATTTACCCTTTTCTTATTCAACCACAATCAGACACTTTCACTTTATTTTCACTTTCTTAAACTCCGATCCAAGTCAATGTGAGAACTATTTTATAGGACATAAGGAGTATATTTTTGAAATTTTCTGTTAATGAACTTTATATTCGGTTATATTTTAACTACATAAAACATAACATTATTAAAAAAAAAAGTTTTATTTGAAAATTTAATAACACACAAAAAGTCTATTGAATAGAATCCCGTATATGCTCCGATGAGCTTGAGATTTTTCGCAGCAAGTAGGGGTAAACAAAATTGGTCCTCTCATTAACCTCGCACATGGCTATGGCGGTGTAGTTGTAAGCTGCCGGATCACTGGTGGTGTCAAAAGTATCCAACCTCCTCTCCATGGACAGAGGGTCTCTCGATCTGAGCCACTTAGCTTCCCATGGGCGGCGGCAAACTCTTGGTGGTGGCGATAGATGTGATTCAGGGGCGAGAGATTGTCGATCATCCTTATTTCTTTTATTGAAACGACGCCGTATTAGGACCAGGCACACCATGCTCATCACACGCCGGTCGTAGGGTATAATTTGCCATTTAAATACGAGTAATTCATACTTTGGACGTCAGGTGTGGACCCCAAATTTCATATAAAAAAGTTATTTTTGCATTATACTCCCTCCGAAAAGGTTGGTCAAAGTTGACTTTCACGTGGTTATAAGGAAACCGCTCTTAAAACGTATTACTCCATAAATAACTGTATTACTCCGTAATAAAATACACGTCGGTTATAAGGAAACCGCTCTTAAAACGTTCGCCTATTACGCCGGATGAAGAAAAGACCGTCGACAGAAGCCCACGAGTCCTTTCTTAATTCAACTTATTACGCCGGTTATTAATAATAAGAGACGTTAAAACAAAATTCATATATTATAACGCCCGTTTTTGTGTAACCGACGTGACATGTGTGACGTGATATCTCATATTTGTAGTAGTGTGCGTTTATATAAAAAAGAATTACTTCGGTTTACGGAAAATTATAATTAAATACTTTTAGATTAATACAATTGAAATGGTTAGGGCCTGTTTACTAACAGAAATATTTTCCAGTTTTCCAGAAAACTGGAAAACTGGAAAACAGAAAACAGGAAACATGTTTACCAAAGAAATTCCTGGAAAACTGGAGAAAGGAAAAAAGAAAAACGCGTTTACCAAATCGTTTTCCAAAACGGAAAAAATGAAACATGTCTCTCTTTTCCCTAATGATTTGGAGAAGTGACTTTTACTAGTTTTCCAAATTTGGAAAACGCAGATGCAACAGTGCCTTTGCAATGAATTTGCATACTTACACCTAGTGATGGGTCCGGTCCCGCTCCGATGTCGATTCCATTCTGGTACCTCCATCCTCGTACCTTACCCCTTACCCCTACCCTACCCTACCCTACCCACCCAACCCCCACCCCGCGTACCCATTTTTCCCTATAATGACCTTACCCCCACCCCCCACCACATGCCCCGACCTCGGCCCCACCCCGATCCACCCTACCCTACCGCCACCCCCCTACCACCTCAACACCACCTCGATCCACCCTACCCTACCGCCACCCCCCTACCACCTTGACCCCACCCCGACCCACCCTACCCCCACCCCTCGTATATTACCACTTACCCCCACCCTTAACTCTTACCACATGCCTCTTACCTCGGCCCCACCCCACTGCCATCCTACCCCCACCCCCGTACCACCATCCTACCCCCACCCTACCCCGGCCCCACCCGGATCCCGGGCCCACCCTACCGCCATCCTATCCCAACTCCCTACCCTACCCCTACCTTACCCCAACCCCAAACCCTACCCACTACCCCCACCCTTACCGCCATCCTACCCCGTCCCTACCCCAGCCCCACCCTGGTCCCGACACCACCCTACCGCCATCTTATCCCAACTCCCTACCCTACCCCTACCTTACCCCAACCCCAAACCCCACCCACTACCCCCACCCTTACCGCCATCCTACCCCCCACCCTACCCCCTTCCCTACCCCGGCCCCACCCTAGTCCCGACCCCCACCCTACCGCCATCCTATCCCAACTCCCTACCCTACCCCTACCCCTACCCCTACCCCTACCTTACCCCAACCCTACCCACTACCCCACCCTTAACCCTAACCACGACCCTAACCCACCCACTACCCCCACCCAACCCCCTACCCCTTGACCTTACCACCCCACCCCGACCATACCCCTTACCCTACCCCCACCCATAACTTCCCTACCCGACCCCTACGAGTAGGTATGGGTGGGTAAGAAGGGTTGTGGTGGAGTATGGATAGAGTGTAAGATCGTGGTAAGGGTAGAGGTAGGGGTCAAGGGTGTGGAATTGGAGAACTGTGTGAAAAAATTGATGAACATGTTTTCAAATTTGAAAATGGAAAACTAAAAAATAGAAACAGAAAATTGGAGATAGAAAAACTGAAAAATAAAAACAGAAAATTGGAGAACGAAAAACAGAAGTAGAAAACAGGAAAATATCTCTGTTACTAAACAGGCCCTTAAATGTTTCAGCTTCTTGGGAAATCATAATGAATAATGATTGTTCGATAGACGCAGATGTGCAACGGTTGCACATATTTTAGATAAAAAATCCACGAAACAACATCCGAAAATGGATTTATTTGTCATCCGTTAGTTCCATATGTAACCTTTTAAAAACAGACACTATTTATCTTATTTTAAACCATTTTGAGCTAAATTTTGCAGGATCCCCCCCCCCCCCAAATAATCTAAAAAAATGTAGAGTTCTAAAAGTTAATACGCATATCCAGAGAGTTCTAAATAATCTTACGGATTTATTTATTTGTCATCCACTTATGTGGGATATTATTTTGAGAAACTGCACGCATTCCCCTTAACGGTGCTAAAGTATTTTAACGTATCCAATTTTAACTTCTCTTTCTATAACAATAAACACATACTTAGAACAAAATACGTAGTACTTTTTTTTCTTCCTTGAAGTTCATATTTTTGCTTTAACAAATAGGTCCTTGGAGTATTAAAAATGTTCAGACATATTCTTATTCTAATTTATTTTATTCTTTATTTTGAAACATTATTTGTTACTTTTTTTAAGAACTCAAAAACCTTAAAATAAATTGTTTTTATATTTTAAATTTACAAACCACAGGTCCACGATCCAGAATGGAACGTTCTCCTATTATTTGCTATTTTATTCTAACTATTCTCATCTAAAAAATTGTAATACCTTTAAAATTATAGGCAAAATTTAAATTTTGAATTTAGGAAAATAAAATTCCAGATTTTTCTATATGGATAAAAACGTCCACACCTGTCCACACATATGGACACATGGAATAATTTACAATAATTTACAGTACACGCGTCACAGCAGTGCACCGGATATAATACCTAATACTCAAGGTCCCAAGCTCACAAAGACTTAAATATTGAGAACAATTGCCACTTTTATGATCAACTGATCGTATCACTTTAGTCTCAAATCGTTTAAGTTCAAGTTTATCTTCCCACTGTGAAATAATTAAACAGGACGCTCTCTAAGGAGCCCTGACAGATATATTTATCAGCCTTACTACAAGAAAAATTATGCTGAAGAAGAAAACTACTAAACCTATGAAACCATGCACGTGGTGCTTGCTTAAGGCCATAAAAAGCCTTGCGCAGACGACACATATGATTAGGAAAGTTAGGGTGAATAAAACCACGAGGTTGACGCATATATACCTCCTTTGTCAAGTGACCATGTAGAAACACATTTTTAACATCAAGTTGGCGAATTGCCCAACGAAAAGAAACAACCAAAGTGAGAACAATACGAACCGTAGTACGTTTAATGACAGGACTAAATGTTTCAGAAAAATCAATACCTGCCTGTTGATTAAAACCTTGAGCAACTAATCGAGCCTTATGGCGCTCAACTTACCCATCCGAATGATATTTGGTTTTATAAATCCACTTACAACCTATAATGTTCTTAGTGCTGTCAAAGGGCACCAGATCCCAAGTATTATTATTAATGAGTGCATTAAACTCGTCAGCCATAGCCTCCCTCCATTTTAAATGTTTATTGGACTTAGTAAAGCAAGTAGGATCCGCACGAGTAACAACTGTACTTAAATTAAAAATTGCTTTAGGTTTGAAAATTCCTGCCTTAGCGCGGGTTTGCATGGGGAAGTAGAGGCAGTGGGTTCGGCCTGGGGAAACTCGGGCTGGTAGACTATGGTCGGAGGAGTACTGGCTAGAGTATGCTCGTCTGGTGGGTGGTGACCGGACTGATAGCCGGTGAGGTGGGGGAAGTGTAAGCAGAGGAGGAAGGTGAGGAGAGGCTCTCGGATTCAGTAGTGTAGGATTCAGAAGGCTAGTGGGCGTGAGGAGTAGACGGTGAGGAAGAGGGAGAAGAGACCGATGGTGAAGAATGATGACCTGTCCCAAGTAAGTAAGTAGAGGCAACGGAGCTATTGGTCAGAGATAACGGGAATGATGTGGACTGAGATGATGGAAGAGGACTAGAAGTTTTGAGTGTTTTGAAGGGATAAATATCCTCATGAAACCTAACATGACGACTGACATAAACGCGGCCTGTGTTAGGATCAAAACAACGATAGCCCTTATACCCAGATGCATAGCCAAGAAAAACACATTGAACAGATCTAGGTGAAAGTTTATTAGTAGAAGTGGCGGAAAAATTCGGGTAGCAAGCCGAGCCAACAACCCGCATAAAGGAATAGTCAAAAACACGATGAAAAAGTCTTTGGTATGGAGAAAAACCATTCAATGTAGGAGAAGGTAATCTGTTTATAATATATGCAGAGGTAAAAAGCGCATCTACCCAGTATTGATTCGGCATAGATGCTTCAAGAAGCATAGTCCGAGTCAATTCAAGGAGATGACGGTGTTTTCGTTCAACAACCCCATTTTGTTGAGGCGTATTGGGACAAGATTTTTGAAAATAAATGCCATTTAATGAGAAAAATTGCGGCATAGTATGATTAACAAATTCACCGCCTCCATCACTTTGAAAAATTTTAATTTTCTGATTAAAAAGATTTTCAACCAAAGCTTTAAAATTTTTAAAGTGCATAAAAACTTCACTCTTCAGGCGCATGGGATAAATCCATGTAAAACGAGAGTAATCATCAATAAAACAAACATAATATTTAAATCCCAAATTAGAAAGAACAGGGGATTGCCATACATTAGAATGAATAATTTGAAGAGGACAAGAAGAATAATGACTAGCATCCATAAAGGGCAAACATTGTGATTTTCCTAAACGATAAGCCACGCACTCATGAGTAAATGGCGAATGACTACATAAAAAAATTTTGCGTTTGAGAAACTGTAAAATATTGTCACCACAATGACCTAATTTACGGTGCCACACAGGGCCATATGCTAACACAGAAGCTAGAACTAGTGATGAAGATGATGGCAGGCTGATAGGATAGAGTGGTCCACTACTGGTAGTTCGAAGAAGCACTGCCCCCGAGGCTTTGTACTTAATCACAAAAGAATTTTTATCAAAAATGACAGTATAGTTATTATCTGCGCAAAGTCGCTGTATTGAAATTAAATTATATTTTAACTGAGGCACATGATAAACAGATTTTAATGTGAGAGGACAACCAAAATAAGGTAATGCAACATCACCAATATGACAAATTGGTAAATGGGCACCATTAGCAACACTAACCGAATTATATGTAAGCAGATTTATTAAATAAAATACCTTCAGATACAGTCATATGAGCCAACGAATGAGCCAGCCGAGAATGGCGGCGGGACCAAGGTAACTTGCGGCGTTGGAGTCGGTGCTGGCCAAGGGAAGACTGGCGGCAGATTCTGAAAGAGAGAGTACGTCCCAGTAGATCGACTTGGTGAAGCGAAATTGGAAGAGAATGACACACCGGACTGAACGGAACTGATAACAGGCTGCGATCCAAAAGAAAGAGGAGCGCCAAGAGTAATAGGCATGCTGAATGCTGCGGAAGACGTTGCAGGAGCTGTTGTTGCCGTCGTGGAGGTCACGGCTGAGCTGCCGATCGCGGTCGAGGAAGATGATGTCGAGGAAGACATCGTGCGGCGCCGAGTTGTAGAGAGAGAGTGACGAAAAAATCTAGGTTTTTAGCTGTGCTCGTGATACCATGTGAAATAATGAAACATGATGCTCTCTAAGGAGCCCTGTCAGATATATTTATACTTAAGAGAGTCAAATGTAAAGTACATAAATAACCCTATATTTATTCTATTACCCACCTCCCGACTAAAGTACCAACATGATTCGATCTCCCCTCTCACTCTTACCAAGATAATACATTTACTCTGAGATAAAGAACTAAAATTATACTTCGTACTATAACCGAGACATACTGGAGTGGTAAAAACAAAGTGTATCTATTAAGCCTCCAAGAACGCAGAACATTACAATATCATTTAGCCTATACCTTTGCAAGCAAAACATAGAATTGTTAACAAATGAAAAGGAAGCATGGGGTGAGGCACTTATCGAGTATAAAAAGAACTACATAGAGTTTGAAGATTCACTTATCAAGGTAAGGATGCTGTTACATGTATACAATAATTACTCCGTATTATTTTCCATTTACTTTCTTCATGCATTAAAACATCAAAATCTAATGATATCTTTTCTAAAATCTACACAGAAGCAATCCAAACTCTACATGGCAAACCAAAGGTAAATTTGCATCACGGCTGATGCGTATTGGTATGAGAAACGTCTGCCCGATGGTCAGCTTTTATAGCTGAGATGGGAATCTGCTTCAAGTCTCAGTCACTATGTCCACCTCCTTTTTAACCAATAGGAACTCTCACAATTTGATTTCAGTCCTGCGGATCTAACTCTAATATTGTCAACAGTGCCCACCTTTTTTTTTATGATCAATAGTAACCCAACAATTTGACCAACTCTTTTCTCAACAGTTCCAACCTCTCTTTTTGACCAATAAGAAAACACCAAACAATTTGGTAAGAATGCAAAAATGAGCAGCTCCTTTTTTGTCAACTGTTCCAACCTCTCTTTTTGACAAATAGGAACACAGCAAATTCAAATGCAATGCCATGCGCACTAACACCTACTCCGTATTTATCAACAGTGTCACCTCTTTTTTTAACCGGAACACAAATTCTGAAGAGCCTTGGCTGATCATTTTGCACAATAATTTTCTATATTTATTTTCACACAAAAAGTGTGAATGTTGACGTTTTTGAGCGGGAAATCCATCCCCAAAATTCTTTTGCTTTTAGATTATACTACGTAATAACTAGTATAATACCCGTGCGATACGGAGGAGGTTAAAGTAGAGATGACCTTCTCTTGGGTATTGAGGACATTCTGAATGGAGGTTAAGGTCTTCTGTATGCCTTCAACAGAAGAGGCTAAAGCAGAGGTCCTTTGTGTGGAGGATTGTTCAATCTCAGCAAGGGAGTCCTTCAGAGACGATGCACGGTCAAAGAATATTCTCTAAGTAATAGGGTGACTACATTTATACGAATTGCATTTTTTAGATGAATTGCTTGTGTAAACCGACAAAAAGGGGTGCAAATATATGAAAATGCTTATGTCATTGTTAGGCTATTTTTAATTGGATTGAATAATCTAGTTATAAGTTAAAAATATAATTGGATTGAAAATGCTTATGTCAATGTTTATAATCTGATTTGAATTGTTTTGGTTTGATGTAGTCTGGTAAACGTTTGGTCTATGTGTATTTTATAAATGTTGAACTCTTGTCTAAGGGGGTTTGATCTGTTTAACTCTAGTTTGATTTGTTCTGATTTGGAAATGAAATAAGTTCAAGTAAATACATTATTAAACTACACTTCAATATAAATTAAGCACATTTAATTAAAAAACACATTTAATCCAGTCATAGTGATAACTCATATTTTTAACTAATAAATAAATTAATAATTAAATTTACTTAATTTAATTATTAAGTGTAATCTTCAATTTTCGTAGTTAGCAATAAAGTTAGATTATAAGTTAAAAATATGAGTTATGAAATGGATTACTCTTCATTACTCATATCATTTTCATTTTTAGTGGGTAAAATGTTTATTCTGATTAGAGAAAATTAGGAAACATACATATATTAAAAAACAAATGATCCCTCATTCAACTTTTTTAGAACTTACTCATACCCACCTCCACTGACACTACACATGTATTTATAGATTGGAACACCCATGAGAACAAATGATCCCTCATTCAACTTCTAGAGTTTTTAGAATACTGTGCGATGGACGGTGGGAGAAATTAATCACAGTGTGATTAATTTATTCAAAAATAAAAGGAAATTATAATTTAATTGAATTATTTAGAATTACATTCTGTACAATAATAAAAACGTACGCAATTTGAGATAAATTGAAATGCATTGAATCGGTTTCCCCAATCAACAAAGGCGTACGCAAATTTTTATAACCCCAAAAATAGAAAGTAGCATGCCATATAAATATAAACATGTTATATTTCATGATAAAGGTTACGAAACACTTATTAATGCGACCCAGCCCAAGAACAGGAAAAGACCGAGTAAATACTCTGTACTAAATAGTGATACACCACTAACGCAATTTCAAATTGGGAGAACAAAGACGGAGTAAAATTTTTAAGACTTAAGCCTCTATTATTACAGAGGATTCTTGGAGCTGATGATCGACCAGAGAGGTAGAGAGTAGAGACGATCGGCGCTCAGCTTTCCGGTGCACGTGGCTGGTAGGTTTTATCCTCCTGCATCTGAAATTCTAATCTCCTGCAGACCTGTGAATCTAGGATTCTGCTCAACCCCTTCAGGCCTCAGCCCTTTCTCACATTCTCCAACTCCTTACTAGGAATTGAACTACACATCTAGTCATCTCTAATTTTAATGCTTTGTCTTTTATTTAGTATTAGAGTGGAACGTGAGAACGGATGTGAATAAATTTGCTGCTGGAGCTCTGCTTTTATAGTGCAAAATGTAGGTACAAATTGCTAATAATAGCTTGAACCATACCCCATTACTGTTTGACCGTCCTTTTCCACCAATATAGAGCAATCCAGGCCAACATCAAATCACAATTAGGAATGAATAGTAGCCATCACCACATTTAACCAATAGGAGCCCTCAATTATTTTTGGTTACTATGCACACCGCAAGCTTAGGTCAATAGTATTGGCTTTCCTACGTACAAAATTTCAAGTGGCATCCGAACCCCATTCCCTGGATTATTCTTTACACGAATTAAAAAATTAACAAATGAGATGTGGGCGGGAAGAGTTTGCCTCGAAAATCTTTTCCTTTTATATAAGGATAGATAGATTCCGGTAAAACATTAGATGTGAGAATATGTTGTGAATTTTGTTTATCCTTGACCTTGCTAATTTTCTAATGATGGCTCCCCATGTTGGTTTAAACTTACGTATCTTGAATATCTTCTTTTGCTGCTTTAGCCATTTGTATGGATCATGAATGGTCGCCTTGAAGTTTTGACATAGTCCAAGCCAAAGTGTTTATTTATGGTATTTCCTCTGCGTGCAGGTCAAAGTGATGAAGATGCTCGGACAACGTTGCTGTGTTTTACTTTGAGATCTGAATATGTACCAATTTGTAAAATGTCAATTTGACATGCAAACATGATGCCATCTCACATTAAAGAAATGAACTACTTAATTGGATCACATCTCACATTTAGAGCCCATTTGGTAATAGAAAGAAATGATTAATAGAAAGAAATGATTCTGCTGAAATTTATGAAGTTCTGGGTGAAGTGGATGTTTTCGTTAATTCTCAAGATTTATTGAAAAAATTATATTTAAAATTTATTTTATCAATAAAATAAAGAAAAAAATATTTGAAAAATAGCTAAAATGGTCATCTACCGTAACTTTAACTAATACAACCAGAAAAGTAACTTCAACTGAAAGCGCAATATCAAAAAGTTTCATGTTTGGTTGAAGAGTTGGCTGATAAGCTGAAAAACAGAGTCATGAATCAAGTTAGCTCTTGAACTAAGTTATCAATGATGCGATTGTCACTTTGAGAAGCTTTTCTCAAATGATATCCTTTACTCTCGGGGCAGTTCTCCCATAGAACTTGAAGATGCATGTTTAGATTACTTGGGATCCTAATGAATTATTCGACCAATTCAATCTATCTCTCTTACAGGTTTGGTGAATTCTCAAAAAACCAAGATTAGTACTAGAGATGGCAATTGTGACCGATCCAATGGATACCCGCACCGAACCGCCCCGGTCAAAACGGGGAAAACCGCATTGACCAGGTAACGGGTATGGGGCGGGGTGTGACACCCCGAAAATTTAAATAAAATAAATAAATTTATTAGTCAGATAAGATAAAGTGTTATGAAAGTCACATTTTAATAATTAAGTGAATCTGATAAAGTTTTAACATCGGTGATATTTTTTATCGGATAAAAATGTTTCAATAATAAAAGTGACATTTTTATAATTATTAGGTTGATCAGATAGGACCTTGACTTAAATAACAAAAGTGACATTTTTGTAACAAGTGATAATTATACATATGATAAAAATAATAATTGTACATATTCTGATCCACACATACAAATAATACTTTTTTTTAAAACAAATAATACTTAATAGCTAAAGACATATACAACCTAAAATTAAAAATGTACATGCATATACTACGGGTAAGGCATTAAGCTAGCACATGCATATGCTATGTATCAAACAAGAATTCACTCTCCAAGGGACCAAAAGGCCGTGCAATTCTTAATGATAGTATATGATACATGCACCTACTACTCTAATAATATTAGGTACCTGACAAATACACATGGGTACCTACCTGGCAAATACACATGCATTAACCCTACAGAGTATAAACTAGCAAGGAAACTGCGATTGACCATAGCATCCATGCGTTTTATACAAAGCTAACCCGTTTTATACGCAATTCAAAGCTAACCGGATGAACCTTCTGAGTGGATATATATACACGTCTCCCTCAAAGAAAATAAACAAAGAGAAAAGAAGTCTGAGCCTCGCCGATCAACTCACCATCATATCGCGAGAGGAAAGAAAAGATACAAGTAGGTGTAGGAAAACAGAGAGATAGAGGGAGAGAGAGAAGGGCCACCTTCCTCGTCGCCGCAGAACGAACGTCGGCGGTGAAGATTACTACAACGCCGCAGAAGGTATCTCGCCGCTCCACTGTTGGAGAAGAAGACCCAGTTGTACGCCGGACCAAGCCGCCATCGCCGGAGTGACGCGCTGGCCGTTCCGTCAACACCGCCGCCAGAGAGAAGGAAGTGCCGCGCCACCAGGCACCGCGGATAGAGTAACATCGCTGGAAGAAGAAGGCCGTCTGAAGTCCGCCGTTGTCATCGCCGGAAGAAGAAGCTGCCACGGTTGACGTTACTATCTTTGTCCTGCTCGTTTCAGTCGACGACGAAGACCAAGTACGTAATATGCACTCTGGGTTTTATTTAATTGATATATATTGGCCAGTTATTGTCATAAACAAATACGTAGGTAGTATGCATACAGAGATAGTATAATATGCTGGCCGCTAGTGTCTTAGCTGGTTCGGCCCAAATTTATAACAAAGACATAAGTTATAATAATAATGATAATTATAACAATGATAACAAGAATAGAGATTAATTTATTATTAAAGGATTTAATAATAATAGAGGGAATTAATGAATAAAGCGTAGATGAGTTTAACCAGTTCGAATAAGGAATTGATATTAGAATTTTTAATATTCTTAGAAGGTGAAGATCGAGGTAGAAGCTTCGGTTAGAAATTATCGTGACTCGAGGTAAGTACTATGTCAACCAAGTTTCATGCTTTTCCCATATAAATTTATTTGTGACTAGTTATTTGAGATCATTTGAGTATATGATAGTTAATGAGATTTTACGTATCAATTGTGATTGTGAATTATATATATTCGAGATTTGAGTATTTTTATATTGGGTGATATTTTGAGCATTTGAATTTACATATGAATTGGTATTGGATTGAGATTTGAGATTCGAGCTATCTATGAAGTATCCTATATTTTGGACTATTTATGGTATATTTGAGTATGATGAGTTGGAGTTAATAATTTCATTGTGAATAATTTTGTGGAATTTGGATTTCATATCCATTTTGATTGATATGATACTTGAAATTGAGATTGGATTATGATTTTTGTGAGTACTCGGAGAAGTGTGGATTTGGTGAGTGGTAATGGCTATAAGTCTAACTCCACCAGGAATCTCCCAAAAGTGGAGCATCCCAGCTTAATTGTAGTAGTCGGTAGAAAAATCCCGACTACTCGGACTTTTTACTACCCGGAGAGCTTGGAATCTCTTTTAGGGGGTGTGCACACTTAAGGTAGGAGTTCGGCTTCCATTGGATTTGATTGAGTTTGGATGATTGGATTATATTTGGATTTAATTGGACTTGGATTCCATTGGTATTGAGGTGATTTGGATTATTTGGTTGGACTTGATTGAGGTGAATGGAATTACATTATATTGGATTATTTGAGTGAATTATATTTGTTTGAATTGGGTTGAATTTGATGTGGTTGAGATTATTAAATTATTCGTAGATTTCCAAAGTAATACTTTTGGATTTGGTTTGATATGATTACGTTGAATATTGATTATGAGTATTTGGAAGTATTTTGAGGTAGATATATTTGGAGTTTTACATATAATTTATGTTTTGGAATATTTACGAGAATTTTGGTGGTTTATGTACATTGACATTTTAGAATTATTATGATTTGGAAATTTGTACCTATATTTGGAATATTATTATTTTACATGTGATTTTGTGATGAGAATTTGTATAAAGTGTTTCAAAAGGTTTCCTCCCAAATGTTTTCACAAAATGATATATATGTATCAAACATGATTATTTTACAGGGTTGGGTAGGCCTTACTTAGCATTTCCAGCTAATTTTTGTTTCTTTGTGTTTTTCTTTCTGTACTTAATTTGTGCAGGAATTGAGGATCATATTGAAGTTGATTTCGAGAGCTTCCGCTAGAACACATAGACTAAAGTGATTGAGTAATTTATTTTAGTCTTAATTTTAAAGAATTGTAGTTGAACAATTAAATATGGAAAATTTTAATTTGTTGGTGGTGGATAGCCTGTGCACTCGGTTATGTGAGAACCGAGTGTGGCGGTAACGCCCCTATTTCCCTTTGAATTTTCCGCTGCATAATTCTGATAAATCATTATTTAAATGTATTTTTGGGTGGGAAATTTGGGGGGGTGTTACAAGTTGGTATCAGAGCCCTTGATTTTTAAATGGGGGTTTGCAAATAAAAGTTTTTCCTAAAGTGACTATGGTTTTCAAAAAAAAAAAAAAAATAGTTTCGAACATTTTTTTTGACTTTCTAAAACTTCATTGAGTAATACCAACAAGTTGGTATGAGAGACTTTGATTTTCTAAAATGGGGGTTTTAAACAATTTCTGAGATTTTCTTAAACTCCCTTAAGTGTATCAAAGCCTTAATATTTTCCAAGGGGATTTTTGTAAAATGCTTTTTTTGAAATACTAGGAAATTAATTTACTAGGGAATAAGTAAGAACTTCTAGGACCGCGGTGAGAATGTGAGATTTTGAATTTCTATTTTGGTGGAGTTTGTTGACTTATATGAGATATATCATTATTGACTCAGTTGAGAATGAGTTTGGACTTTTAGAGGAACTTACCAAATGTGAATAGTGAGTTATTAGGTAAGGTAGTGTAATTGGTGAATATCATTCTATAAACTTCGTGTCCTAAACATTATTCTTTCAAGTAGACAATGAAGTCAACAAGAAACAAAGTAGAAGACAATGTCGCCGCACCGACGAATGCGGAGTTGGCTCAAAATATGGTTCAACTCATCCAGACTATCGGGAGTGTGTTAGTTCAGAACAAACACCAACAACGTCTCAAAAACCGCAATGATGTAGCGAAACTTGTAGCGAAGCACAATCCACCGTGTTATTTAGGCCAAGAAGATCCTCTCATCCTTGAGGATTGGATTCGCACTTTCGACAAACTTTTCGATGCTATAAATTGCCCTGCAGATCAACGAATTAATACGGCTGCGTACTATCTACGTCAAGAGGCAGACAATTGGTGGGCCACGACTGCCCCAACGTTGCGTCAACAACCCGACTTTTCTTGGGAGACGTTCAAGGAGGCAATGCGAAAAAGATTCTACCCAGAGCACGTGAGAGCTGAGAAGTATGAAGAATTTTTACACCTGAAGCAAATAGGCATGACTGTTCAAGAGTACCACTCTAAATTCTTGAATCTCGCACGATTTGCACCCACGCTAGTTCCCGATGAAATCGAGAAAACAAATAAGTTTATACGCGGTCTGAACTTCGAGACACAAAAAGCTCTTTGCGTTTCAGAATGCCAAACGTTGAACGATGCCTACAACAAAGCTGGCAAGCACTATCGAGTGCAACAACTCCAGAAGAAAACACTCAAGAGAGCGAGGAAAGTGACTGAAGGAGAAAGCAAAACAGGAGGCAAACAATGCAAGCTAAATCAGCTAGGGCACACTCGGAACGGGAAGAAGATCAACAACCAAGGCCAAGACCAGAAGCGTAAGAAGAAGAACTCAACTGAAGAGATGCACTTCTACTGCTCGAAGTGTAGAAAGGATCACCCCGGGAAATACTGTGATGGAACGCTTGTACGATGTTTTCATTGTGACAAGCTAGGGCATAGGGTGTTTGAGTGTTATTCAAGGAAGAAGGAAATCCCTCCAACTCGTGGACTCAATCGTCATCCAAAACGCAATGGAAGAACCTCAGAATAGTAGGCGAAAATATATCAATTCCTAATTTTCATAATTAGTAAAAATGTTTGAGAATTATGTATCGTTTGATCTTTGACGAATAAATTATTTTCTTGAATAAGTTAAATGCTTCGGGGACGAAGCATTCTTTTAAGGAGGGTAGAATGTGACACTCCTAAAATTTAATAAAAAGGATTTAATATAAACTAACACATGGTAACTGTTAATTGTATCTGTGAATACTTTTCTTAACATATGCTTCGGGACGAAGCAACTTTTAAGGAGGGTAGAATGTGACACCCCGAAAATTTAAATAAAATAAATAAATTTATTAGTCAGATAAGATAAAGTGTTATGAAAGTCACATTTTAATAATTAAGTGAATCTGATAAAGTTTTAACATCGGTGATATTTTTTATCGGATAAAAATGTTTCAATAATAAAAGTGACATTTTTATAATTATTAGGTTGATCAGATAGGACCTTGACTTAAATAACAAAAGTGACATTTTTGTAACAAGTGATAATTATACATATGATAAAAATAATAATTGTACATATTCTGATCCACACATACAAATAATACTTTTTTTTAAAACAAATAATACTTAATAGCTAAAGACATATACAACCTAAAATTAAAAATGTACATGCATATACTACGGGTAAGGCATTAAGCTAGCACATGCATATGCTATGTATCAAACAAGAATTCACTCTCCAAGGGACCAAAAGGCCGTGCAATTCTTAATGATAGTATATGATACATGCACCTACTACTCTAATAATATTAGGTACCTGACAAATACACATGGGTACCTACCTGGCAAATACACATGCATTAACCCTACAGAGTATAAACTAGCAAGGAAACTGCGATTGACCATAGCATCCATGCGTTTTATACAAAGCTAACCCGTTTTATACGCAATTCAAAGCTAACCGGATGAACCTTCTGAGTGGATATATATACACGTCTCCCTCAAAGAAAATAAACAAAGAGAAAAGAAGTCTGAGCCTCGCCGATCAACTCACCATCATATCGCGAGAGGAAAGAAAAGATACAAGTAGGTGTAGGAAAACAGAGAGATAGAGGGAGAGAGAGAAGGGCCACCTTCCTCGTCGCCGCAGAACGAACGTCGGCGGTGAAGATTACTACAACGCCGCAGAAGGTATCTCGCCGCTCCACTGTTGGAGAAGAAGACCCAGTTGTACGCCGGACCAAGCCGCCATCGCCGGAGTGACGCGCTGGCCGTTCCGTCAACACCGCCGCCAGAGAGAAGGAAGTGCCGCGCCACCAGGCACCGCGGATAGAGTAACATCGCTGGAAGAAGAAGGCCGTCTGAAGTCCGCCGTTGTCATCGCCGGAAGAAGAAGCTGCCACGGTTGACGTTACTATCTTTGTCCTGCTCGTTTCAGTCGACGACGAAGACCAAGTACGTAATATGCACTCTGGGTTTTATTTAATTGATATATATTGGCCAGTTATTGTCATAAACAAATACGTAGGTAGTATGCATACAGAGATAGTATAATATGCTGGCCGCTAGTGTCTTAGCTGGTTCGGCCCAAATTTATAACAAAGACATAAGTTATAATAATAATGATAATTATAACAATGATAACAAGAATAGAGATTAATTTATTATTAAAGGATTTAATAATAATAGAGGGAATTAATGAATAAAGCGTAGATGAGTTTAACCAGTTCGAATAAGGAATTGATATTAGAATTTTTAATATTCTTAGAAGGTGAAGATCGAGGTAGAAGCTTCGGTTAGAAATTATCGTGACTCGAGGTAAGTACTATGTCAACCAAGTTTCATGCTTTTCCCATATAAATTTATTTGTGACTAGTTATTTGAGATCATTTGAGTATATGATAGTTAATGAGATTTTACGTATCAATTGTGATTGTGAATTATATATATTCGAGATTTGAGTATTTTTATATTGGGTGATATTTTGAGCATTTGAATTTACATATGAATTGGTATTGGATTGAGATTTGAGATTCGAGCTATCTATGAAGTATCCTATATTTTGGACTATTTATGGTATATTTGAGTATGATGAGTTGGAGTTAATAATTTCATTGTGAATAATTTTGTGGAATTTGGATTTCATATCCATTTTGATTGATATGATACTTGAAATTGAGATTGGATTATGATTTTTGTGAGTACTCGGAGAAGTGTGGATTTGGTGAGTGGTAATGGCTATAAGTCTAACTCCACCAGGAATCTCCCAAAAGTGGAGCATCCCAGCTTAATTGTAGTAGTCGGTAGAAAAATCCCGACTACTCGGACTTTTTACTACCCGGAGAGCTTGGAATCTCTTTTAGGGGGTGTGCACACTTAAGGTAGGAGTTCGGCTTCCATTGGATTTGATTGAGTTTGGATGATTGGATTATATTTGGATTTAATTGGACTTGGATTCCATTGGTATTGAGGTGATTTGGATTATTTGGTTGGACTTGATTGAGGTGAATGGAATTACATTATATTGGATTATTTGAGTGAATTATATTTGTTTGAATTGGGTTGAATTTGATGTGGTTGAGATTATTAAATTATTCGTAGATTTCCAAAGTAATACTTTTGGATTTGGTTTGATATGATTACGTTGAATATTGATTATGAGTATTTGGAAGTATTTTGAGGTAGATATATTTGGAGTTTTACATATAATTTATGTTTTGGAATATTTACGAGAATTTTGGTGGTTTATGTACATTGACATTTTAGAATTATTATGATTTGGAAATTTGTACCTATATTTGGAATATTATTATTTTACATGTGATTTTGTGATGAGAATTTGTATAAAGTGTTTCAAAAGGTTTCCTCCCAAATGTTTTCACAAAATGATATATATGTATCAAACATGATTATTTTACAGGGTTGGGTAGGCCTTACTTAGCATTTCCAGCTAATTTTTGTTTCTTTGTGTTTTTCTTTCTGTACTTAATTTGTGCAGGAATTGAGGATCATATTGAAGTTGATTTCGAGAGCTTCCGCTAGAACACATAGACTAAAGTGATTGAGTAATTTATTTTAGTCTTAATTTTAAAGAATTGTAGTTGAACAATTAAATATGGAAAATTTTAATTTGTTGGTGGTGGATAGCCTGTGCACTCGGTTATGTGAGAACCGAGTGTGGCGGTAACGCCCCTATTTCCCTTTGAATTTTCCGCTGCATAATTCTGATAAATCATTATTTAAATGTATTTTTGGGTGGGAAATTTGGGGGGGTGTTACACGGGGAATACCCGTTTTGTTTTTACGGGTAACGGGTGGTTACGGTTTTATACATGTCCGCCCCATTACCCGCCCCGTACCCGCCCCGTTTATTTTAGTTATATTTTTATTACATTTTTATCTATTATTTGTCACATGAGTAATAGAAGATGAGATTTTTCTATTTTCATTGAGTATATGGATAATAGATGTACTAACTATAATATTTCCTTGAGAGTTCATAATAGATCTTAATAGTCTTGTTTGATTATTATAGAGATAAGGGTCAGATAGGGTCTCGAACTTGAAAAAAAATGTCAAATAAGGCCATATTATATTTAGGATGCTCTGTCCGGCCGATGCCATTTGGGGTGGTTCCCGGTAGAATTTTTTGATGATTTTTTTTGAGAATCTTATTCATTAAGTCTAGTTTACTCATATCAAATTTGAACTAAAACTTTAATCAGGAAGGCATTCAAATGAATTCTTGAAGATAACTGTACCGTTAAAAGCGCAGTTATCCTCATGAATTCATTTGAATGCCTTCCCGATTGAATTGTTAGTTCAAATTTGATATGAGTAAACTAGACTTAATGAATAAGATTCTCAAAAAAATTCATCAAAAAATTCCACCGGGAACCACCCCAAATGGCGTCGGCCGGACAGAGCATCCTAAATATGGCCTTATTTGACATTTTTTTCAAGTTCGAGACCCTATCTGACCCTTATCCCATCATTATAAGATTTTTAGTGAATAATTATTTTTTCAGATTAAGTTTTTTAGGTTCAAATTAATTTATGTTGTCTTCTTTCTCGTCTTGTAGATATACGGAAAATATTATCTAGGTGATGCCATTTTTTTCGCCTTTTAAAATATTATTTTTTATATTAAAATATCAATGACTCATTTAATAAAGCGATTACCCACGGTTACCCGCGGTTATAACCGTTACCCGTTGGGGCGGATACGGTTTGGGTAAAAATTATCCGTTGGGTAATGGGGCGGTTATGGGGCGGGGAATTATCAAATGGGGCGGGTACGGTTATATGTAAAACCGTCCCCGAACTGCCCCATTGCCATCCCTAATTAGTACCACTAATTCGGAATCACCTTGAGTTGACAAAAAAATTCAAAAATTGCATTTCAAAAATAAACCCAGACCAATGTGAGATCTTTCCCGTCATTTTCTGTTCTTTGTGACATTATGAAAAAGTAATTACATACATAAGTGTAGTTCGTGATCTGTCTTCATCTAAGTGTGATCGACATAGAAAACAATTGTTTCCCCCCTTCAAGTCCTCAACTTTGTTCAAACTGGCCACACCCCTATGCATCAGGTTATAAAACCACGTACAATCTAGACTTTGTGAAATTTTCAAATTTGATCTTGAGAGTGAGTTAAGTGTAATGCCCCTCTAAGGAAAAAATGAGGTGAGTAGAAGAAAATATGTGAATCCATTACCCATATATCATGCATGCTACTCTAATTTATCATACGCGTGTAGTGGATAAGGATGTTTTCTTTTGACTGAAATTTGCTGGTCTGATCTGGTCTGAACTGGTCTGGCCTAACTAGACCTGTACAAAGTCGGGCCGGCCCGCCCAACCGGCCCGCACAAATGGGCGGGCTTGGGCATATATATTTGCCCACCGGCCCGGCCCGCAATAACATATGGGCGGGCTTGGGTTAGGGTGTAGGCCCGTTCGGGCCGATAAGCCCAGCCCGCTACATTTAGTGTGTGTATATATATACACTAATTTATTTATTTATTTATTTACATGTACACATGTATATTTATATTTACTAATATAATTTACCTTTATACATATTTATAGTTTATTATATGTAAATTTAAGTTTTTAGTTCTTAACAACTAGCCCAACTAATATAGTATCTATTTTTGTACTTAAAGATAATACTTTTTGCTTGAAATTTAAATTTTAGATATAGTTTCTCATTATTATTTTTATGTAAATATTATGTTTGTATGTGGTGAAAGGCCTATAAATATTTTAAGTGTATTAACAATTTTTTAAATTCTGTCATATTATTTTTAAAGTATTAAAAAAATTATATAATTTAGAAAAATTTAAAGTTTTTCCGGGCCGAGAGGCCCGGTGGACTACCCGGCCCGCTCTTACGGGTAGGTATTGACATGGAGTTAGGCCCGTTTGTGCGGGCCGGGCCGAGCCAGCCCACACATGATGGGCAAAAAATTTATAAAAAGTCCGGCCCGAGCCCGGCCCGAAAAAATAACTTTTGCTCATTAAAATTATGGCGTCCTTTGATAAATAAAAAAGAGTTCATTCCATTTTTATTTTTAAAATTGAAAATTGATTTCAATCACTTTTTGTTAATAATTAAATCAAATTCATCCACTCAGTACATTTTTTCCATTAGATCGTTACTTTTTTATTACTCTGTATTATACATCATTTTTCGCCAATATCTTCTATGTTGATTTTTTTTCAACCCGGTAATTCTCCAAGACCGGAGGGTCCTGGGGTGGGGGCCAGGGAACATCCCACCAATTTATTATGAAAATGTGAAATACAGATAGTAGGAGGACCAAACTAAAGTCTACTCGGAGATACAAATAAAAACTGTGTAATATAAGGAAAGCTAGTAGCATCAAACTTTAAAATGCCCACAAAATGATTAAAAGGGAAAACTGCCACATAAGTCCACGTACTTTGAACGAAAAGTCAATTGAGTCCACATACTTTTTATCAGATCAATCAAGTCCGCGAACTATTAAAAAATGATCAAATCTGCTATTTAGCAGGTAGCTAACCCGTTACCCGGTCAAATGCTTACGTGGAAGTCCCATCTGTTACATTTTTATTGTTTTCTAATTTTTCCATTTTTCTTTTCTTTTTCTTTTTCCTCTCTCCCTTTTTCTCTTTTCTTTCTCTTTTTTCTTTTCTTCCTGCCCGCTGAATACGCTCCCTCTTCCCAGTCTGCAGCTCTACCATTTCCATTTCTTTCTTTCTTTCTTTCCTTCTTTCAATTCTTGTCTCCACCAGAAATCCATTCACTCTCTTCCATTTTTACTCCCTCTGCCACCTTGGAACGAACTCCGTTTCCCAGACCTCTCAAGCCACCACCTCTGCCGCCAGGCCTCCATAGCCACCGCATCCGGTCACCACCACATCCGGCCTCCACCTCCACTTCCGCCGCCCCTCCTACACACCGCGCGCCTCCGGCCACCACCTCTGCGGCGTCCACCTTCACCTACTCTATTGAACCAACCTCCAGCCGCCCCGACCTCCATAGCCACGACCTCCGCCACCCATACCTCCGTACACACCGCCTCCGCCCTCCGGCTACCATCTTTGTGGCCTCCCCCCCCCCCCCCCCCCCCACCTCTTCCACTGAAGCGACCTCCAACGACTCTGGCTTCCATAGCCGTCTCATCAAGTGAATCGAACTCTGCTCCTCAGCCTCCATAGACTGATAGATCGAGAAGTAAGCAGATGGAGTGACGTTGCAGTCTGGCAGAGTTGCAGACACGGGGACGAAACAAGGAAAGAGAAAAGCAAAAGAAATAGAAAAATAAAAAATGAAAAGAAAAGAAAAAGATAAAATATAAAATAATAGAAAATTGAAAGAAAAAAGCCAAATGGACGTTACAACCAGAGAACTAGCTAAATAGCCAATTTTGATTATTTTCTAATACTTTGCGGACTTAGAAGCTGTTCCGTTCACCTGATCTGAATGTTTCTGATCTGAATTTTTTAAGTTCTGATCTGATCTGAATTTTTCTGATCTGATCTGATCTGATCTGAATTTTTCTGATCTGATCTGATCTGATCTGAATCTTTCTGATCTGATCTGAACGTTGCTGAACTGATCTGAATGTTGCTGATCTGATCTGATCTGATCTGAATGTTTCTGATCTGATCTGAATGTTTCTGATCTGATCTGAATTCTTCTGATCTGAATCTTTCTGATCTGATTTGAATATTTCTATAATTATAATTATTAGATTTATAATTGTAATTAAAAATATAACTTAAATAAAATTACAATTATAATCATAACTATAAAAAAATAATAATTAAAATTAAATTTAAAATTATAATAATTATACCAATTACACTAATTATAAATACAGATACAATTATAAATGTAATTATATTTTTAATTATGATTAATTTATAATTATTTTTTTTGTAATTATAATTATAATATTTATCTCTGTAATCATAATTATATCTATAATTACTAATTTAAATATATAATTACTCCGAAGTAATAATAATTACAAAAATAACAACAAGAACAACAATCATTTTAATAATAATGATGATTATAATTATAATTACATTGTAAATCATAATTATAATTATAATTATAAATATAATATAATATATTATATTATATTATATTATATTATATTATATTATATTATATTATATTATATTATATTATATTATATTATATTATATTATATTATATTATATTATATTATATTATATTATATTATATTATATTATATGATATTATATTATATTATATTATATTATATTATATTATATTATATTATATTATATTATATTATATTATATTATATTATATTATATTATATTATATTATATTATATTATATTATATTATATTATATTATATTATATTATATTATATTATATTATATTATATTATATTATATTATATTATTATAATATAATAATAATTTTATATTATTAACATTATTATTATATTATTATTAATAATATTATTATATTAATATATTAATATTATTAACAATAACTATAATATAATAATCATAATTAATATAATAATAAAAGTGATAAATCATGTTTGAATTTTTTGATCTGATCTGATCTGATCTGAATGTTTCTGATCTGGTCTGAATCTTTCTGATCTGATCTGAATGTTGCTGATCTGATCTGAATCTTTCTGATCTGATCTAAATGTTTCTGATCTGATCTGATCTGAATCTTTCTGATCTGATCTGAATCTTTCTGATCTGATCTGATCTGATCTGAATAAAATAAGATTAAGGAATAAGTAATAAGATTAAGACGAACGGAACAGCTTCTTAATTGATTCATTAAATAGTACATGAACTCAATTGACTTTTTTCCAAAAGTAGATGGACTTATATGACAGTTTTCTCTTTATCTCTGATTAAAATGATGAGTATTGGTTTGAATAGACATGCAACGGTATGCAAGAAAATCAACTGCCTTGTTGATGGTTGGGTTGACGTGAGTAATGGTCTAGTTATAGCTTCCAAGTTTTCTGCGTATGTTTCGGATCTGTGACCTATATGTCCAATGTTGTATAGAGATCCCCTGAAGTCCTTCGTAGACATTACTATCTTCCACCTCAAAAATGAAATTAAGAGTGTTAAATTTTCTTAGGAGGGGAATAATATAGTCTAAAGCATCATAAGTAGCATCGGTAGTATGACTGTGGTGAACCACGTGAGTGGCATGACCCAGTAACTACCAGTACTGTTACGAACAATGCCAGCCGAGCGGATCAAATGGGGGGTAATATTACGAGAGGCTAGGTTAACTTTGAAGTAGCTATCCGGGGGTTTAGTCCAGATTTTGAGAGCATGTTTCTTGGCAGTATGTTTGGTAGGGATGTAGTAAATGTTGAAAGGAACATTAGGATTATTCGTAGTGAAAGGTTTTGCCACCGACATGGCATAAATATCAGTTCTAATAGCTTTTATAGCCTCTGGAGTGTTGGCCTTATTGTTATCATACAGAACTTTGTTTCTAGCTTTCCAAAGGTGCCAAGTGATGATGTTAGGGAGGGTGTGGTTAAAATCATTTATAGTGCTTTTGAAATCCAAGTACCATTTAGTAATGTAATTACTGAAGGTGCCCGTTTTGTTTGGGTGAAAGTCAAAAACAAATTTCAAAATGATGCCAGATAGTCATAGCAAAATGACAGTGAAGGAAACAGTGATCAATGGTGTCTGGGCTATTACAAAAAGGGCATTTGAACGGACCGTGGATACCAAAAGTTGTGAGTTTATCTTCAAAAGGCAGCAGATGGTTATTGAGTCTCCATAAGAAAAAAGAAATTTTTTGGGGGGTACGGCTGTTCCACACATACATGGCACTCAAGTTCAAAGTCATATTAGGCCGCATAACATCATAGGCACTATTAAAACTGAAAATGCCATTTGAATTAGGTTTCCAAATATGGGCATCTTTAGTATCATTGAAACTGATATTAAGGTCTCTAATTTTGGTTATAATGTAGTTCGGGAGACAGTTTTGGATCGTAGGAATAAGGCTATTATTATGCGTTGCTTCAGAAACAGTTAGATATATGCTCTAAATCATCGGGGAGGTGGTTTTGGAACTGGTACAGGAGGCCTAAGTCGCACCAACTATCAAACCAAAAAGAACTACAACAATTATTCACCTAAATGCAGCAGTTAAAATAAAAAACAGACCTCACAGATTCAAGAGAGTTGTGCATAACAGACCTGGCAGTACCCTTAAGAGAATTTACCCATGTAGCCCAAAGACCCTTTCCATTTGCTTGCTTCCAAAGGAGTTTGAGAAAGAAGGTTTTTTGAATATGTGGTAGGCTTCTAAAACCTAAACCATTTTCCAGAATCGGAAAGCAACATTTCGACCAGCGTCTCCAAACATGCTTTATCTTCTACGTTGATTATAATTAGAATTTAGGGTCCATTTGATAGCTCTGTTTTTCGATTTATCAGACTTATCAACCAACTTTTTAATTAAACATGTATCTTTTGATTTCGCGCGCTGAATTATATGATAGTTTTTTGGTTGTATTCGATGAAGTTACTGTAGCTAACTATTTTAGCTATTTTCACATAATTTTTTCTTTATTCTGTGAATAAAATAAATATATTGTAAATATAGTTTTTTCATAAATCAATCAATACAGCTACATCAGTCAGAACTTCATAAATTCATCAGAATAAGCTGATTCAGCCGATTTCAGTGTGACCAAACGAGCTCTTAATATTCTGGTGTGCAAATAAATACATTTGGAGTTTAATTGTGTTGATATTTTATACAATACCTACTCTAAACATTGTGGAAATATGTAAGAAAATCAACTATGAGATCTAAATGTTACTGGGTAGTACTTAGATCCACTCAAGAAAATTTTGGGCCTAAAGAACCCCAACCTTTAGATCTTTAGAAAGTTTCTCTCTTTATAAAAGCAATATCAGTGTGATTTGAAAGGTTATAAAATATTATTACTCCCTCCGTCCCGCTAAGATTGTCCCATTTTACCTTTTCGGGAAGTCCCACTAAGATTGTCCCATACCAAATTTGGTAAAGATTGTGTGGCTCTAAATCATTCTTACTTTATTCTTACTTTATCAATTTAATATCAACCACACAAACCCACTTTTCTTAATAATCGTGCCACCTTCTTCCGTCCCAATCTTAGTGGGACGGAGGTAGTAACTTTTATAGGAATATTAATTTTTCAAATACATTCTAGAAAGTTTAGACCCTACTTCTTTCTGTTGCTACTATGGAAAGAACCTTTTCAATAATGAAACATGTGAAGACGGCACATAGTAACAAAATGGGAGATGATTTTCTCGAAGATTCATTGATGATCTACATTGAAGACTTTTTGTCAAGAACATATATGTAGATTCTCTTATTGATGAATTTTATACTTTGAAGTCGTGTAGGGAACAATTTAAATGATGTCTTAATGAATATTTAAAGTGTTGACGACTCGAGTATTGTTATGCACGTGTCTTTCAATTTTATTTTTCAGCGCACCCCATTGTAACTTTCAGGATCTGCAACTTTAACTTGTGGCCGCCACCGTCGAAGTTACACGTTGTGGCGGCCATCGTCGGAGTTGCAGTTTGTGGTCGCCATTGCCGTTTTCATCCCTCCCTCACGGGCTAAGAAAATGGTGAGGCACAACCTGATCTACACAATGATGTCTTGCAAGATTGATAAACATGGCGGCAGGTTGTAGCTAAAGATGATTGCCGGCTGCGGGCGAACTAAGTTGCAGAGGGCTGCGAGTCGGGGATGCAGGCGGTGGCAGATAGGTGTGGTTGGGGAATGCGACAGTGCTCTAAATGAACGTAATATAGGACACTAATGGATGATGCAAGCGGTGGACAACTTTCAATAGTGGTCTGCCACGAAATATGAGGAACGGATGAAGGGGACTATGCAGAAAACGATTGATTGGAAGGCTATTAGGAAAGTATATAGTAATAGTAAAATAAGAGTAATAACTAGTTGGAAAAATAAGTTGTAAGAATAAGAAAACAATTTAAAAAGCCATGTGGACAGTTCACACAGGCAGTTAATCAGAAGATTGGTTCTTTACTGGCCAAACAGCTCAATTGAGTATTTTTATTAGTAAGAAGTTCAATTGATTTATTATAAAGTATACAGATTTAATTGACTTTTTTATGTATTAGGATGACTTATTTGATAAGTTTCCTTAAATTTTAAAGAAGCAAATGATGGAGTACTTCATTAAAAAAAAATACAAAATTTTGGAAAACAATTCACCGGAAATCACCTCAAATGGTGGATTTTGCACGGTGGTTAGTGTCAGGAGCTCCTGACAGGAACATCAGTACGGTGTGTTAGGTGTGTGTGTGGCCCTGGCCTGGGTGTGTCCGTGCGTGGCATGCGTGTGTTGCATGCTTGTCGCGCCGGTCGGGCGAATCGGGTAACAACAAAGCTTATTGTGCAAATATTTATAAGGTGCATGTTTACACTATTTGCATTTCATATTAGTGTTCAAAGTGTTGCATATTATTCTCTAATGAAACAAACAATTGCATATTTAGTGGTATATTGTCTTCCTTTTCATAAAAAAAACATATTCCACATGGTTTCATATTAAAAAAAAGTGGTACATTTTGTAGCATTGATTGATTACAAAATGAATCCGGATTAAAAAGATTTACTCATAGTTCATCTTGTCTTTTTATTCACTTAATTTCATTCCAAATTGCATAAACTTTTGTGAGAACCATATATTTTATAAAATTATAAATGAGAATGTATAATAAATAGTCAAAATAATGTGGCTGTTGGTCAATAAAGATATCATGAAAGTAACTCTAAATTACAAAACTTCGAAGAACTAATATCATATTTCATTCATTCTTAAATAAGTGCAACATGTTGAATTTGACACTACTCACATGTTGTACTTTGACCACATCTTATTTATGCATGTATTAATAAATTGTTTAAAAATATATTTTTAAATTTGACTCGTGGCAAATTTCAAAGTGTGGTTTTTTTGTTTTTTTTACTAATTGAGAATTAAATATATTAATGATCAAAGTTGTGTACGTAAAATGTGCATTATTGCATTTATTAAAAATGGAGGTAATACAAATTACATGAGTATCTCTCAAAAACTATCTTGCTCTAAATTGAAATGGTGCATAATTCCATTTGACATTTAGGCTATGTTTGGCTAGCCATTTCAGCTCAAAATGGGCTGAAATATTCTAAATTGAGCTAATTATTTTCATACTTCGTAGTAATCATGTTTGGCATTTGGCAAAGAGGCTTAAAAGGGCTGGATCTAAAATAATGGAGCTGAACCATATATAACACTACCCATGCTAGCGTTTCCCTTCAGCCTTGTACATGATTTACTTTTTTTCCTAGATTATCCCCGCTCCTTTATTTTCTCCTCAGCCGATCATCTCTTTCTCTCGCAAATCACCTGCCTTTCTCAGTGTATGTATTCTTTAGCGAGAGAGGGAGAGGACGACGGATGATGGTGTGAGCACTGAAGATCACAGGATGAACAAATATAGGAGTGATGAAACTAGTTTAGTTTAGGAAGAAGAAATATAACACTGATATTGACTTTGTACGTAGTTAGTTAAAACATTTTTTTGAAGCATGATTCATTGTTTCGTTGTATTATTTTTTCTCATGTTTACTTTTATGTTTTAGAAAAAAACATAATGCTTAATATTTACTCCTAGATCTCAATTATAAAAAACTCTATCCTTACGGAGGCGAGAGCTTATCTCTCTAAAGCTTCGCAACTCTCTAGGGCGCGGTGGCCGCTAGGGTTTCGTTTTCCGATTTTGAATCTTTCGAAGATCGGTGGTACTGGTGCGGTAAGGATGATCGAAAGAGGTCGACTGCAGATGGAGATGACTGGAGTCGGTAAGCAGGGGATTGGAGGACTATTTCACGCAGATGATGAGAGCCGAGCAGTGCAAGATACAGACAAATTGGCGATTGTTGATGTTGACGAAGGGGCGGTCGAGTTGGAGGTGAACCGCATTGGTGCAACATCAGCCGTCGCAAGAGCCCGGCCTTCTCCAGAACCACCGCCAAGGGTTGATCGACGCGGTTTGGAGTTTGATTATTTATTTATTCTGCATTTTAATTTCCAGTTTAAGACGTTTGTGTGTTATTTTATTTTATGCTGTAAGACTCTAATGGGGGATGAGAGGTCTACGGTAACCGTCATTGGCTTTAAGTTGCCCAATTCAAGTCTAGCGAGTTATACTTCTTTTTTACAGATGGTTAACTCTCAGTCTCGGACACAGGCGGATGGTTACATGTGGTTATTTTACTATGATGTACCCCTGATGAATGCTATTTGTATGGATTAAGCCCTCTTCGATAAAAAAAATTACTCCTAAAAACTACTACGTATAAAAATATTTAATATTATAAATCATTATAATACATATTTTATTAAGAATATATGTTCTTTAATGTAATTTCACATTACCCGTATACCTTTTCAGCTATTCTTGCCAAACGAGTTTACTTTATTCAGTTAGCAAATCAAATTCGGCACTTCAAAGTTCAGCTCCAGACAATAATCTCTGATTCAGACAATAGCCTCTATTTCAGATATTAATCTCTGATTCTGACAAACATAGTCTTACTTTAACTCCAACGACTTCTAGCATCGTAGTAATTCCATTCTCTAGACTAGATTTTCACCCGTGCTTCGCACGGGATGCAGTTAGTAAGCAATAAAAAATTTGAGAACACAAGAAAATCTTGTGACAAATAGAGATCAATGTATATATTGTTTGTAACAAAAGTAAATAAATATAAAAAAATTACAAATTGTTATATACTTCCTTGTAAACCACATTTATAGTCTTCTTGGCCGGTTTTCCATCATCATCACATATAACAAATTTCAACCCAGACGGGGACGTCACTCTTGAGACCGCGACGTAAAGTTGTCCATGGGTGAATACCGGGCGACGTAAGAAAACACCAACCCTCTCCAAAGACTGACCCTGACTTTTATTAATTGTCATCGCGTAACTAAGCATCAAAGGGAACTGTCTACGTTGAAATGTGAACGGCAGTTTTAGGTCGGATGGAGTCAAGCTAAGCTTCGGAATAAGAAATCTTTTCCCTGCATTTGTTCCTGACATCATCTGAGCCTCGAGAATATGGGTTCCAAGTTTAGTGACGATTAGGCGAGTGCCATTACACAATCCGGAGGAATGATCAATATTCCTCATTAGCATCACAGGTGCACCCACTTTGAGCTTCAGCTCATGGCTTGGCACACCAGAGCATTTAATGGTATTGAGAAATTTGGGAGAGTGGATCTCTTGAAGGAGTGCACTGTCTGAGTCAGAAGATGATGCTGAATCTGAGCTTAAGTATGTCTTTACCTCACCTGGAGTCAATCCCAACATGTAATCGTTGATCATGTCACGCTCATCAATTGTTGGCGCAAGAATTGCCCTTGAATTCAAATAAGAAACATCATTACAGTGCATTTCAAAATTGGGATAGGTGATCTTAACAATAGCTTCAATTGGATCATCCGTCATAGGAGCAATAAATTCTTCAGGGATGTCAACCATTGATTCTCCATCATCACAGTCCCCTAAGTCTCCATCTCCAATCTTCAATATCCACTCAGCAAAGTTTTGAATCTCTAATGTGTAAGATGTTCCTCCCACGCGCCCCAGTCTCATATTCTTTGTCAACTTCAAGACCCTGCAGTATGACCACAAAAATGATGAATTCAAAGCCACTTGCACAATGTCTTGTCTTGTGCCCTTTGGAATGACAGGCAATATTTGCCTGAAGTCCCCGCCAAAGACGACTGTCTTCCCACCAAAGGGCATGGTAGAATCACAATCATGTGAGTAGCGAAGGACATCTCTCATGCTACGATCAAGTGCTTCAAAGCAAAACCTGCAGATCATTTGACAACTGATTGAATCATTTTGAATATGATGTAATTTGTGCATTTATTATTCATCAAACATGTACCTATGTGTCATCGGCGATTCATCCCAAATGATCAACCTTGTACGTTCGAGGAGCCTCGCCAATGGGCTTCCATGCTTTATGTGGCATGTAGAATCTTCTGTTGCATCCAGTGGAATGGCGAATCTGGAGTGTGCGGTCCTTCCTCCTGGTAGAAGCAGTGATGCAATACCGCTAGATGCTACATTGAGTACTATTTGCCCCTTGGACCTGAGCGCTGCAAACAAAGTCCGCCACAAGTATGTTTTTCCAGTACCACCATATCCATACACGAAAAATACACCGCCACTTTTTCTGTGTACAGATTTCAAGATTTCCTCATATATAGCATGTTGCTCATCATTCATATCAGCCATCAAACTTTCATGCTTCTCAATCAAAGCACATTTATCATATTTCATTTCCTCATTAATGAGAACATCTTCCATCGAAGGCATGTATGAGTCAGGAGGCAATGGCATTCCAACAAAGTCACGTAATGATCTTCCTCGTAGCTGGAGAATTTTCTCTATCTCCACTAAACAGTATTTCTCTATCTCCCCATCATCCTATTAGCCATATTAGGTATGTGATTTACATTAAAAGTTACATATTTAAATCATAAAAAGTCAAATTCCAAGTGAGATACTTTTAATTGACTATATCAAAACCCACATATACCTGGATCGTTCAGGGTCCTCATATTGTACAATATGTCTTTTGAGAAATACTGGCGGCATTTCTCCCAGACCAAGTCCGCCTTTGACAGTGCGCCCGCAATGAGTGGAGTGGCAAACACTTCACGCAATGAAGGTGCGGTTGAAAACATACCTGCCTCGGTGATGGCTTGAATGTAATCATTGTCGTCTAAAAGCAATCCCCGAGCATAGCAAGCATCTCTAAATGTGGGATATAATATGCCGTCAATTGTTTTTAACTCATCAAAACTTCTTGGTCCCTTTACCCAATTTAATAGGGTGCGTAAGTAGTATTTTTCACCTGCTCTAGAGTGAACAAAGTAGACACAAATCACAAAATAAGTAAACGCAAAAAAACAATATCACAGGAGTATGATAATTATAGGATAATCTCATTGCACATTCTAAAAATATCACCTTCATGAAAGTTATATTCATGAACAATTCATCATTAAACCTCAAT